>VXBQ01009097.1:1778294-1878331 GCA_013400175.1 Phainopepla nitens | reverse complement strand
TTCCTAAAAAAAAAAAAAAAAAACCTCTGTATCACATGAAACAAAGAGAACAGTGTGGTGCTAAGCCTGACTTCAGAGACAGTCAATCACCTGTTTGCATTTTATTGCTTCATGAGTAAAGAGTAACCTATGTAGACAGTGTGCTCAGAGGATCACTGCACTACCACCAATGCACTGCACTATTTTCATTATATCTAAAACTGAATATCAGGAATTTTAACGTTTATTCACGTTATTCATTATAACAACATTTCAGGCAGAAGGTTCTAAGATGGAGCCATGCTGAGGGAGTAGGAGGGGGTCAGATAGGGTTTCCTGACAGGTATTTGCTCTCACTCCTGACTGAAGTTGGCTTCTGATTTGTTCCTAATTCGCTGCTGAGCTCCTCAACTGGGTAAATCCTCTGTGTGATGAGCAGTGTTAGTCACAAGAGACAGAACTGAGTGAGATCACCAGAGTTTTATTCAAACCTTTGAGTTTCTGAGCAGCCTTTGAAATTTTGCTTCCATAACATGAATACAGAAAATCCATAACTTTCCTGTAATACAGGGCACATATTACTTGTTTGCACCTTGCTAGAGAGCACAAGCATTAACGTAACCGTAGTAAGGAAAGTGAAGAAATAAAGTTGTGTTGGTATCTAGGTTTGGTGAGTTTCTTTGGTTGGGGGTTTTGTTTATTTGGGTGGTTTTGTTTTGGTGTGTGGTTGGTTTTCTGTTTGTTTTTGCTTGGGATTTTTCTTTTTTTTTTTTCTTTTTTAACAGTGCTGCTGTTGGTTTTGGTGCATGAGAGCCTTCTCTTCAAGTCAGTTACTGCAATAACTTTAAGATGAAACCTTTTAGCAGAAGGTGCATAAGTTTGCCTCAGGGCCAAGCTCTAGAAGAGCTCCTGCCACAGCTGTAAAGGTCTGCAAAGCTGCAAAGTGAAGCCTGGGCACTGCCCTCAAGGACAAACGGCCTCTGGTTCCAGGGACAGGCACCGAGGCTGGCCTGGAGACAGCAAAACCCCACTGCTGGAACCTGAGCAGAACAATCTCCCTGTTTCATTTGCTCTGCCCCAGTCACCTGAAGATAACATGCAGTCCTGTAAGATACAGAGTGCAGCAGACCTACAGCACTCGATGTTTTAGTGGTGAATTTCAAAACTGAAAGCCCTCCAGCACTCTTTCAAAACCCTGGGGTTAGAGCTAATGCTCTAAAACCAAGCTCTAGTGAAAAATTTTATCAACAATCTTTGGCAACTGCTGCAGCAATGGAATTGAGTGCAGCAGAGAAGTGGCAATAACACAAAAATATTCACAAAAAAAATGTGTGATGGTCTTTGTTAAATTTTAGACAGAATTTTTTCACTCCTAGAGTATAAGGAACAAAATTATGACTACATGATATATTGCAGAATATGAGGAGAAATGGGAAGTTGAATTCTCTAGGAAAGCTGTCTGGTCAAAATTAAAAATAGTTTTCCTTTTCTAAGTTATACTTTATAAAGTTAAGTTGGTCCTATCACTTGCATTCACAGATGTAGGGCTCAAAAAAAAAGAATTATTCCAATAAATGCAAACTTCCACTTTGTGGATTTTTTTATCATGTATACACTAAAATACCAACAATATGTCACACCTAAGAAATATCCTTTTATCATATTTTAAAGCCAGTATTCAACTTAAATGGTAAGGCATATCTCTTGATCTTGTTTTGTAAAGGTTGCACTTGCTACAGGCTTAACACAACTGTGGGAGACGGTATGGAAAGGATCGATAAAGCAGTATTACCCTTTGTGATAGTCAATCTCTGCAGGACATTCCAGCTTAACTCTGCTGCCTGCACTTACACTTGACACTTTCCCACTGGGAGGATAGGCTAAAACACAGTGATGGACTTACAAGGCAAGGAGAGGTGTGGAAAAATCCCCCCTCCTATTCCCACCCTAGAGTTGCTACCTTGCTGTAAATGTCATAAAACAAATAAGCCCGTTAAATTACAGAGTTGGTTTATTAAGACCAAAAAAAATATTCCCAAGCCCTGCTGAACACAGGCCCTTTCTTCATCACACAGTGCAGATGCAATAGGTTATAATTTTCATTTTAACAGCATCACATACACACAAAAAAAAAGGCAGTAGAATTATACCATGAATATCACCAAATGACAAATCTCTTCGGTGCTACAGAGGCAGAAAACATGAAAGAATTTCAGTTTCAGCACAAACTGGGCTGCTGGAAATCACGTGCAGGTGATTTCAACACAGCCACTGGGCTGTGGCAATGACAAGTTCTCTGTGGGAGAATCTGACTTACAAGTAAAGAGGGTTCTTGCTGTCTGAAAACACATCTGAAGAGACGGGTATTTTGGGCACAAAGCAAAGTAAACAGCTTCAATTATAGGCAGGAGAATGGGAAAGTCACAGGCACTTAAGTGGGTCAGACATAAGATGAAGACTGGAACAAAGTCAGCAAAGAAGAAAAGAGGAGGATGTTAAAAACAAAGTTTTAAATACGGTTTAGAAGAAAAGTTTCAGAAATTAGGACAAGTGTTTTAAACTTGAGTCAGATATGAAGGGTCTGTCAGGTAGAGGATACAAAGGTGGAGATGACTTAGCTAACACAGTAGAAAGTGAACCTGCTTTTAGTACACCCAGAGTTTGCTACATAATCACATTGCCAAGCATTAAAAACCACTGGTACAAAGCCTTGCACCAGAGCCAAGACGCAGTTGTGTAATGGTACTTTATCAAATGCGCTAAAAATATATATAGTCACATACAGAAACAAAATCAGCTATCAAAATCTTGTGCCTTTTAGAATTTAAGCATCCTAGAACAGATTACAGCAAGCCACTCGTACAGCGTGTCCTTGAAAAGTGACACATAATGTGTGGTTTACATTCTCACTGACTATTTGGAGTTTGAGATCAGAAACTTCTTTTGAGTTTCTCTAGAACTGTGCAAGCTAATAAAGAATTAAAAGTGGAAGTGATGTAAGCAAGAAATTGGAAGCAGAAGAGTTAAACAGGTGATAGCAGCAGGTGGAAAAAGTAAATGATTCATTTGGAGACGGAGACAGACAAATGCCAAAGCAGTTTACATAAAAGGAGGCATGGAAATAACACCAATTAACTCCAGAGGCCCAATTTGGTTGGAAAGATATCATGCAAATTTGCATCTCTGCTCTCAACACTTACAAGAGCTGTCATTTCCCCTTTGAATCTTCTTTTTTCGTCCCACATCACCAAACCCTTAATGTGCATCTTGTCACCCTTCCCTTTTCCACCTTTGCCTGCAACCACACCTAAATCCCCCGAGGTTACACTTGAAGCTGGCTCTGGAGATGCAATAGGTTTCAGGTTTTTCACCTGCAGCCACTTTTTCTGTCCAGGCCAAGGAGCAGACACACTCTTATCTCCAGACAGCAGGACAGATGGCGAGCTCTTCAAGGACTGGGGAGGCCAAGGGCCCCCGCTGCTCCTGAGCATGGGCGATGTCTGAGCACACCGCCGTCCCCCTGCCCGTCCACCCTGCCCGATCCAAACCCTGCAGGAGCCTGCCCTTGGCACAGCCCGGCTGTGAATCAGCCCGCAGGGCTTGGCTGGAACAGCAGGAACTGCTCCAAGTCCCAGGTGCAGCAGCCAGGGGACAGAGCTGAATGGTTTCCCACTGCTCTGAAGGCTTTCCCAAGCTCAGCTCTCCCCGTACCAGAGCTCCTGCCAACCACTCTGTCATGCCATAAGCAAAGCTTTCTGTAAGATAAAGAAACAAACACCTTGTTTGACACTCAACAATCATGTAAGACATCTTCATTATCAGGTGTTTCTACTCTCAACATATTTAGACTTAGTAATGCAGTTTTTTTCTAGTTACTAAGGACAATTGGTGAGTAAAGTAATCTAGAAAACTAAGTGCAACTACATGTAAAAATATTGCAAAATCTAAATGACATAATTGTTGCATGGCACTAATAAAGAACAGGCTCAGATGATTTTTTTTTCATACTCATAGCCAATATTTTTAATATATACATCACATTTACTCACTTACAGGACATACACCCCACTGCAACACGATGGGGAACAAAGTAGAAGCTATTTTTCAACACTTAGCTCTTTGGCTAAGAGTTGTAGAAAACAGCCACTGTCTTCCCTCTCTCCTTGGATTTAGATCCAGGAAATATATTTTGATATTGCACACATGAAACAGTTCTGTCCTTTTTAACCTGCCCTATGTTTCTTATGTATGCTTTCAGAGCTTTAGAGACTATTTTATCATTTACTCATATGCAGAACTCTCAGTTTATGAGCAAATTATTAAACTGCCCATCCAAGTCAGCGCAGGTGGCACGAGCAGCTTTCTTTGGAGCTACTGCAGACCCACGTGTGTCATACAGTTTACATCCAGGACTGGGTGCCGTGGTCTTGCTGAGGATGCACTGAGCTGCAGGTAGAGCTAAGCCAGTAAAATTCCACCCAGCATCTCCTTAAGTGGAACCAATTAAAATAACAAAATTATCTAAAAACATTTTGACAGAAATAATTGCATGCTAATGTTAGTTAGCAAGCAATTCAGAATTAATCTCAGGATCTCCTTACACTAAACAAAGCAGAATTTTGTATAAAACTACATATATTGCTGTGTATGTACCTATATGCATGCAAATGTATCTGTATGTAACAGATATGTATATAAATATTTTTTTAAAAAATAAGGTAAATAAATTAGATAATTTGTACCTTTGCTAGAAAAAAGTGATTCGGATAAAGTAATCTTGTCAGTCTCTAATCACTGAAGGTTTAAATGAATAATTTCTCCTTTCCTAATAAGTCCAGATTGACTGATGAAATTCCAGTGAAAAGTGGTTAAAATTCATCTTAGCTTTTCCATGCAAAATTGGATTGCACTTTATCAGAAAACTTTCAAATGCAATATTACTCGTTGTTACATATACAGCCAGCAACTTACGGAGGGCACTATTTATCATTCAGACAACTTAAGTACAACAGAAAAAAATCACCTTGAGACAAATGAGAAATTCTCTCTTGGGAAACCCCAAACTGTATTAATATGATAAGAAGTAGAGCTTCACTTTTCCTTCATTAAGTCTAGAAGGCATTTCTCATACAGCCATGTAAGAAGTTAGAAAAAAAAAATTAAAAATAACACTAAAAAACCCTCCAAGGTTCAGACATCTTTTCAGTCATATCAATCATTTGCAGTTCAACCAACTTTTTTCATTGTTACAAAAGCATTAAAACCCAGATGGAAATGAGCTGAAAAATTCAATGCCCACAGGGAACCCAGTGCTTAGATAATCTAATCCATCTGGGAAACAAAAAGTTGATGTCAGGTATTTAGTAACCAAAGCAATTACCAGAAGCTGACTGCTGAAATTGGGCTGAGTAATATTTCATCAGATCTTATCAATCCTGCTAGGACAAAGAAAATTGTGGGGGATAACAACCCATTCAGAGTTAGTTGAGACAAATAAACTCAAGAAAAATAAAGCAATGATTGCAGTTATCTGTTATTGTTTCCTAAATACATTGCTCCATATATAATAAAGACAATATTTCCAAACCACTGACATGTGGATAGCAGAGTGGCCATTCTGACTGCCGTATTTGCAGTTTTGTTATTTATGCTGTCCAAATCTTTATTTGCACTGCAATTCGGTCTGCATATCTTCCTCTCTTCACAGTCTCCTCTTAAAAACAGGAGAAAGATCTACCCCTGAGTAAGCAAGAAGTGTAGCATTGGAGGATTAATAACATTAAATCCATTAGTTGAGCAGTTTGTAGGAAATTGTCTGTTCCATAGAACCAGGTGTGTCCAAAGCAGATGTGCACCCACAGCACCTACCCGTGCACTAGAAATGTTTACAAAGTACTTTCACCCAAGATTTTTAAAGTTAGGATTTCTTTAAGTTAGGATTCTGGAAATAATTAACATTCACAGAGAGAAACTGTCAACAACATTTCTTTAAAAAAAAAAAAAAAAACTTCTCTGAAAAAAAAACAGCCATCTTTTTAAGCAAACAACATTAAGTTTAAATAAATTTCCACCTGTGAACATAAACCAGCATCCATGAAAATGTGTCTTATGCCTGCAGAATCTATCACACCAGGCATTTCAGTTTGATTAAATATTTTATGCTCATAGTTCAAAGTGGCTTTATATTTAGTTTAAAATAAAACCCCTCATCATCTTAAAAGATCATCAAGCAGACCTTGAACGTGCAGACGTTATGCAAATGCTGGTTACAGACAGGCCTGTACGGGTGAGTACCAGGCACATCTGCTTTGGAAATTTACTGAGTCATACTTGAAAAACCAGAACAATTTCAACTCAAAAGAAAAAATTCTTTGGTATGCTAAGAGCCCAGCAGCAGAATGAGATTTTTCACAGGGAGCTGTGTGCTGAGGACCAGCACTGACTCATTTTGCTCCAGCTAACCTCACATCTCTGCCTAATTAATGTGAACAGGAAATTCAGAGTCAGAAGCCTCTGCCACTGTTGTCATGGCCCACCAAAAAGCTGGTATCTCAGAAATCTCAGCAAACCCCTGGGGCACAATTGCAGCTTTTCTTACCCAACTGATGTTTAAGGTAATACATGGGAGAATCAAAGAGATTGCTTAGCAAACAGCATGACTAACTAGTTATCAAGGTCCAGGAAGAAATGGTAAATAAAAGCAAATATTCTTGGAGCAGGATTCATTTGGAACAGGAGCTGCTTATTGAACAATTAGCCTCATAGGTGTTGGAAGTACCTTAGATGAATGCTAAAGAAAAATCTAATGCAAAATCATAAAAGCCTCTCCTGAGAAAAATTAGGATCATGGCTTTTACTGTTTGGTTTGCAAGCCCAGTTTGTCTATGTAAACTATGGTTGTGTTTAATAGAAAAACATTTTGTCCCTGAGACGAATCTATTTCACTGTGTTCCTAGTAATACCAGTTCTGTTCCTGCCATCACTAACATAGACAAAATAGAGTCATCCTGTGAAATCTTCTGCCTTTTACACCTTTTCCTGGCTCCAAAGCATTCTAATTCTCACAGATCTCACAAGGTTAACAACTCTCTAACATTTCATTTTTTAAACCAGTTATGAAATACAGAATTTATTCTAAGGCAAATTAATTATACCACTGGTCTTCACATGGGAAAGTTTTGCAAAGGGTTTTTAGCACAAAGCTGCCATACTTCAGCTCACTAACCCACCTTTCCACTAACCTTCAGGGCTAGTTTATGGGATATTTCAAAGGAGAAAGATAATCACCTTCAACATATCTAAAACCTTCTCGTAGGCTAATTTTTAGCCCATGAGTCACAAGAAGAAAATAATGAAACATAGCAAATAATAAAAGGGGAAAATAATCAAGATATTCATGACTTGCTAACGAGCCTAGCAGGATGGACGGAAGTAATTTAACTCTGCCCTGCTGAGTCACTTGGGCTGTCCATCTAGCCAGAAGGAACCTAATTAGCTGGTATCAAAAATGCCACAGCTTGAGCAATGGCCAAAATATATGGGCAAAATAAAATCAATCAGCATGAAACACCTTCATTTCCATTTACTAAATACTAAGTGCAGTAGTTTGCCCCAAATTAACTCACAGCGAATGAAAGCCTTATTTAACAGAATTCATCTCAAAATCAGAATGGCAGAAGAAATACTTGGGTATTTCCAAATACCCAAGTTTATCCAACCATTCTATATTCTTCCAGAGCACACTGTATCACAGCATATTTCAACTTGAATGTGTAACAGAACATTCAACCACAGAACTCTTTATTAAAATAACATTAATGGTCTGTCTTAGACAAAAGTAGAGACAAAAATTTATGCTGACACTTTATGGTCTTCTATTGCTCTGCAGCATACACACCCCCCGCCTCCACAAGACACAACAGCTTAGATGAAAATAGGAGTATCTGTCCAGCTTTCCCCACAATGCTCCAGCTGCACTGCATGTACTCAAGCAGCTGCCACCTCACGATTTTTGATAGCTGCCTGTCTTGAAGCTGCTCATCTGGATTTAAAGATGAGATGCACAACTTTGCCTTTTCAGCTGTATCAACCATCACATAACAGCACAGCAGCCAGTAAAAACAGAGCTCCATTTCAGTTCATCTGTTCATTCTCATTGATTAATGCACCCATTCTATCACCATGAGCACACGACGTGCACTAAGAGGTTCTGTTTAGCACGCATTTCATTTCACTCTCTTCTCCAGCTTTTACACAGGTTGTAGCTGACATTTCCACCCAGTCCACATGGCAGCATTTTGACCTTGCTTTTAGAGGCTCTTTAGCATAAAATAATCTTTGCGGTTAGAGCCTGCAACTTAGGCTGAATTATGGGTACTTTACAGTTAGGAAATAAAACAGCATAGTCAAATGCTGACAGTACTCCAATGCTTTTCCCACAAGTCCTCTGAAGAACCAGCCAATTACCCTGCAATTGACACAAGTGACTGAAAAAAGCATCCTCATTTCTAGCAGTCGTAAATTCATTTGCAAGTAGCTCATCAAAATTAAATGTATACTTATTACAGACACAAAGATGTGCTTAAATCACATTAAAGGGATAATTTTATGATACTTGTAATTATTAAAAAAAAAAGAAAAAAAAGATTTTTCTATGCTGTATGTAGTAATCCTTAGCAAGCTTTAAACTTAAATCTGTTTTTTTACTAAAGTGTTTCCTCGCAGTGTGTGTGAATACTGGTTTGCTATAATAGGATTGCTTGTGAGCATCAAGCTTGTGGCATTGATCTTTGCAGCAGAAAAGCGAACACCACTCCAGGGGTGAAAAAATACACAGAAAGGACTGCATGGTGCTTGAGGAAAAAATTACAGAAAGGGAAGCTGACCAAAACTGTGACTAATCAGAGATGGTTCCATTCCTTTTGCAGTCCTGACGAACACCGAGAACACTAAAAAGTTTTATCTAATAATAAATGATAAAGATCTGGTATTGGATATGAAACATTCCTAGCACATGATTCGAAAAGGAAGATAAAAGGCAAAGAAAAGGAAATAATGGTAGTACTTAGGACTGTTTCATTTTAAGTTTTACTTAGAGGTTTATTCACAAGGCTTGTCACTAGTTCACCTGAGTCTGATATAACACATGTGTATTTGTGGACACACTGACACACCCTGTTCTTCCTTTTGCCTACGAATGTGAGAACTCTTTTGTTGCTCTAGATGACAGTATGAATGGACAAAGACAGAAATTTCTGGCAGGAAAACAGCCTGGGTAACACCACTGCCATCTTGCTCCTCTACTTGGTATTATTACTTTAATTATGAAATATTATATTTTTTTAAAGACAGAATGTACCTTACTGCCCAACAAATGAAACTGCATTAGGGACTGAAATATACTTTTAAAAGAAAGAATATAACTGACTATAAAATAAAGAATTAACAATTAAGTTACAATGTGATATAGACTGCAATATCCTTCCAAGAGAAAATTATATTTAAAGCCAGGAAACAAATAATTTAGTGAAGGATGACATTTGAATATTCTTCAACAGTCTCATAAAACATTGCAAGAATTTTATAAAACCTTACTCTTCCTTAGTAGCAAAATTCTTAAGGTTCATTTCTAATCAAATGATAGCAAATTTCAAGCTTTACCATTCAAACCCAAACCCAACCCTGTGCCTGGATTTTTTTGCCTTTATAGCAGTAGCAGCTACTCAGTGCTTAGGATAATTCTCATCTTCTGGTTCTCTTTCCAGTCATCTTCCAGAGAGTGGACACCTCTTTCTGATTAAGGCAACCCTTTCATCACAATTGTTCTGAGCACCAATTCAAACTGCACTACATTCTAAGCCCTTAAAATGATCTTTATGTAATGCTTCCCAGAAGTGGTTAATTCCACTGATCTGCTACAGGAAGCTGCTTCAAGGCTCCTCATTCAGAAGCCTCTGTGCTTGAAAATGCAGATGTGAAGTGTTCCAAGTGTCCCTCAGAGCAGGGAACAGAAGAAAATGCTGCTTCCACAGTTCCTGTGCCCAGGAGTGAGAAGGTTCTCATGCAATAGGCCTACTCTTGAACATTTTTCTGTCCTCCTATGTTTAGATCATCATATATACATTTCTGTATTTCTATAGTACAAGAAAAATAATGTCATGCTGCTTCATGGTTAAGCACAGAGAAATTGTAATCAAGCTCGCAAGTTGTGACATAGATAAAATAACTCCTGACTGTTCTGGCTTTCTATATGCAAACCAACTGAATTTAATCCTGATCTATTCTTTGACAATAAATGATGTCTGCCTCCTTTGGAAAACAAGACCTGTGGAAGAGGGAGAAGCAGCCACTGTTTCACAGGCGGTGCCACAGCCACAGGGGCTAGTGCAGAAGATTTTCTCCTGCACTCAAGTTTGTAAAATTATCACATTGAAGTGAAGATCCTGCACTTAACTAAACATCTCTGCAATGGAGCCCCACAGAGATTTGCTGCAGTGCCTTTAACTCGAAAGGGGGGAAGCACACAGAGGAAAAAGTTGTAAATTATTGACTAGTGCAGAGCTAAAGTTCTGTGGAAAATGAGAATAGGTGACACAGGGTCCACCCTGAAAGCCAGTGTGAGGTGACAAACAATCCTGCAAGCTCCTTTGGGGGAAAGGGAAAAGCCACATCCCTGCTTTTCCTCACCACTTCAATCCCAGAGGAACTCCAATGCTACTTAGCAGCCCACCTCAATCAAAAGTGAAAAGATAAATACTAATTCTACATATCTGGTCTAATTCCTCACCTAAAGACTGATTACTCAAGATCTGCACAGAAAAGGGTAAATTTAATCTTTCATTCAAGTTGTAGCAGCTAGATAAATTACAGAAACCTACATAAAATTGACCTTCAACCACCACTTTCTGATAACAGTTTCTCACCTTTTCTTTCATCAGATCTGTCTCAAAATTTCCTGCAGCAAGATTTCCCTATATTTAGAAACCAATCAGTGCCAGCAGCTGCAAGAATTGCCCTCCAAGCAATCAAGGGTGGGAAATACGTAAGTCAAAAATCCAGTGAGGCAGAAATTTCTGATGAGACTTGAAAGGGAGCTCTTAGGAAACTACATTCATCTAGAAATTGAGAGGCAAAACCTTGACTCCTTCAAAGCATGGCATTTTCAGGCACAGTTCTGAAGCTGGGAGTTTTCAGGCTAAATTTCAGAAAGACAGGACTGTCAAAAACTGCTAATCAGATAAAAAGAAGTACACGGTCACTATGATTGTACTGAAGAAACTCCGAACACTTTGTATTTTGAAGGCTCCAGAACACAAATTTTGCCATGCACATGATGCAGAAAGGGATGCTACTGAAAGAAGATGAAGCAATTTTTCATCCTGTGTCATTATAAAATCTCATGCTCTTCCTCAAACTGAAACAGGGTACAAAAGGAAATATTTCTCACAAACAGAAGGTATGGTACTGCCACAGGAGTTCAGAATTACTTGATTTGTCTTAGGCAAAACGACTGGATTTCAGAAGTGCACTCAGGCCAGAGGAAGGGTAGGACCTAATAAGCAGGGTACATCACAGCAGTCAAGTTAAAAGATGGAGTACGTGCTATGGACACTTCCTTATCAGTACAAAGGCTCATATTTATCTTGTTTTTTTTCCAGTGACAGCACAATATAAACTAAGGGCACGTCTGTCTCTCCTCTCCCCGCGGCACTGAGCACTTCAGCTGCCTCAGGAGCAGGGCACAACACTCAGCCCCAAACAAGGGAACTCGCAGCTGCACTTGCACTAAGGAAGCCCTTAAGAAGTAACAGATCTTTCTCCAGACACGTGCAATCATCCTACTGCTAAAATATATGCTCTGATTTATAGAAATGATGATTCTCAGGGTCCCCCAGGTTAAACACCAGAAGAAGTGAAGGTAAAAGACATCCTTCAATGTATTACAGAAGAGAACTGTCTTTGAACTAGACGACTTAGAAAGTATGCTTCAAGACAGAGAGGTGTTATCAAAGATAAGAGTATGCTACAGTTCCACAAACTCCACTTGAAATGCTGTCTGACAAGACTGCTGCTCTGCTAAATAACATATTGTTACCATTTTGCAGAGATTATTTCAATATATGGCAGTTACTAGCTACAGCCTACTATTGCCTTTTTTCAAATTCTAACATTTTTAATTTCTGATTTTTTTTTTTTACAAAATAGTACATTACACAGCCATTTTATTTGCAAATAGATGTAGTTTACGAAAACCAGGTTAATTCACTTGGCTTCTGGAAAACATTTACTAATATGAACTACACTTGCTTCTCATCCACTGCCACTTAACTTCCAATCACTATTTTAACACTGGCAAACTATATTTACCCTAGAATGAAATCCAAATAACCCTAAGAACCAATCATTCTCTGCTTGTTCTCCCTTGGAGAGTAAGAAATTCTAACAGTTGCTTTCTACTGACTTCATCTTACGTTAAATCTAAACTTCCACATTGCTGTTAGAAATGTATTTCTCAGTCAGAAACATCTGCTCAAAAATTAATAGTTTTTCAATAGAAACACCTAATGAGTCTGTTCACAGCTTCTCTCATGCAAATTTCAGACTTTGGACTAGAAGCTTGAAATAGTTGTGTTTCACCACAACTTTTTTATATTGCAGGACACACGAGCAAAACCTCAACAAGTGAGGGTAGGGGAGGTTAACAAAACAAAACAAATAAAGAAGAAAACACTGAAAGAAGTACCATTTCAGTTAAGGTCATAAATTTGGTCAGAAGACCAAAAGTATGCCAATCTGTAATCAAGTTTCAAAAAGTTTTCAATATCTCTCATAATATCACTCCTAAAACCAAGAAGAAGGGACATCTTCAGCTTATAAGCAATTCTCCCTGAGTTGTTGTGGACAGTTGATAATTTTTTTCTGCTTAACTAAAAAAGAAAAAGAAATCATGATCGTAGATATTTACAATTACACAAAAGCCCTTTTTTTAACAACTCTACTGCTGTAATCATATTGCAGATCCTGTTTACCTCTAGCAATAAAAATGTGTCCTGTTAAGATATATGATAGTGATAAAGTAATACAGTGATAAAGTTCTTCCAACTTCAGTAATGTCTTTCCATAGAAGCCATAAGTCTGACTTCCTCTGATATTCTGGAGATAAAACCTTGAATCTTGCTCAGTAACTTCAAAAATGCAGCTCAGTGTGGAATTGCACTTTTCCAGGAAGGAGCCAGAACATTCTGTGATTCTTCTTTTCTGACATGTTAATTGTTCTCCATACACAAGGAGAACAGAAGCAGCAGCGTGCCATATTTATTCAATGAAAGTTGAGCCACAGGGGTGATGGTACATTCTTTCTCCAACATCAGCCAAATTATCTCAGTGCCCAACTTTAAGAGGGTGCAATAATACTCCATCATTTGAGAATGCTGGGAGGCTTATGAATCATTTTAACAGCATGAAGGCAGATTGAGATCATCTCCCTGTCAGAGGAACCTGGAGACAGGCAGCAGCCCGGGTGAATCATTTTCCTACGTCCTTACTCCTCACAGGAACCTTAAAGAGACACTGCCACACATCTCAACCTTCATTCAGCATGCACAGGAACTTCCCAGGACTAAAAATGAGTTTATGTTGTGGCTGCAACGATACCCACTATTTTCTTTATATATATTTATTTATTTATAAGGCTCCAAATTGGGTCATTGTGGCTACCAAGAAAACCCACACTCCCTGAAACCCCTCTTTTCTTAAGGAGGAAAAAAAAAAAAGATGTCAATATAACCTTTGTAATTACGAGACAATGCATGACACAAACATACTAACTTAAGCATATTTGATTGCAACACTCCGGAAAGAATAAAGAAAATGCCTTTGAATATTTCCATATAAAGTAGTTTCTAACAGAATTAGGTACTTACACATGCAAGCTCTGCATACAAACCTTCACATACATGCAGACAGATCTTTAATAAAATGAGAAAGCCTTAGACACAAGGGTAAATGATGAAATAAAGGTGATAAATTAATTTAATTTTTAATAAGGAGACTCATGACCCTTGGAAAATCAGTGTATTTGAATACAAGATGTTAGCCTATGCTTCTCCTACAATTACCATCCTTTAAAGAAAGCTTTATTTTTTTCCTTTTTTTTTCTTTTTTTAAACTCATTTTTTTATGAGAAAAAATGGACCAAACCCTCCCTTTCAGAGAAACAACTACTCATCTAAATGTGAGGCCACTGAAATTCAGCTGAAGTTTCATCTTTTCATTAGTAGAAGTTTGAACGTTTTTTAGGACATTTCAATTTTACTTTCAGTTTGACTCCAAGTAAAACCACCTGAAAACACCTCAAGTTTAGTTTTGGTTAGACTTAAGGTAAAACAGCCTGAAAATATAGTAACAGAAGGGCTGCCAATTTCCATTAGGTAAGCAATGCTTACAACTTCTGCCAAAGTCACAACAGGAAGTGTGACTGTTTCTAATTATGCCATAGCGATTTCTCGCATTAAGAAGAAATAAAATACAATGCATATCTCATTAAATACTTGGTGAAGGTAAGCAGGTCTATCCAAACGGCAGTTTAGGGAAGAGAACTAGCCTCAATTTTAAAATCTAACATTTCCCCAGAGCATGAGAAATCAACACTACCTTAACGTCCACCCTCTTTGGATTCACCCATGGCAGGAAGGAAGGTTGAAGAGAGAAAATGTACTTTGGACACAGCACCTGCACGAGCAGTATTTTAGAGAGCTCCCAGTCACTGGTGCCTGGAAAATGGTGCTCATTTTCATGTGGCTCTGCCAGACCCAGCAGCCTGTGCCACGCAGATTCCAAGGACAGCTGTCCAGGGCAGGATTGGCACTGGGCACAGGCAGGCAGGGCAGGAAGAGGGCTGAGCAAAGAGCTGGCCTCATTCTGCCCCAGCACAGCCTGGCCAGCGCCTGGAGGGGCACAGAACTCACGTGGCACTGCCTGAGCTGGGACACCAACACCTCACAGACCTGAGAATGGTGAGCTGGTGGCAGGGAGAACATTGGGGAAAGCAAAGTAACATTAAGGAGGACTGGCAGTTCAGAGACTAAATCTCCAATAACATTTCGATGCTTTGGTAGAGGTTCATATTTTAAAAGTACAGAGTAATTCAAGCCATTCTCAAATCTGCAGTCACATAAGAACTTATTTTTTCATCCAAGTGAGAGAGCTGCCTCAATATAGACAATGAGGCACAAGATATTCCCCCATCCAGATTACAGGATGCCATCAATACACCATGTTGAGCCAACTCCAATGACTTTGGCCCCTCCTGACATCCAGCCACTCCCAGGCTGCAGGTCACAGGCTCCTAAACCCTGGTTTATTACAGGAAACAGAGGGAGTGGCACTCAAAGCAACATTACAGCAGTATTCTGTTTCCTGGTAAGTGAACTGGCAAACTGTCAGTCTCTCAAAAGTCTTCAAGATGGGAAGAGATGCAACAAAAAGTTCATTAATAAAATATCCAGTCAAACAACCTATACAATCACTGACTTCAGACTCAAGCTAAAGAGCAGGCAAAGCACCCTTCGCTTTCTCTCAGGATAACAAAAATGCTCTTTGGTTCCTGAGTCATGAGGCAAAAGGAGCTTCAAAAGTCATGTTCAAACAACCAGAGGATTCAGAGCAACTGCCCCAGGTAAATTTTAAATGCTAGCAGGAGCCACTGTTGCCAGGGAAGAAGCATGTCACAATGTGAGAGTGACTAGCACCGAGAGGCAGCAGGTGTGGGATTCTGTTCCTGGCCCACTTGAAAGGGATGTCAGTGTGCTCTCGGATTGTGACAGACAGTGGCATCAAAGCTTTGGCAGCATGTGCCGGAGGGCTTCTCCTTGATCCTTCTTTTAAAGATGTGCCAACAAGCTCTGAATCATGGAAGGAAGCAGGCCTCACAAAATACACATCCTTATCGGAATTCTTCTCCAATCTAGGAACAAATATAGTTGGAAGAGTTTCAAAAAAGTAGGTTAATTCATGGAGTGAAAAGCAGTGGAGTAGGGTACAGAATAAAGAGGAAAACAGCCAGGTCCCCAGAGGGCCATATGGTCAATGAAGACTTTGTGCTTCCCTGGCCACAATATAACGTCTGGGTTTTGTGCCTACTGCTGAAAAACAGCAGAGCAGAATATTTGTTCTGCTTTCAGAGGACAGAGTCAGGAATCTGGCACTCCTGAGTTCCTGGAGTCCAAGGCCATGCACACCCAGCACTGGAAACTGGGATTAATGTGTTCTTCTAAAGTAGAAGAATGTTTCTATAAGAAAAAATAAAGAGAAATATTTTAAATGCAGGACTTATTGCCATTTTGTTTAGCAGTTCCCACAGTCATTTTGCATTTGCAGATGGCACAAATACCTGATGAGAAAATGAGGGTGAACTCATATATGCTGCTCAAACTAAGAAGCTATTTTATTTCATGTAGTCTTCTTTACTTCCTTCTTGAACCTTTTTGGACAAGTTCATTTGTCTCAACAAATATGGATAGCAAGATATATGGATTGGTCTGTTCATGAAATGTAACAGAAATCATGAAGATTTTGTTCACTTAACTCATAAACCAGTTTCTAGTCATGGCAAGAGAGTCACTTGTACAGGCAGTTTTCAGTTTCAATGTCACCACTGCTTGATTCTCGCAGCATGAGGATTTGACTTCCTCAACAGAGACGGGTCAAAAATCAGATTCTGTTGATCAGACCCTTAAAAAAATCAGCAGCCCCTACTTGATTCAGGCCTGCTACCTAGATGCCTTCTCCTTTATTTAACCATTATTTCCATTTGGCCATGCACTTGGTGCCTTCTTTGTTGCACAATTCCACTTACAAGAAATCTGTAATGAGGATATATGAGCATATTCTAATTCAAACTCACCAAGCAGCAGAAAGAAGACAGAAGTCAATTCTGTATTAATCAGTGGTGCCAGGACATGCTACAGCAACTCAGCAACAGCAGAAGTGTTCCAGACAATGCATTCTGCTGATCTTACTTCCATAAAGGAAACTCTTGAAATTGTTACTCCTTAACTGGGAGAAGACAACCTAAGGACTACTTAGATTGGCTTTAAGTAAAAGACAACTGACTTAGTCTGAAAATTACATATATAAAAGACTTAGAGGTTCACTTGTCCAAACAAATGCATTGGTTGTGTGATGAAATGGCTCTACAAATGAATCCAGTCATATCAAAGCAAAATCAAACACACAATTATAGTCACAAGATTTATGCAGTATGTCAATAATATGGTATTTAAACAACAGTATTGGACAATATATCAATTAATTCAGTTCATTATTATTTTGGGTATCTACTAATAAAGTAAAGATTGATTATGTGGCTGGATTCAACTGGAGGTGCTGAACACTGCCCCTTGGACGTGCCATACTTGGTGACATTTAACATCTAACTGCAAAAGGCTGAGCACAGTCCCTTGCATCCGTGCCCAGAAGGGATGCTAACCTGGATACAGGAGAAAGCAGCAATCACAGGAGCAACTACTAGCACAGTGTCTGGTGAACAGAAGAGCCCAGACTTCTTCAGGCACAATTCCCTCCTTCCATTCACTTGGACTGAGTGACTTCTGACATTGCCCAAGACGTGGCTCACAGGGTTGAAATGTCAAACTAAGAACTCAAATATAATTTACAGAGCAAAATTAATTTAAAAAAAAAGTTGAGAGTTGCCTTTATACATGCAAATTCTTTGATGTGTATAGCTTCCTTTATATAGCTTACCTGTGCTAGGGACACAGACCCTGCAGTAAACACAGAATTGATATTTACAGCCTTCATTCTCTGCCTGCTTAGCTGCAGCAAGAAGGCTTAGAAAAATTAAGCAAGTATTAATGTCATGAATCACAGCTCCAAAATAATTAACTTTAAGCCAAATCTACACCATTTAAGATTATCTATTTTGTTGTAGCACATGAGGAATGAACTATTACCAAACTGCAAAACAATACACTCAAAATGATTCCCTCTCAACACCATGGCATGGAGCTTAATCCAAGCTATGTGTTCTACTGAAGAAATAATTATTTACACTAAAGGTGTAAGAACATTATGAACAAAAGGAAAAAGTTGATTTTGGTTTCCACTAAATTATCTGCACTGTTTGTATTTTGGCTACTAAAGGACTCAGATGTGGGTGTCTCAGTGCAAGGTTTTTCAATGGCCATTGTCAGCATAAGGAAAGGTAACATTTTGCCAAGAATGTCCTTTCCCAAGTTCTCACAAAATAAACGAGCTCCATTTGGTTCGTTTAAATATGATAGTAACTGCCTCCGTTGAAGTAGTATTTTTTTCTCAATTTGTTTGCATTATTATTTTCCCATACAGCATCAGCCCACTGAAAATCATTGATCCATTCATTAGAACCCAATTACTGCCAGTCTCCTTATCAAACTCTGTTCAGTATCTGGACAACAGCTAACTGACGAACAGAGCAGCATCCTGCAGAAAGCAAACTTAGGACCATGTTCCAGGGTTTTGTACAATGCAGGCATCTCCTCCAGGTTTAAAGCACTTTCTTCCACACTTGGTTAAATTCTGGCTACAGCTACACCAAAGACCACAGTGTTTCATGGACCACTGAAATATGATAGCAAGAGAAAACTGCAAATTTAAGAACCATTTCTTTTATTTCTCATCTTTGTGCATTTGGCAACTGAGGGGGAAAACACACCCCTGGAAATGGCAAGTCACACAATCATCAACCTGCTAAGAACCCTGATAAACAGCTTAAAAATGTCAGAGATTGTCTTAAAAAAAACCACAACCACACACAAACACAGGAAGCCGAGAAAGCACAGAAACTGTTTAAAGGCTATACCATAAAAATTGAGGGGTTTTTTCTACTGAATTGCACGTGCCCCTTGATAATTTTTTCAATTCAGCTTGATTACAAGTCTGATACTTTGACATTATCTACTTAGAAGGTACTGAACTAGTATTCAAATGATTGATATTAGAGCAGCAAATCACTTGACAGACAGACCCTGGCCAAAAACACAATTTAATCATTATATAGATAGGTATTTCTACAAAAACAACCCTATGAGATATCATTAGTGCTCAAGAGATGTCGGTGCTGAGTCACCTGTATCACAGATGGGCATTAATCAATGAGATACAAGAGCACCCTGCAACAGCTGCAGATTGCACCCATCCTTCATATACACAGAGCAACCACACAGACAATCAAACTGCTCCTGAGGAAGGGAGGGAGTAGGACTAAAATACAAAGACTAAATTAGCCACCAGACTGAAACAAAGCACGTGAGTTAAAAAAGGCATACGCACACTAAACGAGATCTGTAAAGAACAGGCACAGGCGTTACAGACGCTGAAGAAATCCATTCCTCTCTCTCACTGTTCCACAGTCCAGCTGGAACAAGCCAAAAGCTTAACAAAAAAACCAAACCGAAACAAAACCAAACCTAACTCAAAACTAAGTAACTTTATCTCAGGTATTTCTCGTCTTTAATCTTCTGACAACATTATATTTCAAATGCTAAAATTCCTATCAAAAAGTGTAGTTTTAACGAGTTAGTTATATTATAGTTGAATTCTCTGCTATGTGAGACAAATTACAGTATAATTTGATTTCTTTGACACTTATGCACACTCATGAAGGTGATTTTTTGTTCTTTTAATATTTTTTTTTTCCTTACGAAAAATCCCTAAGAGAAGCAGACCATTAAGGACAAATGGTACTTAAGACTTTTCCAATCACAGATCTTCCTACAACGATAATCACATTAGACTTGATTCTTCTTCTCTAGTTATGAAAAAGCAGGCATTTCCTTTGAGGGAAACTTATTAAATGCTCCAACCACAAGGGAAGCAAGAAAAAGGAGAAACAATAAACAAAATAAAGTGAGAGCTTGTAATCCAGGAAAGCAGGCTTCATTCCAGGGATCCCGTGGATGAGGGAGCCTTTCCTCCATGGAATCATTCAAAAGAAACATACACTGCGTGGATAGAATGTGGTTAAGTCTCAAGATTTTTTTTTAACTGTTGGTACACACATTTCTAACACCTTAGACTTGCTCTTGGTCTGCAAGACTTTTCAGGGTGGTTCAGAAGAGGCTGTGCCTGCCTGCACACTGCAAGTGCTGACCTGGGGCAATCATGAGCTCTGCACTGCCACATCTCTGGAATCTTGGTCCCACCCAGAGAAAACCCAGAGAGAATGTGCACAGCATTCCAATAAATTTTCCATTTTGCACCACTGGGGAAAATAATGCCAGCCCTGCCTCGAGGTTATTTAGCATGTCTGTCATATAGACTGGCAGAATTTATCTGTCTTTAGGATTTTATCAAACGTAGAGGAAGTCAGTCTAGAAGTGAAGACAGGAAGGGTGAGGCAGAAGCAAGGAAAACAGCACAGACCAAGAGCTTCACACATTAAGACCCAAGGACAAACATCTTTAAATAAACATCCCTTATCCTCTGCTCTGCCAAGGCCCAAGCTACAGGGTTAAGCAGAATGAATGTTACATTTTCAGAACTGGAAAAGTCATGGTCTTTTCAAGCCCATGTCAAGTCTGCCTCCTTAACTAACCTGTCCATGGTGGTATTTACCAGATTCAGAAAATGTTGTAGTTTATTGGGGTACATGTTCTATATTTTCTTTTCTTCCTGCTCTTGCAGTCTTGCAAAAATGTCTTTTTATTTACAGTCTGAGTTTTCTCACCTCTAGTTCTAAAATTTCGCATTCCAACAGGACGTTCCAAATGTAAAAACCAAACCAGTGTGTTTTGCCATGCCCCTTCTGTGCACCCCTCATTATGACATGCTCTAAAGGCTACCCACGACACAAAGGATGCAGACACGGGCCATCCCGATCATTCACAGGGTGAAAAGGGCTTGGCTGAGCAGGGACTGCAGCCTGGCAGTGCTGCTGTGAGGGATGAGCTCGGAGATGATAAATGCGGCTGTCCTTTAGCGGGCCTGTCACAGATTAATTCACTTGATCTGATCTGATGGTTCCACAGGGCGCTAACAGGAGCTAAGTGCCACCGGCAATGGGAACTGATTGGTTCAGGAGATGTCATTAGCTCTGAAAAAATGCATTGATAAAAGGAAATCATTTCGGACCAAGGGATGATGGCAGCAACTGACATATCACCATAATTTTTTCCTCATTCATATAATTCCCAATAATGTGCATATTTGAGCATGCGCTTCCCCACTTGAGTTGGTTCACTTTCATTAGAACATCCTCTTTTTCTCTTGCAAGAGGATTTCTACTGAAGTTCACATACGATACCTTGTTCTACAGTTGCACTCACTGGGTTCAGGTACAGAACCAATAGAAAACTCATATCCTCTAGCACACAGACTTCTATATGAAACTCCCCAAAAACAGTAAGACTTGTAGTCCGAATTATTAAGTTTTGTGGCACACAAAGATCTTGAGTAACTTTGCCATCAGAGCATATTTTCATGATTATCAAATAAATTTTCAATATACTATTGATACATTCTACTTTCATGGTATTTGTTCTTCCTATTATGAATGTAAAATTGGTGCCTAGCGACTTTATTTTTAGCATTCTCTGCCTCCATAATGGCCACGATTATAATTGAGTGTGATCTCTATCACAATGATGTTTCTTAATTACATTAAGTCCCAGTGGAGCACCCTATAAAAACCACTAAAAATCCTCATTTTTCCAGAGCTATAGTTACAAAAAAAATGTAGCATGATAACAGTTTAAATACTCTATCTTAAAAAAACACAGTTTAGCTTTGGTTAATTTTAGAAACACACAAAACTTCAGTTTCAAGCAACTGGAATTTTTGTTGGGGTTAAAAAAAATTCTAACCACATGGAATACAAGACCATCCTAATTACGACTGCTGCTCTTTTTCTTTTTGCTATCTGTGCACAAATTCTGATGTAGGACAGGCTCTTTAGTCTTAAAGTTATGCAATTGAGTACTTAATTTTAATTATTATTAAAAAAATGTATTTGATTTTAACTCAAATATTGCTTTAAATTATTTTCATTGAGAAATCCAGAAAATAAAAAGTAGGTACAGTAGATTAATTTTGTGAACATTTTTAGAATGCCTCTACAATAGCTGTTAATAATTAACATGACCAATAAAGGGTTCTTAGTTACCCAAGCACAATGATCATCACAATTATTACAAGCCATGAACTTATTTCCCTATACTTAGGGGCTAATACACATAGTCTGGTCCTTCAGGGAAATGTTTCTGATCTTTTCCCTTGGAATTCTGGGAATAAACTACATCTTTAACTACCCTGGAAAGCAGGTTACCAAATTACAAGTATATATTAGAAAAAAACAGCAAGAAGCAGTAACTTTTGCCTTCTTTTCTGTGGCATTTTGACAGTTCACCAACAATAATTTAAGCAAAAAGAAATAATGTCTGAATTCAGGTTATTGTAGTTTTCAGGATCTCTGTGCAAGAACTTACCTAGAAGTGGAAATTACACAATAACATGTTTAAAGCAGTAAATCTATTAATTAGTTGCAAATCCTATGTATCTGATGTGAGAAAAAAACAAACAAAAAAAATACACAGAAAAAAAAATTAGAACTCAGATGCTTAAACTCACCAAGAAGCTTAGAAATGACATAATGCTTTTATAGAGCTCATTTAAAATAATTAGGATGTAATAACAATGTAGGGCACATGCAGACGCTCTGAAAATACAGCATAATGCCATGTTTTCCTAGTTTCAGTAATTTCCCTCATTTTCCTCCATTGTACATGCTGGACATAATGCCTACAGTCTAAAAAACGACGCGAAAATTGTACCTTTAATTGTGTCCCATTGTTTCCCAGTCATTCCACACTGCATTTGTTTATCAAAGCCACTCTCACACCAGACTCACAGCAGTCTCCCCTTTCTTCCTACTCCTTTCTGCCTCATTAGAGGATATTTAACAATATCAACTATCAATTTCCTTGTCAGGTTTAAATTAGGATAGTTATTACCTGATCAATCAATTACTCGTTCGTCAATAACTACTGCACGTCTTGCTGCTTTCAAGACTTCAAACTACCTTCCCTTCTATCACACAGGGCAGATGTTACTCCACTGCTTCCCTTCACTGTGGCAATAGTTCAGACAGGAAATGTCTTGGTTTGCTTGAGCATCTGTCATTCACAGCCATGAATTTAATTACCCACACTAGAAGGTACTTTATTTTGAGATGGAAATATTTCTTACTGAACGAGGGATGCAAACTGAGATGTTGCACCTGAATGTGGCGTCACTTGGACTCTCCCAACACAAACCAAATGCCTTTAAAAGAAAAAAATGGATCAGAGCAGCAAGTATTGGTATATATTTATGTTCTTTGGTAGGTTTTGATAAGAAAACATTTAGAAGATACAAGTCTTGCTTACTTTAACAGATTGCTTTCTCAAGGACTTAACTGCAGGCTTGCATTGTACTGCTTCTACAACCTCACATTTAATAGAACACCAGATGCAACATCTCTGTATATATGGCTGACAGTATGCCTCTTCCTGGGTGCCCCGAGAGCTAAGATACTACCTGGGTGGAGAGGAATACCACTATGGATAAAAGGAGAGACGCTCTTTCCTCTGCGCTGCAATCCTGGTTTAGCGTAGAACTTATCCTTAGGCAAGGGGAGGGGCAAGGTGGCAGCAAGTGCCCCTGCCAGGGAGCAGAGAGAAAAGAGCATCTCTCCTTTTGTCCATGGTGGTATTCCTCTCCACCCGGGAAATATCTTAGCTCTAGGGGCACCCAGGAAGAGGCATACTGTCAGCTGGCGCCCAACGTGGGGCGAGGAATACCGTCATATGGCCAATGAAATTCCTTCAGATTGAATTTCTTTAAAAGAAAGTAAGTTTGTGTACCAATCAGTGCTTACTAATATAATACTAATATAAAACATCTAGTGCTCGCAGTATACTCATATCTCATGTGAGATAATTTCCATTCCTATATATTTAAGTTCATCTCTTCTGCTAATCCATTTATATTGTGGTTGTTTAATTTTTCTTGCAAGCTCTCTGCCTTAATTTGAGGGCTGTGTTTTGGTCTTTTTTCAATTATACTCATACTGTTGAAAATTGCACGGAGACAACTGGTTCTTTTTCCAGGTGATGTATTAACTCCTAGATGAAGGCTTGCATATCACTCCATTCAAAAAAGCATTCATAATGCTCACTTCAATAATTTTCCAAAATACATGTTTGCACGAAGCTATTTCACTCTGATAAATTGTACACATTGCTTTTTGAAGCCTCCTTAGACAGTTGCTTTTGTTGAACTTATCAATACAGCAATTCTCATTTAGTGTTTAATTTAAAATTATACTTCTTTTAATGCCAATGTTTCTTGCTATATTTTTTCCTCTGCAAAACTAATTAAATGAACGTTTATTATGACTTTCTTTTCCAAACGATTCATCTTTCTAAGTAATGGATTAAGACTGCAGTTACCCTTCCCAAGAAATGAATCTTCCCAGCACTACCAAGAATCATTTTCACAAACATTATACATTTTGCTCAACTTTTAAGCAAATATTTTTCATAAAGCATCTTGATATAAAAAGAAACAAACCAAACTGTCTCAAAATTCTAGTTCATTTTGTCTTCACCACACACTGTAAGGTTTATATTAAAAAACTACCATAACATTTTACTCCAGCATAGCCAGAGCCCCCATGACTGGCAGAGAAGGATTGAAAATGGAATTATCTCCATTGTGATGTCTGTAACTCCTGGTTTTGGTAACTCTTTCCACATCAACGCTGATAATTAATGCTGAGAAACAAGGAAAGTCAGGGGAATTATGGAATGAGGCACTGCTCCCCAGGCCTCCTTCCTACACAGCCACACAGAAGGAAAACTAAAAAACAGCCATTTGAAAACAAAGCATTAAAAAAAAAACAAAACCAAAAAAAAACCCACAAAAACCACCACCCAAACGTGCAGCGACTGAAGTATGGCATGCACACTACAGAAAGACAGAAATTCCAGAGGTGTGTGTTATCACTGTGCCAGTTTGATGGGATATCATTCCTGTATCTACAATGGGTACTGGGAGCCTACTCAGAGAGCCAACCAACGCACTAAGCTGCACCACATCAAGGAGCGCTGGTCCCTGACAAATTCTGTGACAAAAAAATGTCACAGTCAATGGCAAGAAGAAAATTTCAAGTGCACACCAAAAACTACAGTTTAAGGCACTGTCCATGTATGCTCCTGAGGAGCAAACACAGGCTTGTTCCACAAAAGCAGCTCATCCGTGTCACCAGTTCAGGCTGAAGAAGCTGCAAAGCCACCACAGTGAAAAGCCCAGATTAAAGGAGCTGGCTACCAGCTTTCGCGAAGAGGCTGTGTCATAAAGCACAGAGAAACTGCACTGAAAGTTAAATCTGACAGAATCACTCTGGCACAGCAAATAATAAAAAAATGCACTAAACACCCAACAGAAATAAGTACAGAGTACCTTTGAATGCCAGAGTCCTTGCAGGATCCTGTGCAAGCCTTTGAGGACAGGTCTTCAAAGTTACCTGCAGAGTTTTATACAAGTCCATCTAGAAGTATTTTTAATCTTACAGTAATAAACAAATTCAGTAATTTACTAATTTTTAATGGCAAGTAAGATCCTGGTTCACTTGGCAACCAAGATTTATAAGTCTCTCTGTCACCTTTCTGCTAGTGAGAGGTGACATGAAGAGGTTTGTGTTGGTGGTGATGGATGAAGAGAGCAGGTGACACAACGCAGGAGCCCAAGGCTGAACACCACATGCACTCATTGCTTCTTTGTGCTCTGCAGCAGTGGTGCTCAGGGCCAGCAACTCTGAATACTGCCCTTAATACTGCAGCTGTTACCAGTGATCAACAGATGATATTGCTGGGTATCACTGAGATCCAGGCTGGTTCCTTTCCCTCACAGAACATAACCTAATCAAGTGACACTCAAAGCCTTGGGACAGCATGTTAACACACAATGACACAGGACCAGAAACATAAGAATAAAAATATTGGTTGCTATCACTTTAGTCAGCTGCTATGAAACACTAACACAGTGGGTATAAAGCTGCTTTAATATTCGTCATTTCAAGATTTCAGAAACGTACTTTAAAAATTTATGCAGGACATTTTATTCCTGAAGTGCATCCATTTTTCTGTCTGTAATACCACCTTATGAATAAACCTAAATAAACAGGGACATTTTCTTTCTCTTTGTGAAACAACTAGAATGCTTAATACAACGTTAACCTGGAGAAAATTCCAGCATTTTCTACACTTCAAACACTGGGATTGAAACAGCACTCATTTTGCCTTCCAAATATTAGTCTTCCTTAAAACTAATTAAACTCAAATATTATTTATCTCTAATCAATTTCAATATGATGGGAGAGAATTTGATACTTTATTACTTCATCCAAGGGCAAATATACAGCAGAGTCTGCAAGAGACTACCTCAGAGACTGGATATGGAATTATCTACAGTTACTACAGCCTCACCAAATTTTATCAGGTCCATACATATTTCCACCTAATTTTCCCCACTATTTATATTAATTTTTCATGAAGACTCAATACGGTCATTTAAAGTGAGATTTGCTAGAAAATTTAGTAAAAAGCAAGATGTGCGAATAAAAAAACCCCATATAAAAAAAATAAAACAACAAAAAACAAAACCCAAACATTATGTGTATTTTTAAACTCTCTGTGATGAAACCATGCATTGCTAATTTCTCAACAAAAGCTATTAATTCTGTGAGCAGTGGAAGTGATGAAATTCAGTTGCTGATCAGATATATTAGGTGTTTGTCTGTATTTGACTGATTGACTTTGGTGCCCTCCCAGCTGCATCCCTCAATGGACGCTTTTCTAGAGCTGAAGCATTCTGAAATCTGTTCTCTCTTCTGAGAGGTTCCCATAGTACAAGCATTTAAAATTCTCTGCCATCTTGCAGGGAATTAGTTATCTCTGAGATCTCTTAGCCTTTCATCAAAGTCAGCAGATGTGGTGGAAAAAGTTCAGAATCCAGGCTGAAGAAATGCAGAAAATAGCAATTCACAAACCTCGCTATCTCATACACAGAAGCTAAAAATGCCTCAGGACCAACTCTGCAGTCCTAATCCCTGCCAGTACCTGTCTCCTAAACTCACACAAAACCATGTTATTCAGGGTATTTAAACTGTGAAATATATAAGAGAGAAGTGTAATTGTCATTTAATCACTGGTGCACTAACAAGCTGATGCAAAAAAAAAAATGGATTGATGTTCAATAGCTACTTTTAAAAAATAATGATTTCTTCTTTTAACTGGTATTTCATTAGTTGTGCTACATACAATTATGCAATAAAATATGAAATGATAAATAATTCAAAACCATCATTTAAAGCTCTATTACATAGTTTCTTCTACAACAGCAATCAATTTTCAGACAGCTCCCATAAAGATTTACTGCGTTAAATCACAGGAGGAAAGAGTGAGCAATCCTGATTTACACTAAAATAGAGGAAAATGCAAAAGCTCTGACATTTACCCAAGTATCCACGTTATCCTCAGGTACTTGGGCTCATCTCTCATTTCAGTGATTAAGTTGTTCAGAGAAAAACAGCTCCTGTATGTCACATATAGATTAGTCTGCTGCTTGCCCAGCGAGCTTTCCATCAAATCCTTCTGATGCCCCGTGCTCATGTGGATTTTATAAAGTATTACCATTGTGCTAGCTCAGAAACATGGAGCTGAGGGGACAGGAACAATAATATCCTCCAAATTAATGTAGAAATATCTCAACAATTACTCCATTATTATTTCATTCAGGCAGTCACACTCCATGCAAACACAGTTAGCTACAGAAGCACCCTGGCTGGGAGGAGAAAGGGAGGAGGCAAACACTTCCTGGAACACTGCACAAAGTCCAGGTGGTACCAGTGCTCCAATCCACCCATTTCCACAGAAACATCCGCTGTATACTTACAGAGCAGCTAATTCATTGCACATGAAATAACACTTAAAAAGTAATTTCTACTTTGTTACTAATAATAAAAGTAAACACATTTCCATCTATGTTTCTTCCTGACACAACTGGGAAAATATTTGTAATTAAGTTGAAGGAGCCAGACCTGCAATGTATTTTCCAGTTGTAGTATTGTGAATTTTTGTTTCCATAAGCAGCAAAAGCTTAACAATAAATTTCTGTTTAGTCAAATACATTTATATTTAAGAGACCCCAGGTTTTCTTTAAATTTATAACCAACTCCATAGATATATGTGTACATATATGTACATACATATAGCTGTGCTATCTAATGTCTACCTTCAAATTAAATGTATTTTACCTATATGTAATAAAAAAAGGTTGATATACAGTTGAGCGAAAAAAAAGACACAAGACACTCTACAGATTCTGACAGACAGAAAATCAAAATAATTCAAACAACCAAATGCACTTTGTGGAAGTGGCTTATTTCACTGTGTAGGCTAAACGTATTTTGAGGAAGGATTACATTTTGTTTGGCAATTTATTTTATTGACAAAGCATATTTCATCAGATATTGCTTCGCATTTTGTAGACAAATGCATGTTGTCAAATTTCCTATTTCCTTTGGTGGATGAAAAGCATTTTTCCACAGATTCTACATTTCTCTAGAGAGCACAATGAATTCCACACAACAGTAGGTTCTTTGAAGGTGTTTATATCACAGATTTATTTAAAAAAAATAATATTTTAAAGAGTATACCTGGAATATATAATGAAGAATGGTCTTCAGTGTCGACGTGCATGATTAGGGTCTGTCACCATAATTAAATCATCATTACAGTAAAAAGAAAAAAATTAAAAAACAGGACCTAATTTTGGGTTCTGATTCTAATGTATGCAATATTTTTACTGAAAACTTACCCTTAACTTAGAGGAACTATGAAGTCTTAGAGTTGCCAAACATTTGAAGACAATTACTCTTCACTGCTTTCGTTCTGATATATTTTCTTTTATTCCAGGAGTGCAGTGTCACCACACTCTATACAATAGAGTCATCAGACAAAGAGCCTGTTCTAACTTTGTGACAACCAACCTAAGGCAATTAATTCAGATTGTTTGTTAAAATCAGACTCAGAACAAACAAACTAACCAAAACAATCTTCTCCCAGCCCCTGACAAGCTACACACAAATGACAGATGAAACAGTCCTGTCAAGAATATGGATTCAACAAATTACTTTCACAAATTTTTCATGCAGAAAAAAACCCCTCAACAGATACTACGAATATTCAATCCAGTTAAAGTGCATATTTAACCCCTATATTCTCACATATAATTCAAAATACTGACTTTACATGTCTCATTCTCATCAGCATTAAACCGAGTGGAATTCATTCCTTCAATATCAAAGAAGTATTCGTCATGACAAGTCTGTCTTCAAAAATAACTTGTGGACAGACATCATGAAGAGCTGCAGAATTATCAGCTCTTTTACTTTCAGGGGTGATTTACCAGGAAGATTAAAAAGGCCCCCAATTGCTATGGGAGCATTTGAAGAGCTGTGTCCATGAAACTGGGTAGGCATTGAGAGTGCTTTGTTTTTTAGCCAGTGTTATTTTTTAGTCCACTTTAATGATGAAAGAATTAGTGATTTTCTTCTAAATTCTCTCTTAAGCAAGTAAGCAAATCTGTGGACAGTAACAGACAGCTTACATATGAAACAAACAGAGAGAACAAAAGAAAATCTTCAATTTCCTCTAAAATGCCCTGCAGGAATGATCCACATTCATTCAAAAAGAGCACCAATATGTAAGCAATGATTTTCCAAAATCTAGGAAACACCAAAACAGGTGCCAAGAGAAATATTTGAAATGGCTGGATGGTCAGCTAAGGAGACACCAGGGAAGTGAACTTTCTGCTCTTACCACAAACCAACTTAGTCCTTTTCCACTCTGCACTCACCAGCTTTCAGGCACTGCTACAGAACAGGGCATCTCGCACAGAGCATACTGATGACTTATTTCTGCAAGTGGCAAAGGGCTTTCTCACTGCCTTATCTGCAGCTATCAGGAAAGAATGTGCACCATCTCCTGCTCCCTAGACAGGGCCTCCTATCCAAGAATTCAAGGAGAGTCAGCAGTAACCCACTGAACCAAAGGCTGGCATGGAATGCGTGACTTTAAAGAGATCATATACCTGCTTGAATTTCACTTACAGAAGATGACACTGGCTGTAAGATTTCATTTAGCTACTCTTATTTTATAATGTCAATATTTGTTTCACCTACAATAAACTGAGTAAACTCAACACTCACTGGGAATAACACCTAACTAACTTTAGCAGCCAGCACCAGGCAAGGACTGCCCACAGACAAGTAGACACCCATTGCAGGCTGCCTCCCTGCCTACACACTAAGGTTTTGTTCTCTTCTAAGGCTCTTTCCTGCAACAAAAATTCCTGTCATTTTTGGAACACTGTCCCTGGCCACAACTGATGAAAGCCTTCCCTCCTGAGGTCCTCCCACAAGATCCCTTTACTCCTCACCCATATACAGAAGTTCCACTGGGGTGAACAGACAACAGTGCCCATCTTCCCTGAAACTCAGCCCTGCCCAAATCATGCTGCTCTGCTTCCTGCAGCACTCTCATCCCTGAGGAGCTGTGGTAACCAGCCCCAGCTCCAGCATGCAGCAGACACAAAGATTCTGTACTTACTGAGGAATCAGGGACTGCTTCATATTTGTCTTTTTGATTACTCTGCATATCTAACCAGAACGCAGACGGTTCCACCATTGCTTCAGCAAAACCTAAGGGTTAACCTAAACCTGTGGCCTGCTCCCTAGAGCTCGCAGGGAAACAGCATCTGGGCAGCCTGCCCACCTGTCTGATGTGCTGGCCAGGTATGAGGATTACAGCCAGGGTTTCCTGCTCGCTGCTCCTCCCAGATCATCAGCTCTGCCATGGAGGAAGTTCTCAGTGTTCCTGGCCTTATACATGCTCCAGATGGTTCTTTGGTAAAGCTTTTCAAAACCATTTTTGCCACAGACATGTAGCAAAAGGAGTCCCAGTCAGAATTATTTTTCAGGTTGGAGTGAGACAAAGCAAAAAAAGTATCAAGGAGAGTACAAATGTGATTAAAGGTTGTGGCGTAACACTAATCTTCACCTTTTCCTTCTGAGTTTTGCTGATTCTTGGAGTAAAGTCGTGTCAAAGGCATTGTTTTCTTTTTCCTGCTGTGGATGTGCATGCTGCAGGAGAATGTGCATGGAAAAAAAGAACAGCCGGTTTAGCTCCAGTTGAGATTAAGGCTTCCCTATTTCACCCATCTGAACAACTGTTTTTTCCCCTCACCACTGCTACTAAATCTCCCTGTGATGAGCTGAATAGATTAACACTATCAGGAATGAGGGTTCATTTTTTTGCACTGGTTTTCAAGCACATATGTGGGTCCATGCACATGCAGGTATCTTAAATGGCCATCACTCACGACTAGGGGAGCAGAAGAAGTCCTTCTCTCCAAATTGCAGAGGTAACTCTGTTTCTCTTGGCTTACAGAGACCAGTCCATATCCTAATCCTGCTGTCCTAACTCATTTCTCTCTAAATCTCATCTACATGTGCCAATTTCTTGTGAATTAGGAAGGCACTTGTGTCCATACAGATGAAGATCACAGATCAGTAAATCCTTTTGAAACCCAAGTAAAAGTTTAAAATTGTACACTAAAATCCAGAAAAAAATAGGCAGTAATTTGAGAAAGAGCATCGCTGTAAAACAAAGTCCACATTTAAAGTTAATTACACCATTTCATATTATAAATTGACATACAAAAATATATATTTGTAAGGCCACGCACATTTAATTCTTTGTCTTCAAGGCAAGCTCTTCACCGACTTGCTTTGAAGGCATAAATTAATAAAACATTAGGTGCACATTGATACTGTGTATCTCCTCAATAAACCAGAAATATTCAAGCTCACTCTTGTCTTTATCACGCAACTGCACTGTAAGAGCAGATAGATTATAGCTCACCTAACCAGTACAGGTTAACTAGATAGCTGTATTTCAATTAAAGAAAAAGCCAATTGTTGCATGTTTTATTATCATCCCAAAACATCTTGGCAATAATTAACAGCTACCCAATTCATAGCAATTGCTTTCCTTATTTTTCAAGCAGCTACTTTATTTGAATGTAATGACTAAGAGAAAAGAAACATCTGTTTCTGTTGCTAAGGAGATCGACAAAAAAAAGGAGATAAGACAAATATTTAGAATATTTTTTAAAAAGAAAAATTCCTTCCACTTGGGTTCAACACTACACGCTTTATAATCAGTGGCACAGCCAGCTATCACATAACAAAACACCAGTGTGTTTCTCTTTTTGCATTGTGACTGCTCAACTGCCAGATATTCTGCATATTTATTCAGGGACAGCACAGCACAACAAATGAAGATGCCTAGACACATTCACCAGCATCTCTGTGTCTTGAGTAGCTGCAGATGCTTATCCTCAAAAGTGGGTATCTGCATAATAAACTGGATTTCTGCTAAAGTGAGGGAAACTTCAACTGTCCGTGAAATGTGCCACATGACAGTTACGACAAAGCCAGTATTAAAAAAGAAGATGCAGTCTTGTAAAGCAAAAGCACAAAAAAAATCTCTCTACCAGTAGGCAGATTGTTTTAAAGCACATGTTCACAGGGCTTTAATTAACCTGGTGTTGTACAAGCACAGAGCAGATTGCCAGGGGGTACAAAAAGCTGGGTCAGTAAGGATCTGCACATGCAAAGCTGCTTTGGCTGTACATGCTCAAAAAGGTAAGGAGAGACCCATCTGCCAGTAAAATAGGTGGGCAGGTGCAAGGTAAAAATCAAATAAAAATCCAGTTATATTGAGCTTATAGTTCTAAATTAATTTGAGGAAACTCATCTGTAGATATATTTTGGTTTTCTATCGTAGATCACGTAAGACAATAGCAATCATGTTGTTTTCCCCTTTCAGGTTACTGTAAAGGTGCCAACACTGTGAGACATATTTATGTAAATACAAACTTGTAGAAGGCCCAGTGACACCAAGAGTAAATAATAGCTCGAAGACAATTAGCAAACCACAACCTTACCTGCACACAGCCTCAAGTTCAAAGGCAGAGTAAGAGTGTAGAACAACAAATACCCATGTTGTGGCTCATCCTGGCTTGCAGACCCCCTGGAATGGCACAGGGCTGCAGAGCAGCACAGCCCTGGGGCTCTCCCAAGCCCTGCTGCCATGTTCCCCTAGCGCACTGTTATCTCCCTCATGTGCAGAACTGATTTATTCCTGCAAGGTGTCCTGCTCACCCTGTTTCTCCCTTCCTGCAGTCAGCACCAGGCATCTCCAGGGTGACACCAGAGCCATTCTCCAGGCTCCCTGTCCCTGATCCATGTCCCAGCTCCAGCACCAAGCACATCAGTGCTGATGGGGTGCTGCCTCCCCGTACAACAACGGCTGGCAACGCTGAACATTTTGATTCTCCCTGTGATGGCAGTTCAGTTTTTATCTACTTCTGTTTTCTATCACACCTGATTTTTGAAGAGCCTATCCAAGCAGATACAGGTTGCTCTCTAGAAGTTAACTCGTGATTTAATTCCAGGCTGGTTCATAATCGGACTGTATTTTGTAACTGTGGTTTTTATTTGTACCTGCTACTTCTAGAAACACAAACAGTGCAACAAAAAGCAAAGGAAGAACCTGAGAGAAAACATCTATTTACCAATATTCCCTTCTCATAAAAATTTTTTTCTTTTCTTTTTCATTAAATACACAAAACCAAGCTGTTCATGAAGGCAAAGGCACCAGCTTGGTCTGGAATGAATGGAACTGAAATGTAGCTTTATCCACTCATTCTTCATATGTGTGCTCTATTCCACCAAAAACATTTATCAGACACCTACAGAGTCACACCACCTCAACCTCCAGTCACAAAGTAATTACAGAGGGCTTCTTCCAGGACAGATGCTGACTGAGAACCTTTCCCTTTTCACAAGGCAGCTCTGGAATAGTTCAGCCCAGGATGCATCATCAAACAGCAAGGGCTTCATCAGTCTCAAACACACAGAACTTGTTTTGAAATCCCACCAAGTTTCCAGGAATACTTCAGAATCAGTTGCACAAAAATCTAGTGCTGCTAAGTTTTCAGTACAGGAAAGAAGACATAAAACCATAAATAAAGGGCAGATTACGACACCACAGACAGGATTTTACATTTTCCCTCACGTCAGATTCCCCGATTCAATGCTTGCAGCAGGTTACACAGACTATTTCATAGAGAACAATCTGTCATGAGCTGTAACTGTTTTCTTTGGACTCTCCAAGGGCAGCCCCAGAATGCACAGAATGCCATTTCTGCAGTTTCTAGGCAAGACCTGTCCCCTTCACATTACAAAGCATTCAGATATTATCCTAACATTTCTTTCAAGCTGCCACTCTAGGCCAGCCTGAATATCTGCAGCATTCTCCCCCACCCCTTCACCCACAGTCCCATATTCCCACAGAAGGCAAAAGATGAGTTGGTGGGTTTTTTTTTTAAAGTATGACCTATATTGAAACTTGCCCTTAGTTAGAAAACTCAAAGGTCAAAGCTCACATATTTTTTCCCCACAGAGCCTTTTGCACACAGGTTCATATCCCACTCAAGTTTATGAAAAATACATGAATTATACAATGTCCTTCTTCACACAAAATCTCATATCCCACTGAAGTATTTGAAGAATATATGAATTACACACTGTCATGGCACAGAACGCAGATTATTGTTAATAAAATTTGTACCTGACTCCAAGAGAATTCTCATAAAATAGCAAATATTATCAGCATCTATTTATCAACTCTCAACGTTGTATGCTACATAGTAGTAAGTAAAAAAAAAAAAACCAACAAAAAACAAAACAAAACCAAAAAACAGGACTTCAAACATCCAGTTAGTTTTCCCAGTACATTTATACTTGTCCTTTAGTGATAATTTGGTATTATTACATAGTTAGTTTTTCTCACTACATCCTTCTCAGTCTGAACACTCATATCTAGAGTCCACTAAAATGTTCTAAGATACAGTAATTTATTTTTTAATTATCCTAGACTTACTGTTCTGCTTGAATTATTCCCATCTTCCATACATCTGTCAGAGGCCTGAATTGATCCAAAGTAATATTCAATTTCTCATCTGCTCATGCAGTACTTGAGAAATGGCAGTGCTTCATCTTCTCATATCAAATCTTGTGTCTTAAAGAATAAATTTCTCTCCTGACAAATCCGCTTGCAGTGCTAAGGCCGATGTGTGAGCATATGTCCTGATAAATTTAAAACCACTCCTCAAATTGGCTAGCCCCATTAATACCTTAAGGAACTTCATAACAAAGACAAAAATGTAAAAAAACCTGGTACTAGGTGATATGGCAGAATTTAGGAAAGCATGGGCAACACTTTAATTCTACTTCTGTAATTATCACATTACAATGACCTATTTTAGTTGCATATATGTCCCTGCTCTTTCATCAGGCTTAATTATTGCTGGTAATTCCAGGACAGCATCCATTTTTCTGTATTTATTTAAAAATAAAACTAAAACAATTTCCTGGTGCATTGTTTCTTATTTGGGATACACACTTCAGGTATGGGGTGTGGAATGGAAGGACCACACTATAGCAATGCTGATTTATTGGTTAGTTTATAATTTAGAGTAATTTACTCCTAAGAAATTTCGATGCTTAAGACAGGATGGTAATCTGCCTTTGCTGCCAAAAGAGTTACTCAGAAGACAAAATCCATAGCAGAAGTTGCATTGGTTTTGTCTCCATTTCTGAGTGCTAGTATTTAACTTCTCAAGCTCTGATTGCGAGCTTGCTGCCTAAGAAATAAAAGAAATACTTAAGAACACGTTATTTGTTACCTTTGTTCCCTTTCAAAATTGCTGCAAACTAATAAAGCCAACATGGTAGAAGCATCCAAGTCTGACAGTAAAAAAGAAGGCTTCCTCAGCCATTTGCTCAAGTAGTATTGACTGTTCATACCAATGGGAGTTTACAGGTTTTCAAATCATACAGAAAATGCTCTTTTTTTCAGAGTAGCAGCACTAAGAATGCCAAGAAATTTGCATCCTCGAAACCCAGAACTAAGATCAGCACAGAAGTTGGCAGTGATGAAGAGGCTGTTTTCCTCCAACTCCCTCAGAAGACACAAATTTCCTGTCAAGATGCATAAAGCTAAGAAACTGAGTCCTCCCTCAAGGACAAGTCCAGAAGGGTTTTGTTCAAGAACTTAAACTTCTTTTTCCTCTAAGGTAGTTACTTTCTAGAGGCTTTGATCCACCATGATGAGATGATAGCAGTCTTGGTTGAAAAGAATACAAATTTAAAAAAAAAGTGAACCTAACAAATACGCTGAAATAGTGATGTCACAGCCATGGCTCTGAAGAACACAGAGGATGCTGGAGAAGGGCACAATGAAGGGAAATGAATCTCACTAGTTGTTTGGGAACTGAGGTTTTTACAGATGCATAAAGAACAAAAGGCAGAAACAGGCAGCGCTGAAAGGCTGGGCACACCATACAACAGGGAATTAACTGGGAAGTTACCAGCACTTCCTCATCACACCAGGAAATCCACAGAAACACAAGTTTAGGAGTGAAACAAAGAACAGACAGCACCAGCTCAAAAATGTGAATTTGACAACAGAACCTACAGCAGGCTGAAAACAAGTGAGGTCACCAGCACCTGGGACAGAACCCAGGGCAAATTCCCAATCCCAAACCTGCAGCTGAGGAAAACTCCCATGGCACATAAAGACAGAACATCTCCCAAAACCCTAAAGCCCCAAAATGAAACCCCAAATCAGCTGACGTAGCACGCTGCATGTGATCCTGTGGTGCTCGTGCTCTTGCCCTGTGCTGGGGCTCTGTGAGCAGAGGGACTGCTGGAGATCCTCTGCAGGACCACGTATTTCATTGCCAGGGAGGGAAAGTTCTGCTCTCTCAAACACCACTGAGCTCCTTGTCCCAGCCTCCCTGATCCAAATCAAACTCCCCCAGACATATGATGGGGAGCAATAAGAAAAGTTTTTCTTCAGTACCTGGAAGTCCTTCCTGGCCTCAATATTTCCCAGACAATGAGAATAAATAATGCACGGGATCTAGCTACCATTTTGAAAGTTTAAGCAGGCACATTCTCAGCCTCAGTTACTGCAGGGAATTATGAATTTGGTTTCACATTCACTTTTGCTACTGACTTGCTGTCTGACCCTGGGAGATCACTTGTTATTTTAAAAAAACAGACTGCAAAAACAAACAAACCAAGACTACAGCAGGGGATGTTGAGATTGAGCTATCAGGTGTTTGGAAATTTTCACCAAGGACCTACTTCTGCAACCTTTCCCTGACAAACTGCTGTTGAGATACAGAGCAAATGTGAGAGTTTCTGGACCAGAATCTTTTATCACTCACTGATTGTTCTCCTGGAATTTGGTGTGGGAAGTACTTGTTAATCTGTTCTTTAACTACTTAAAGATGGGCTATGAAGATCCCTTAAATACAGGAACATATACACAGAGCATATACAAGTAACTTATACATAGACTAGATAGATACATTTATAATAGTCAAAACAAATTTCAAGAATCCTCTATTTCATATTTCTAACTATAGAGAATCAGCAGGAAACTGTCACGAACCTTAGACTTGTGAAATTACATTTACAATTACACTACATAAAATTTGAAAATTTAAAGATCAGGCCCTTGGAGTAATTTACTTTGTAAGTATGGAACACGGATCTTAATGGTCTAAAAACTGCGAAAGTACAGTCCCAGAGTCAGAAATTAACCTTCCAGTAGGAAATACGCAATGACAACCAAATGACCCATTGCAAACAATGCAAAAGAATGTGTTGATTTTTTTCAGTGTGAATTAAAGAACTCCTTCAGAATTTGGTGCTTGCCATATCTAAACCCCACTATTTTCCCATGCTTTTCAGCATAAGTGAAACAATTTAAATTGTTTTATTAAACTAACTCCAAAGGAGAGATTTATTTCATGAAAGGCACAATCCAGAAGTAGCTTCTCATGAAATACTGCCACTGAATTAAACTACTCAAGAATTCTCAGGTGTCTCACTGAAAATTATAGTAAAATTAAAATCTAAAAGAGAAGACAGATTACTTTTTAACATAAATTTGGTTTGGTTTTAGGTTTTCTCTGAAGGCAATCTATCAGCCAAAGGTTATGTTCCCTTCACTCTTCAGCTATACCTAAGCAGGACAGTCCACGTCCACTGCTGGACACACTGGCATAAGTGTGGTACTTATATAATTACCTGAATTCCCAGAGCATGGGTACAACTGTAATTAAACTGTAGGGTGTCTTGTGAGCATTCTGACCAGCAGTTAGAGACACCATGAAAGAACAGATAATGGAAAAGTTTCTTCTCTTTGTCTTTTCTCTGCATGGCTTATATTGCCTATCCACAGATACAGAACTGTATGTGGCCAGTCATACAGGCTAAATAGTTTTTGTTGTGTTCAGGATCTGAACAAAAGGATCATTCAAGTGAAGAAAAAATTATTTTGATGCCAGGAGCAATAAATTCCTAACACCCTCATTTGATGCTGAATTTGTCAGGATGAGCATGCAGGTAGACAGGAAAAAGGCATATTTCTTTTAGTGGGGCCTTGTGAAGTAATTTGGTTGGGCTGGGAAAGACTGAAGTAGATTCTTTAAAGGAAAGTGCTGAGACAAATTGCTTTCCTCTACAAAAACACTTTCCTGCAGAGATCTTCCCAGGCACTTTTGAAGCATAGATGGAACCACTTTGGCCAACAATACAAGCACATCTGTGAGCAAACAGCACGCAGAACTCAAGTTGTGGGTACTCACTGAGCAGGAGGTCGTGGCGCTCAGTCTCGCACTCGTTAGGGGTCCTGTCTTCAGCTCATCAGGTCAGAGGGAATTCTTACTGCGCTGGGCACTGAAAAGCAAATGGATCTGTCAGAAAGAAGTAAGTATAACTTTCAGGAAAAAAAAATCCTCTAAAATCCTAACAATAAGCAAAGAGCCTTTCGGTATTTATCTCTCAGCAGTTTTCAACCACCAAAAGGATCCCACAATCAAACCAGATGCAAGGAATAAACCTGCTAGGTTCCTCTTTGCATATGCCTCCTGTTTTCCCTCCTCCCTGTCCCAAATGCAGACACTCAAGCAAAGAGATTGCTTAGAAATTTAATTTTTACACTCCTAAACTAGTAAATAAGAAGGAACCACATCTTCACTACTCAGTTCAAAAGAAAAAAAAAAGACACGATGATCTTAAGCAGCATTTCTCAAAACTTGAGCGTTTTCCATCATGACACATTTTCCACTGTGCATTTTTACTACAGAAAAGTTTAAATTAAAATAGTCTTAGATGCCACCACTTCACAGACCATTTGTTGCTTTCTCAGTACACAACACCTTCTAATACCTGTTGATTCCCACATATTCTTCAGAATTTCTATTATCCACAAAAGTATTTCTGGAAAAACAAGTATTACCTACTATGTCCATAGCCTCAGCAATTTCCACCTGGTCAATGAAACAATCCAGGCAGAGCCAAAACCATATGTAAGATGACTTTGAAAGAAAAATATGTTTCACCTTGCATTATGAAACTGAACAATAAGAAATAATGGTGAAGAAGTGATTGGTCGTTCTGCCAAAGAAATTCAAATAGCTGATGGCAGCCCACTCCAAAAAATACAAAATCCTCACAAGCTGGAGGTGGGAACTGACACATTAACCATCAATATTAGAATCAAATATTTCATCATAAGTATGTATAAAAACCTGTAAAGACAAGCTAATGCTTTTCACTGTTATGCATGAAACTTTTAAGCTACTTTCTTTTAACACTGAGAGCATTTAGCACTGCTTTATCCATGGCTTTCAATGAATTCAAATTAGCAGCACTTATTTTTGGTTAAAAAAGAAGCTTGATGTACTAGCACTGCTTAACTGCTGAGGTTTATCTCCCTGGAAATGAACAGGCATAATTGTATTTCTGGCCAACAGCTTTCCATAAAGCATCCATTTTTAAAATAAGACAAAGAATTGGATACACATTGTACATTAGTATCATGTAAAATCTTTATAGTCAGAATCCTGGCATAAGATCTTCTAAGAATATGAATCAAGGTCAAAAAAAACCCAGTACTTTCAATGAGCAAATGTGAAAGGTGAAATGCAGATAACCTCACTAATTAGGGTTTGGGATGCAGTCTTTAGTTTCATAATCTCCTTATTTTCACTATTATGCTTACTTTCTTTTGTGCAATCCTATCAGCCTATGCCTAAGTGCAAATTACACTTCTAATACCTACCTCCTGCTTTGGTAATTCTGTGCCATTTACAGTATTTGATTTTAATTGTTAATTCTTTTGTACTCTCCCTGTTTGTGTATCACTATTTCAGGAGCTGCTGGATTTGGAGCAGCAAGATTCATAAGAACAGTGTTGGGTTACAGAGATACAGACACTGGTAAGATACCAAGAAAGAGAACAAGTAATTTGTGAGAGCTAAAATCTACCTGATAGGAAAACATCTTTAAACCTCAGCAAAGCCCACCTCAGCCAGGCCCCTCAGGCTGACCACAGGGAGCTCCTGGCTGACACAAGGACATGCGGCCACTTTGTGACTACAGCCAAAAAGTTTTTTGGCTTTGGAGCCCACGGTGCCCACACTCAGGCCTCTGCTGCTGCTCCCAGGAGGGGACAGGTCCAGCCCAGCCCCTGCCCAGGCACTGCCAGCTGTCTCCCACCGTGCCAGCCCTCACTGTGCTCCTGGAGTCACCTCCTCTCATGGAGCAGTGTGTAAGGAAGAGACAAGATCATGCAAAAATGACTTTTAAAAATCAGGATAAAGTACAGAGCTTTTCAAAGTCACAGGAGATATAAAAGCATATGACACTGTAAAAAAAGTGCAGAAGAGCTACAATTCCAGTTCTCAATTTTTCCTTTGTCCTCTTTACATGCAGAAGGTCCAAAGAAAGATGAAACTGTCTAGCTGTAACAGAATTAAAGCAAACAAATCTAAATAACCCCCAAAAAAAAACCAACAAAAACAAAAAACCACCAAAAAAACCCATCATAAACTCATGTAGTAAATTAATTAACAAAAAATCAGAACAGGTTTCATGTTTCATTTCAAAGTTGTCAATAAAGTCCTTGTTACCAAGACTGACTAAAAACACAGTCTGACAACTTCTAATATTTTTTTGCCTTGAAGTAGCTTTCTGTAAGAGAGCAGGGGAGAAGTGTTCATAAACATTGACCAATATGATGTACAAACAAGCCAAACCAAGCAAGAAAAGAAGCAAAGACAAAGGGAATGGAGTTGTTCCTTTGAGACATCTCTTAGAATAATTCCGGATTCTTTAGAAATAATTTTGGCAGGTACTACCCAACCAGCATAGAAACGGAGTGCACTGTTTCTCAGAAGAGAAGTCACAGTGGCCACCCTGCAGCAGCAGGGTTTGCCATTTCTATCATGCCTCTCCACACCACTGCCAGCCAGGCACACGAGAGCATTCCAAACTCCAGGGCTGCCCGTCTGCGCCACGGCCACGCTCAGGTCCTGCTGCCACCCTCACCCCAGCTCTGCTGGGAACCACAGCAGCAGTGGGAACAGGGTTAAATTAATGGAAGGCAGAGCTGCAAATTACTTGGAGTGCCACTGGAAGAACTGATATAAAAACCCATAAATTTAGCATGTGCTGCAAGATCTGGTCCTTTAGAGTAATCTGCCAGAACTGCCGAGATGCTATCTACGAGCAGTCAGACACTTAAAAACTTTGAGAGAGGATTTGGCACACTTGATGCTGTTGCATGTCTTGCCCTTGGTAATGATTAATTAATGAGTCGTGTTTCTTAGATGAAGGTTATAGATTACACACACAGTAATGATAGAAATGAAATATCACAGCTGCAAGCATCTAAAAGCCAGGGAACAGCAAAGTCTACATAACACAGACAATTTGTACCAGTTGGTACATACTCTATGTTGTGTTTTATTAGCAGTATTTTTAATTTTAATTTTTTTTTTTTTTTAGTCAATAGATCATTTAGCACTAGGTACTCGGAGCTTCACTGAATCAATTTCCTGCTCGTTTTTGACACTTCTGGCCCCAGGCCAGGCAGCCTCCCCAGCTCACCCTGCTGCTCAGCACCAACCCCTCCGTGCTCACTGCTCCCTGGAGGACACCACTCCGCTTTCACTGGCTGACATCTTGGCACAAGAAGATGGAAGCAGTGGCTGTGAATACCACGTGCCAAATTTTCCCTACATTTGGCATTACACAGCACCTTGCATGCCACAGGACAGGTCTGGGTGCCTTCAGCTGTGAGCTCTGAGTGATGAGCATTTTTTTACATGTCCAGTGAATAAGGGACAAGTACACATGTAGTGGCCATGCCAATGCAGAAATCTGTCACTGTGCAGGCAGCTGTGGGACACAGCAAGTCCAGTTCCCCTCTCTCCTCAAGGCTGCAGCCACAGGAGCACAGCAGCAGCAGCAGCCACAGCTTTGTGTCCTGCTGGAGAGGAAGCACTGCTCCCACCAGCAACTCACTCCTAACCTCAGCAAGCAGCTGTGCAACATCTGGATCCTCTGAGCCAGCACAGGAGCTGATGGGACTGACTGGGCACAATGGGCCTGACTGGGGACCTCACCAAAACATCCCTGTTGCTTTTGTCTCCTCCTGCCACAGTTTTAGCCTGCATCAGTTCCCCAGCCTGGCTCGGTGTATTGCCACTGAGGAGGCAGTGCCAGCACGTGGGGCAGCACTGGGAACACACACAGGAATGTCCTGAGCAGGTGCTGACAGCTGATGCCACAACTGCAGTGAAAGAGAACACAAACCATTTGCATTATACTGTGTCCCCCTCCTGAACAACCTGTGTCATGGACTTCACCTCAGCAGGAAAAGAACCCAAACCAAATCCACAGCAGTGATCTCACAAACACCACCCTACGTGGCTTCCTAAGACTGATTTGTTCTGAGACCACACCTGAGCAAAGCACTGCACCAATGGTTCTGAAGAAGACATCATCATGCAACTTCACCCAAAGGCCAGGACAAATTCAAATTAAAGATCTGTGTTTTGGTCATTAAATCCTTGACTTTCCTCACTGCTCCACTCCCACGCATCTGTCTTTTTCTTTGCAACTTGAATAATTGCCTTGCAATGTAGCCAGTGTTTCAAAGACAGAGAGATGCTTGCAGAGAGATGACTGGCAGGAAAAACTGGTACACAGTATTCAAAAACCAAATCTAATACTGTCATGTCAACTCACATTGTATGCACAGTGCATACTTTATATTCAATGTATAGAGTTATCTTCATCTTCCAGAAACTTATATAAACTAATGATTTATAAAACTTGGAACATCCCAACACATCAGGGAATATCTAGAATTTCTGTTCAGTTGATATTTAACACAAATGCCAATTACTTAAAGTGCTATTGATCTAACATAGCACCCTTGACAAACAGGAGTAAAACTTTCCAAATATGTTTTTCCTCATCTTAACATCAATATATATAATGGAAATTGGGTTTATAAGCTGTAGGCCAAACTTGAAAGAAAAACTATTTCTTCTATCAGCCAGCAAAGGATATGAGAGAGAGTGTTAGATTAGTAAATGGAAATTAATTGAATTTTGGGTAATGAAAAATAATAGCAATAAAGCTTTTAACAGTCATGAAATTATAAACATAAGTTTTTTCAATATATTACAGCTGGCAAACCAATGAAAAAATGAAATTACAAAAAGGAAGACATTATAGATTTCTCAAGTATGTAATGCTTGTACTTCTTAACTGACATATTTCCAAATGTCTAGCTTAAAAACAGCATCATTTTTTTCTAATGAATATTAGTAATAGTTGAAGACAACACATTTTCAAGAGAAATTCTGGACAAGGTTGGCAAGAATGGGAATGATAGCAACAGAAAAAAAAAAAGATCATGGCAAACATTCTAATAGCACTGCTTTCAAGAGGCAGAGAGCAAAAATCGCAGCTGAATCACAGCTGAATAAAAACCCCAATACACCACTGAAGTAACTTTGTACCATCTTCAGAGCCACAGTAACCTTAATCCAAATAAAAAGAAAAGCTGTAAAAAAGAAAAATATAATAGTCAGACATGTCTACTGAAATACGTATCCCTAGGAGCAAGAGGAAAGGATGCAGAAGCTGAAGGGAAGCACCATGGTCATCCAAACATGAAGAGGACAATGACTGCACAGAGAAATTAAAGCTGCTACAACAGAATAACAGTAAAAGTTGGTGTTTAACAAGCAGCAGTTGTAGGAAGAAGCCTTTGCACTAACAAATCAGGACAGCTGACACTAACAAAGCAAAACTGTGCTCAGTGAAAAACTGCATCATTCACCACCACTGCTGGGTGCTTCTTCCATGGCCTGTATCTAGTAACAAACCAGAGCTTTGCATAAATTACAGCCCCTGAATAACAAACTTCAAAGACTCTCTCCTGTTCAAGGCTATCAGGAGTTCCTAAGACTCCAAGAGGAAGAACCTGAAAGAAAAAGGCACAAAAAACTCTGGAGAATAAATGACTAAACTAAATATTTTCCCATGTATTTAAAAAAATATATATATCTGAAAGGAAAGCTGTTGGGTTTTTTTTCCCAGAACAGGTATAGTGTGTATTTAAAACATACAAATAATACCTCTTGTTTACTAACAAAACAAAGGACTGAAAAAGCATCGTGTAAACGGGAAACACCCATCAATAATTTGGAGAGTAAAGAAGAGGCCAACAATGAAAAATTCATTCATTTCTCAAGACGAAAAAAAGGTGTTGGAAGGAGGAAGGAAAAATGTCTGAGTGAATTGCATGAAAGGCACCCTGGCACTGGGCAGGAGAGCAGCACAGAACATCCTGGGCTGTGCTCACCACAGCTGCTGGCCCACTAAAGGCCCCAAGCTGTACAACCAAGGAGAAAACTACTCTTTATACTGAGTTTTGGTTTAGATTTTCTTTTTAAGTAGCTCAGCTAACTAAAACATGAATCAATGTCGCAGCAGAGCACAGACCACAGCATAAACCTCAGCAATTACTGAAAGGTGCAAGGTCTTTGTATCCATGCACACAAACATCACAACTCGCAGAGCCTCCACCGAGTCCAGGGGATTCAAAGAAATGACAGAAACAAACAGCCAAGTAGATAATAACCAGACAAAATTAATCAGAAGCTCCACTTGTAAGCATGAAAATAAATATAACTGTATTTACTCTTACTTTACACTGAGAGTTTCCAATTAAGAAGGACAAAATAAACCAGAGAAAACAATAAAACTTACACTGAAAATGCCAGAGTATCATGAACTTCCAGAACTACTGCAAAGATGGGCATCATGGTAAGCATAACCAAACAGCTAGAGACAGTCACTTGGGGTGAAAATGGAAACAGCAGGAGAGGAGGAGAGGGAACAGACAAGGTGGATGATCTCATTAGGCCAAACACAGCTCACCTGAGGATGAAAGGAACTGGGGCCACCAGAAAGTGAAGGGCGTTTCTGCAGGGCAGGGAGCTGTCCCTGTCAGTCCTTTAGTGTCACCCGAGATGGATCTGCAGCCTTGAATCATAAAACACCCTGCAAGTCCAGTCCTGGTCTTCTCTTCCTTACACATTGCACCAGACATTACAGTGGGACCACTTGAGGTGGCTTCAAGCATTGGGCAGCATTCTTCAGGGGGGATAAAGGAAACTCTGCATCCATTCACAGCACCAGCACCAGACACCACTGAAGTACAAGTGTGATTGGGGCAGGATATAAGCAAAGCTTAACATTCCACTAAATGAAGAACTATTCCAACAGTATTTTATGAAAAATCAATAGTAATTGCAATTCCAACCACTGTCTGTGGATAAGCATTATTATTTACAGGCTTACTGAGATAAGCAGTATATTGTCTCTTTAAAAGGGATGAATAAAGTTACATCAGGGGAGTCTCTCTCATCTGGAGACATAACTGCGTGCATGCATGAATACACATTCCTTTATACGTATGAAGGGCAGCTAAACTGAGTTGCTGCACACATGTGCATTTGAAAGCATGGCTAAGATGCCTCTGGCTTCATGCAGTCTGGCACAGGAGTGTGTTCTTCAGAGTGTCCAGCACACCACCAGCACCGTGGTTCAGCCCTTTATGCCAATGGTCAGGGTCCCGGTGTGCTCTGGTTAGATCAGAAGAGAAGCAGCAGCACATAGCCACCGCCTTCCCCTCCCTGCCCAGGCGCTTCCAGGAAGGATTCTGCCCCACACCTCTCCCAGCCAGGAGAGCACTGAACACAGCAAACAGCACAGTGCACTGAACACACTTCCCCCGGAGCACATCGCACCACAGAGGAAGCTGCAAGGCATGGCATCCTGACCTTCCTGACTCTTTTCATACAAGAGCCAGGAGACACAAACAGAACTAGAAGTAGTCTGCTTCAAAATTCTTTTTTTTTTTTCCCATTTTTCTCCCCTCCTTAAAAGAGACAGTTCTTTACACAGCAAATGCACATTTGTTAGGGGGAGGCCACAGGTTTACAAGGATTTAAGCAACAGCAAGAAAGCTCCTCGGAGAGCCCCACTGAGGCTTCCCAAGCAGCCAAGGCCACATCCAGCTCTGAAAGTCCCTGGACCAAAAGGGCTGCAAGCCTGGGAAAGCCTAAGTGGCATTTCAATTATGACTGCCTCTTGTCCTGTCCCCAGGCATCCACTTAGGGCCATCGATCTGAGCCAGTGCAGCCCATCTCGTGTTTCCCGTCCCTTCTGGCATCTCTCTGACTCGACACAGAGATAGACAGGAATCATTTGGCTGATAACTAACACCTCATCTCCATAATGCCCTCTGCACTGGCAAATGAAGACAAGAAGTAATATTTTCACCTTTCCCCAAACTGTTAATCCAACCCCAGAATACTCTCAGTACATCAAGCACTATGGATCACCTAATTTATTTAGACCCACAAGACAGTATGATTCAAAGACACAGAATCAAGCCACAGCACTGAAAAAGAGGCATTACGAGGTGTTAATCTCCTTCAGTAAACAGCAAATTTAAAAAAGAAACAAAACCAAAAACCAAACATATAAACAAAAAACCCCACCAATAAAAAGCCCAGCAAAGTTCACAGTTGCTTTTCGCCCTTTCACGTTTCCTTTAGATCCCCTTTCTTCAACGACAGACCGCAGACATTCTGTTTTAGAAAGTGTCACAAACTACACATTTTCAAGAACTGTTTCACCTGTGAATGCATTCTGTGCCTCACCCAGGATTAGTCACCCATTAACAGAAACAGCTGCAAGAGCAGCACAGCCCCTTGGTGCTGATACATCGCTGCTAATGAGCATCAGCTGCACTTTGCACTCCCTCTATTGTTAACAAGTGTAGAAAACCAGAAGGAATTTTTCATTCCTCTATACCTATCCATATTTAAAATATCTATATATGGTCTGAAACTGCCTTTATTCCCCCTGCTGTAACTTGTGTTCTAACATAACTACTGTAATTAGATTTTCCCATCTTTAAGAGTAGCTCTAATAAAAAAATGGCATAGGAACACATGGTTGGTTAATTCGTGACACAAAATAAAAGGCCAACTGCATGGCAAGCCAGAGCTGTCATCTGAAATTAGGGCATATGAAAACCCTAATCTGATCTGAAATTCAGATTTCTATTAGGCCTCATTAAGCAGTTTAGAGAAATTCTTAACTTACTTTTATTTGGGCTTTTTATCTAATCACTTTTACAGAATGATGTACATAAATACATAAAGCCTTTCAAAATATTTTTATTAATAAAACTATTAATAAATTTATTAATTAAAAATTAGGTTTTTTCAAGTCCTATCACCTCTCAGCTATGCAAGACAAAAGGCAAGAGCCTTCACACTTAATTAAAAATTAAAACCCCTCAAAATTATGATAAAAAAATCTGGCCTACATATTGGATATTCCTTCCAAAATTATCTCAAAGTGAGCAGTGCCCAATATTTAGAGAACTAAGCAGCACTTCGCCAGTTGTCTTTTAGATAAGCGTTATTTATCATAAGACTCAAGTCAACATACTTTTATAAATTGTAGTTTAAAGACAGATTTACTTTGTCTGTGTAGGTTCTGTTTATTGTTGTCCTCATCTCTTACAATACCTGTCAATTCCTCAGCTTAGGCCCTTGACACAGCACAGCAACAAAATGTGCCATGTGTAAATGCTTATGGCTTACCAAGAGTCCCTCAGTTACAGAAATAATTGTATTTATTCATTAATCCCTGGAGAGCCACGTGCACCTTCTTTGTCAGCATCCAACTACTGATGGTAGTTTATTTGTCTGCAAAACATTTCTTTTCAAGTATGTTTATATGGTAACTGATGCAATCTAAAAATCTTTTTCATTTAAAAAAAATATTTCTCCAGATAGTTTTGTTTGGTTGTTTTGTTTGCGGTTTTTTTTTGGCTGGTAAATTTCTTGGTTTGTTGTTTTAATAAACCTTTGGGAAAGTAACACAAAGAAAATTTGATATCCACCAGGAGATTTGGTGTAATTCTTCTGCTCCCAGCCATCTCTATCACTCTGCACTGAGCAAACAGGATAATTTTAAAACTTGCAGGTGTTTTCATTCAACACATATTGATAAAAAATACTGTGCATGTTTTCATTTTTGCAAAACAGAAAAGACTCAATGCACTAAACAAGCTTAAAGGCCTCACTTAAGAGTCTTGGTATTTGAATACTGGATAGCACTGAAGTGAGCATAAACACACTCAGGATTTTCAAGTATTAAAAGCTAAGACAGTGAATCTATACATAGCCACTGAACAAAGCAGAGCTTAAAAGGACACCAATTGCTCCTGGCTTTGCTAACTTAATAATAGGCAAGAAGTTGGAATGGTTTCCCCTTTACAATGAAAAATCTTAAATGCCCATACATATAAGGGCAGCTCAACTTCTATGTAATAAACCTCTGGAAAATGTAATTAGTACCTAAATTTCATCCTGTGGAATTTCAAATGGTCTTTTGAAAAATATTTGTTTAGAAAAGAATACTGTCAGTTGCACCTAGGTGTTCAGAAATCCAAACAAATATTGCTGATGAAAACAAATAAATAAAATACAAGACTTTAGAAACAGAGTGGCTGACCATTTGTAACATGCTAAAAAAAAAACTGCAACATGGTGCCTTACGTAGCTCTGGCTAGCAAAATGTGCCAAGAGAAGCACACAGCTGGAGGGAAGGTGCACCTGCACAGAGCTGCCTGACAGGACAAGCAGCAGTGGGCACAGAGGCACCACCCAAACACTGCTTTCCAGCACAAGTGTCCCAGCACTGCACCTGGCCACTCAGGCTGTGCTGTGTCCTCCTGTGGAGACACCACAAACCCAACCAGATGTGTCCTGAGCAGCCTGCTCTGGTGGGCCCTGCTGGAGCAGGGAGCCAGGCTGGAACTCCACAGGGAATTCTGGAAGTACAAGGAACTGGCAGGACTCCAGGTGTTCCTTCCTGCTAAAATCTTCAGCATTCATTTTCCACTTTTCTTTTTGGTACACCTAAAGGCAATCATTTCACAAAGCCCTCAACATGCCCTTGAAAATAATAAGGGGCTAAACTCTCCTTTCCTGATCTGTGCTTGCTTTCTATCCAGTTAAGAACATCACTGGTAACCACTGCACTTGATTTGCAAAACAAGACAGAGAAAGAGCGGCAGTTGAACAAGAACAAATTTAGTCTCACAGACCAATCACCAGAACACAGAGTAGGGAATAAAGACTCTTTTAATATCTGCTGATTCATTTCTATGAAATTTAACAGAGGATATTTAATTCCCCTGAGTGCTGGGAAAATCCGTCAGGTAGTAAAACAACTTGAATTATCCTCCCCTCTGAGATATCTGAGGCTATAAGTTGGCTACCTGAGCAGCTCACACCCAGCACCCCTGGCACCCAGGGCCAGGCAAAAGTGCTGCTGCTGCTGGTGACAGGGCAGGAGGAACCTGAGGAAGGCTCACGGGATAGAGAAAGCAGGAACTGGTGCTACTGTGGGGCAAAAAGGACAAAGGGAAGATCCCGTGAAATATGAGCAAAGAAAAACTAGTAAAGCCTTCTGGTAGGAGGCTTGCTGAGGGGATTTGGGATACAAGACAGAAACCTGCAGGCAGTGAAGCTTTTTAGTTCCACTAATCACAGAACACTTTGCTTTTGGAAAGTATTTTGGTTTGTTTGTTGTTTTCCTTACAAGAATGAACAGGTGTCTTAATATACTCTGCATGTGGAGTAGCAGAGGAACAGCCAATACCAAGAGTGCTCTGCTCAGGCTCAATTTATAAATGGAAAAGTGATTCTGCATTCAACAGGAAGGATAAAAACGGTATCCCGCTGTTCACAGTGGGAGACAGAATTTAAATATCCTGTAATATAATTTGGTACATCACCACATGTCAGGCTTGACTATCCTCATTTACACCAGTAAGCTCTTACACAAGAATAAATCTTTTCAATCCAAGGCAGTAACTTGTGATTTGCACCGGGACAAATGAAAGAGCATGAGGCGCTTCTTATCATAATAAAATTTGTCATCTCCTGTTAAATGCATTAATGGCAGATATAATCATCTGTTAGTATTGTATTACAAGATAACCATATCGGCACCAGACGGGAAGGGGAAATAGATTGTGATTTGTTGTTAAGTAACTTACACCGCCATCCACAAAAATCAGTTAGTAGGTTGTAGCGTTCTCCAATTTCAGTTGCTTTTTAATTAAAAGAATTAATCAAATCACAACTAAAAAGAAATTAGAAGCTTTACATTGGGGAAAAAAAGTTTTTCAAGGATGGTTTTAACATCCACCATTATCTTCAATTTCAGATGATACAAGGTCACAACAGAGGTGTCATTTCTTTCAGTCAAGTCACACCTTAAACTCAATGGGAACATTTTTTTCTCCTCTAGCTCCCAAATTCTTCCACTGTACAACCGTGTTTGGCCACAGACAGTTTGTAGACGACAGTGCCAACAAAGCACCAATCACGACAGAAACACCCGTTGCCTAAACGGTTCTCATTAACATTTAAATGAAAAAAAAAAAAAAACCAAAACCAATCCCATTTGTAACCCACGCCGTGGGCCGGGCGGGCCCCGGGCGGGCCCCGTGAGGGCCCCCGCGGCCAGGCTGAGGTGCTCTCTGCCGGCCCCGCTGCGCCCGCCCGGGCTCGCTCTCCAAACACACCCGACTGCATTGCTGAAAGCTCTCCTCCCTCTTACGTCCACAGAATCTGCATAAGGGAAAGTTATCAACGGGGGGTTAAACTTCGCAGCAAGAATTGAAGGTCTGCTGGCTTGGCTCAGATGCTCTAACTCTGTGGGTGGGGGAGAGGCAGAGGAATGAACAAGAGAAGGACCAAACATGAGACCGATGCTGAAGAACCAAAACAGCAGCTAGCTACAATGATAAAGTAGAAGATTAAATGTATAGGAACAGACTGCAGAGGAGATTCAGCATGGAAATTCAAGAAGAGAGAGCATTCAAAAAGCCATCCATGAAGTAAGTAAGCCATTTTCCCTTTGGCTAAATTAGATTTCAGCCCTGAACTTAACTAGGATGATGAAGTCAGATTTCTCCACACCATTTTTCTATGGCTGGGAGGTGGGTAGGTGATACTTTATTTTTTTCCTTCTGAACCTTCTCTAAATCTACACATGCCTATACACTCAAGAGCTGCTTCCTTTGATTCCCTTAAGCTCTGCAGCAATCCAGCTCTTCAGAAGCTCAGCAGGGGTAGCAGAAGACTGGTCTACCTTTGAGGAAGGAGGACAGCCTCAGCCAAAGAATATTAGTTATGTGACGGAGCAATAAACTCAGAGATACCTGCCTGGACCTGAGAAAGAGCAAATTGCTCCCAAGCTGCTCCATCTTTTCCTGCTCTTACCTTGCCATTTAGGTCCATCAAGAAAGAAAAAAAAAAAAAAAAAAAAGAGAGAATTTTTTTTTCTTTCCATTAAAGATTACAAGCCAAAAATGAGGAGGAGGTTTATGGTTGGGAGTCTGTCTAATAGAGATGAGCAACAGGACTGAGGCAGTAAGAAAGATCAGTAATAAAAACCACAATTAAAACTTAAAATTGATCTCAGGCTGTCCCTATAAATCTTTCATTATTCCTACCATTAGCATTAGTTAGACTTCGAGAATAAAATAAACACCATCCTTGAAAGGGCAGGTAGAGAAATCAGCTTTCATGCTTGCTACCTGATAAAGGATTTGCCCAATAAAGGATACAAAGCATTAAGATGCATCCAGATCATTAAGCCTTTGTCTTCAAAGAACTTGCATCATTAGCCAGTTACTTTTCACAGAAATTTTGGAAGCATGTTAAAAACCATTTTATTCTGTTCCTATTAACATAAACTCCAAGCACTGGAAAAAAACTAACTTCCTGTGTTTTGCTAAATCTAAAGCAGTTTGAGGATTTTTAGGATCAATCTTCTGTCATCAAGCAAAGGGGAAGGAACAATCAAGCTTAATAGATTTAGCCAAAATACAGTCACTGGCATTCAACCACATGCCAATAGTTGCAAGTTTTCTGGAATAGCAACTTATTTCACCATCTGATGCAACTGTACTATAAATCCAGTTTTTAAAAGTGCAGTCCATTTCACAGACCTAAAGACAAAGGCAAGCTCATATCTACACAGCTAAGTGGCCTCGAAATAATTAAAAGATAAATTCATTTTTCTGCTCAATTTAGGCATGCTCATAACAAAAATACTCATTTGAGTTCTGCTTTTCTAGCAATAGGTGGCACTGTCAAATATCACTTGCATAAGCATGTCTTGTGCACCATATCATTTAACAGTCAAGTGGAACATCTGCAGGGAAATGTGGCTAAAGTTATTTTCCTTTCTGCTTCCTCTAAGAGGACAGAGATTACATCTTGCCCTTGTTTCATTCCCTGTTTTAAACTGCTCAAAAACATTTTTATAACAGTTAAAAACTGGAAAGAAATATGCTGTTAATGTTTTGAAGAGTATGCTGCTTTAGACAAGTGGCAAGCAAACAAACATGCCACATGCTCCAGCAATCTGTACGATAATACTAATATTTACAAGAAATATACCAAAATGCAGTCCTAAATAGGGATTACCTCAGCACTTTCATCTCGCTTTTTGTGACTTGTTAAAATCCTTCAATTTCCATATTCTCCCAGATTTGTAGATAATATTTATGGTTGGCAAAAGGCACATCTCTCAGCTTGCGAAATAAGCAGCTGGCTAGTCTGTCCCTTCAGTTTATTCACCACCTTTCCCTTTCTTCCAAACTCACCAGATTTGTGCTCTCTGCAGCATTCCCTCAGTGTACTGGTGTCTTTTCCTCTCCACCAGTGGCACGCTAGCTCTGCAGCCCTGATTTGTCAGAGATGCTTAACAACTGCAACAGAGCCAGAATCCTGAGCTCACTGTTTACGAGGCTGATCATGTACATAGTATTGTTTTTGAGACTTGCCACTTCTCCAGTGTAATTTCTGAAGTCCCAACTCCAATATAACATGCTCCTCACCTAAGCTGTTTACATAAGGGACATACTTCATAGGAAAGAAAAGTATACCAGACTAAGTCTCTTTAGGATTTTAACTTCTTTTGTTTCAAAGTAAAATGTGCTGGAAGCCCAGAAACAACAACTGGTTGTCTCAAAGCAAAGCAGGAATTAAACATCAAAGCTGTTTGCTTAAGTCTTTTCGTTATTATGGCAAAAGCATTAAATCAGCCTTAAAAGCACAACATGCTATTAGGCAACCTTCTACTCTTTCTGCACAGCGTAGCCACATCCCTGCTGCTTCACAGCACCTTCTGATGTGGAGCACACCCAGACTCCACTGGCAGTGCACTGACAGGACATGATTTCACCCTGCACTGTCCCTTGTCCCCTGCCGTTCATCACCTCAGCTGCTGTCCCTGCACACTGATGACACCCTCAGCCTCCACCTGGCACTAACCTGCTTTGCTGCAGGGCTTCTTGTAGCTGAAACGCACAGCACGTGCCTTCTGCTGTGGAGCAACAGCCAGACATCTGCTAAACTTGTTTCTTTCCTCAATTGGTTGAAGGCAGAAAGTAAAATATGTTTTTAAGCAAGGGGCAAGCAGCCCAAATGAAATAGCATCTCCCTTGCTGTACCAAACTTACTGTGATCTCAGAAACACTGACTCCAAGCTCTGCTGTACTAAAAAATTCCTTCTACCAAGAAATCCCCCAAATATAAACAGTTCCAGTAACAGTGAAACATATCTGAAATTGCTAGAAAGTTTTTTCTCACCTTTTAAAAAGGTCTCTGCTCTAGGACTTGGTGCTGCTGTAAGGGCTTCTCTTCTAAAACTCCAAAATGGATTCTTTTAACTACAGAATGATTTACAGCTGAGGTAGCCAAAAGCCAGCAATCAGCTCAGAACTACAGCAGCTGTTTCCCCAGCTGAAGTCACTCAGTCTAATTCTCCTGCCCAGTGACAAGAAACAGGACATCTCGGACTCCGGAACTGTCATTTTAGGGTCCCAAAGAAATTAGTACTAGGAAAGTTATCAGGCGTGAAACTGTCATACATTTAAATGAGATGATAGCACTGAATAAAGAATGTACCCCCCAAAATGGCAGCAGATTTTGTTTGAAAGGCTTCATTAGAAAAAGTCTGAACTGAAGAAACACTTCTGTCAAGTTCAGTTGAACAAAGCAAAGCAAACAGGCAAGACATCTCACTACCTGGGCAACAGAGTAGCAGCAGTAAAAAAATCATAACCCCAGTATATTATCTTGATGCACTGAGCAGAAATTGTTGGTTGTAATTAAGATAAAACTACTAGCTGATATTAATTACATCAATTTTTGTTCCACTGAGTTCTCAGTTACACTGCCTCTGTCACCAATAAATCCTACTATGACATCTCCCATCAACATTCCAGCTTCTATTTTCACATTAGTGTCCTGTGTAAATTGAATGTGTGTATTGCAGCATATTCTAAGCCGTTCTGTTTGCCCTGGACCCAGACGTGCCTCCAGACAGGCTCACTGCGTGCCACAAGTAAACCCACCTCTGTTTGGAGGTGTACGAACACAGGGCATGCATAACAACCACGACCAGCCTGCAGCTCCCCGAAGGCTTGAGCTGGGTGGCCTGACCTCCAGGCAGAACAGCTGTGCCAGGGCAGACTGGCTGTGACCCCCAAAGAGGGATAAGCTGGGCGGGATCTGCACACCCGTGTTTGCGGGGCCCGCTCCCTCCCGGACGGCAGCCGGGGCACGGCCCTCACAGCCCGCCCGGGCACCGCAGCCCCGCCTTGCTGCCCTCGGTCCTAATTGCCGACTGGCTTTCACTGCAACCGGCGACGTTTCCTGGTACTTGTACATAAACAAACGCTTTGACTTTCGCTGGGTCTCAGTCTCTCAGACATGTCCCATCACAGTGACACTGCCCTCCAAGAGCCACCACATTCCACCCCACAGGCTCAGAGCAGAAGGTGCCCGACTCAAAGCTGAAATGATGCCTCAGAGCAACGTCCTCTTATTAGAAAGAACACGGTAAGCTGAGATGGAAAAGGCAGATTTCTGCTCTGTGAGAAGAACTGTTACAGAGAAACCAACAGGTGTGCTCTGCAATAATTTTCAAATTGTCACCTTGATTTATATATACGATGAGCACGTACAGCATTACTTGTCCTGAATGATTACATTTGTTTAGGTATAAATCATCAAGGTTTAGATGCTAAGGGCAGCAAATGTTGCACTGATCATTGCTGCAGAGCCAGCTAATCCAGATATCTCCTCAAAAACCCATAATCTAAAAAGACATACATTATCTTCATTGAGCAATTAAAATGAAATTTTATTTATGAAAGTTTGGGTTATTCTAATCTGCTTTAAAAAACAAGAGTAGACTGCATAAGCATTAGTCTTTTAGAGGACTTTTGAAAATAAGCTACTAGTAAATCTTCCCTGCATGTGAAACAGTATTAAATTTCAGCTCTACCTCTAGCATAATTAAGTACCCACCAACAGCATAATACCTTCATTAAATTAAGGTGTTTGGAATGAAATGTAAATTTGTCTTCAGATATGAGGCTGATATTTCAACCCCTGCACAGCCTGAATATCATTATGGAGGACAGAGGAGGGGGAAGCACAGAATAGGCAGAGTTACTGAGCACTCCTCTTTTCTGGTTACTGCATAACCAGTAAATAGAACAATTAAATGCCCATGTCTTTGCTACCTCCCATCCAGAGAGAAAAGAAAAAAAAAAAAAAAACAACAAAAAAAGCTACGGATATTTTTAACTACTGCCTCACTAGAAACAATTACTGCTTTATTAAATCTTATGACTTTCAGGTGAAAGTTATTTCCTTTTTCATCAGCAATACCCCTCTTCATGGGGGAAAAAAAAAAGGCAACACAAAGACTCAATTATGCACCCACCCAAAATCTAGAGCACTTGGCCAATGGGAACCATTCCTGTCCTCTCCTCAATCCAACCCCCGGGGGACCCTCAGGGGCTCCATGAAGATGCTCATCTGTTCAAGGGGCCTCCAGAGAGCCTCATCCCTGCAGCCCTGCACACCCTGGGGCCGAGGTGCCACCGGCACAGGGCTGGACTGAGCCCTGGGTGACCACGGCCAGCACGTGCCAGGGTCTGAGGGCACCACTGAACCCACTTCTGCACCAGGCCCGGAGCACGATGTGGTGCCCTGAACCAAAATGTCCAACTTTCCACATGGAATCCGAACTTGCTGACCTGAATATCTTCTGCTCACACTGGAGATCTGCTTGAATATCTGTAACTGCGTGAGTGTGACATGAAGCCACAGGAAACTCAAAATATACTATCTGTGACTGACTGAATAATTTCAGTTCATTTTTGGTAATGGTCAGTCAAAACTAATCTTAAAATTAAGCTGGTTTTATCTTGATCTATAGTTTAAATACGATAGTAAAGGTGACACTGACTCAGGTTTAAGCTGAAATTTGCCCTGCTCAGGTTACACTCCAAAACCCTTTCATAACAGGCAGAACATAGAAAATACCTGATATTTAATTTCAGGTTTTTTTGGAAGGGCAAGTACAGAAAGGAGGCATCAACAATCACATTTTAGCATATACTTGGGAGGAAAAAAAAAAAGGGCAGAGATCTGTACAATGAAAATTCTTATTTTTTTTTCTATTTTCAGGTATTTTATCAATTACTGTATATGTAGAAATACAAGAACCTGAAACAATTTGTGAATATTCCAGTTCTGACAAAACATTAAGATTGAACAAAATACTTCTGGAATACAAATAATTCAGTATGTTCATACAACAAAAACACTGTCCTTTTAAATATTTCTGTGTCTATGTATATTTCAGAGAAAACATTTTCATGAAGGTAGCAAAAATATTATTGTTTGGGGATTTTTTAAGGGAAAAAAGACAAAACCTAAGAGTACCATAGAAGTAAAAGTGTTTGGCAATTTATCGTTTCTTGAACACTACACACTTTCTTTGCTCAGACTATTCTGAATTGTGACTCAAGTGTCAAATTCTTGTTCAGTTTTACAGTCCAGAAACTGACCTCATGAACTTTCCAGGCTACTAAGAAAAAATCATTAGAATTTACATTGAGAATTTTCTCCTACAGCATGGCTGTATGTCTGAATGCACACATATGGGGTAATAAAATACTTCCCTTCAAAAAGCCTAATACTGTAAAACAATAACTGTCACTTTAAGAATGTCAGGGTTCCATATATTATAGGAGTATAGAAAGAGAAGAATTATCAGTCAATCTACCTTATCACTTCAGTTACTGGCAATGTAAGTTAGATTACTATTAAGTGTTTCCTGCTTTGTCCATGTGTCATATACCATGTTTGAAGCCTCGAAAGATGATTTACAGCAATCAAAATTTTAGAACATAAATCTTCATCTACAGCAATCTAGGAAGTGTGTACATTAAAAACAAGTAATTATTATTAAGTTGGAATAATAATTACTTTTTGGTATTTATCTCCCAATGTCACCACAGCCAAATGAGAAAAATAGCAAACATTCAAGCACTCATTTACAGACATTCTCTTTATAATGAGAACAACAATAAAAGCTATTAGATGGCACATAGCTAAAGGGAAAAGCTTTTCTGTAGGTCAGATATATCAGTACTAGCTTGTAATAATCAAAACAGAAAGATTATTCCTTTAAAATCCTTTAATTCTTGATATCCACAGTTCTAATCCTCAAGTCATTGTTGAAGGCCACTTTAATGTTTGTGTTACACTGTTAAATTTTGGTGTCAAGACTTTTTTTTTCCCCCAGTACTAAACCACTCATGCTTCACTTCAGTATTTTATGTCATTTTAGAAGCCCTTAATTTAATTAAAATCTTGTAAAACTAAAGAGGTTTGACTTCATTTTCTATATGCAAAGGCAGAGAAGCACATTACTTGGATATTTTGTTTGAACAGCTCATTTCAAAATTTATTATAGGTTGCTATCATACTGAGAAATAATAAAGATATATTTTTAATTACTTTTGCTCACAAGAACAGGCTAATACATATTCCATCAATATTATGATCCCTTTGGATGAAGGGAAGCTAAATGCTAACCCAAACAGATTTTAAAGCTATAATTACTTGGTAAACAAGGGAATCATACTAAATAATTATACATTGAGATCAAATTAAACCAACAGAAGTTCTGAAGATGCTCCGTGTTGTGTTTTTCTCCTTTGCTGCTGTGTGCTGCAGTGTCCCCGAGCGTGTCACTGTCTCCCAGAGTGTCCCAGGCACAGGAGGCTCTGCTGAGCAGGGCACGTGAAGGCACGATGCCACCTCACCCAGTGTCCAGCAGCAAAACGCTGCTCTGTGGAGCACAGCACAACTAGAAAGCAACAAACCAGGAGGTCACCGAGGCAAGGTCATGCAGGAAGATTATTTCTAATCTGCTTTAAAAATATTATTAGGGCTTTTTGTTAGGATGTCTGTAGAAAGGCTCTCTGGTTGGCTGAATGATAAACACTGCTATCTGTAACCAGATTAAAAAAAAAATTCAAGCTCTTTTGCCCATTCAGGTATTTAAAAAAATATTTTCATCTACAAGGACTGATGTCCTTCTCTGCCATTTTTATTTTTTAATTTTAGTGTTAGCAAGGAAGGACCTCTTAAAAGACCATGCTAGCACAGAACACCACAAACAGAACACAGATAAGTTTCTCAGAACAGTCTTTCAGAGAAAGATACAGGCTGTAAAGACTAATAATTTCCCTAGGACACTTTACCTTTTCTCTCCTCAGCATCTCTCCCACACCCCAAAACACATCAATAGTGAGCTTTGTTAAATCTGCAGATATTACTGTTAAAGGTCTTGATACTTCTGCCTTCTGTTTGCCAGTGAAATCAGCGGGTAACAAGGCAGTATTTACCACCTCACATCGGCAACAATCTACCAGCTCTGCAGAAAAGCAAAACATCCATTTTTTTCTGAGCCCACAGGAACATACATGGTAAAGGGCTGTGCTTTTCTGGATCCCAAACTTCCCGAGTTACCGAAAATCTTTTCCATCGAGTCCCCTTGACTTCCACATCAGAGTAGGGCAGCAGTGTTATCAGGGAATTTGACCTGAGCAAAGAATGAGCACTGCAGGCTGTAACGTGGGGCAGTACAGGATACTAAAGCTCATCCAAATACTTTACTTGTGGTGTAGGAACTAGAAACGATGCTTTTTAAGTGCTACAAAATTATGCAACTGTAGAATGACGTTACAATTTTGTATTCAGTGGTGGATTTTTAATCTTTAATTAGACTAGAGAATAGCAAAGATGAATCACACCTTATTAAAAAGTTTTTTTAAAAAAATCAAACCTTGCCATTAAGCCCTTTTTGCATGCTTAGCACACAGAACATTTTGTACAAAAAAAAAAAGTACAGCAGTAGACATTGGTTTAATCCATTAAGTAGCTCTAACTTGGTCTTTGTTAAAGAAATCTGTAATTCTGATTTTAAATGAGTTTTAAATTTGCTTATCCAGCCAAACGTCACCAGCAGAACCTGTCCCCAGTCTCGCACAGCCCCAGGACCAAATCCTAACGCAGGCCCTGACCCAGCCCCTCACAGCAGACGTGGCCAAGGCTTTTCTCCACCCAGTCACTGCCTGCATTTGACCATTATTCCTGCAGGATACAGCTGCCCGGCCTCTCCTTGCTGGGCCAGCCCAGCTGCAGCACAGTTCCACTACAGCTCACCCCAGCTCTGCCTCCCTCTCGCTCTGACACACCTCCCACAGAACTCAGCAGCGGCCCCTCTGAGCCCCAGCCCAGCTGCTCATCGGGCTCCACTGACCTCAAACTGGTGGGCATTTGATCAAAACAAGGGATTTATAGCAACAACTATTACCAATACTACATTTTTTTCCAAATGCCCTTTCTTCCCATAATGCCAAAGCCTGGCAGTCTGATGGGAGCTAATTTCTCCCAATTTAGGGGCAGATGCAGCTGGAATTACTTTGTAATCTAAACAGTAAAGCCATGCCCTGACAACACGCAACACAACCAGTTTCTGTTTCAAGGAAAAACCAGATTAAAAACCCTCAGGTAGGAGCTAGTTAACGCCAACATGGACCACCTAAAGCTTTTGTTTAACCCTGAAGTAAAGTTATACTGAGAAAATGAAGTGTTCTTCCTCTAAAAAAATCTCACAATTTGACCTCCTAACTGACAGCAGAAGGGACAAGCTGACCAAGCTAGTGAAGCACAGTCGAGTCAGACAAGTACAGGGAAAAGGGAGAAAGCTATTTCCAGAACACTCCAAGGGGTCATAGTCCAAATACAATGCATTGTGTGGAGATCTGTAGGGATGTGCGCTGGATCTAGTGCAACAAACACCTTAACTGAGCAGCTGCAGCAAGGGCTTGCACAAACAACTTCTGAACTAAACTATTCTAGTGTTATACAGAATAAAATGGAGTATTTAAATCTAGAAGCAACATAAAGATGAGGAGGTGGTGCACTACTGGACAGGTTTATCATTAAAATTCATCTTGACATATGGTCAAAATGTTTCAGAAGAAAAGAACCCACAACAGTGAGAAAATGGGCAAGATTTTTTCCTTTATGCAAAAAAAACTCAACTGCACACAAACAGATGAGAAACAAGTAATTCTGCAGTAAAAAAAAGCTGTTGGCTGTGGCAGATCACAAGCTGCACATGAATCAACAATATCATGCTGTTCCTCACTCTCTAAATATATACTATGTTTATATTTATATAGGGCTGTATGAAAAAGAAAACAGACTGAAATAATCCTTCCAACTCTGCTCAGTCACAGTTCTGCACAGTTTGCAGCTTTGCACTTCAAGAACGAGGAAAGCCAGACAAGGTCCAAAAGAATGCCACAAAGATAATCAGACAAAACATGACCTACATAAAACCAGACTGAAAAAATCCTGATTGTTGAGTAGAAAGAGAAGTTGATGCAGTAGAAGAAGGGGATAGGATAAGATAAAACACTTTCAACTGCAGATAATGCAAAAGTAAAAAGAAAAGGAAGAGGTTTATTCATATTCATGAAGCCAGCAACAGCATGCAAATTGCACAAACCACAGTAAAGGCTGAGGTTAGAAACACTTTTTAATGATAGAGAATGATAGGTGGGACCTAGGTTTCGTAAATTGACCATCATTTGATGCCTTTAAAAGTGGCTTAGCCAAATACCTGATGCCAATGCCATTAAGAGACTGCACCTTGTCCTCAGGCAAGAAAACGAACTAGAGTCCCTCCTAGAGTCATCTCCAGTCCTATTTTTGTATGATGCTATCATTTCTGCTTGGCTGGAGTTAGCCATGTTATCTAACAGTGTGTGACTGGTATAAGTGCAACTATTACTTGATTTTGCTTGCTATTCCTTGCCCTTAAAACCCTCCCCTCCAACAGCAAGTCTCCAGCCATCAATGTCATTGAAGCTTGCCCCAAATCCCAGTAAACCAGTGGCATCCCTCATACAGAGAGAGAGGTTAATGGGTAAAATCCAGTGCAAAACCCACTGATGTCACATCCTAAAACTCAGAGAATGGTGCTGCCTGGTAAAATGCACTGTTGTGCATTTTTGGATCAGCCCTGATTTGGTGGAACAGTCAAATGCTCATGTTCAGCACGAGGATTTTATACCACCTCAAAGCGTCGCAGGGTGTGCGTGTGGCAGAGGGTCCAAGGCTCATCACACCTCCCAGCTATGAAGGGAATCATGCAGAGACTGAATCTTTCACAGTTTTAAGAAGAGGTTTCCAAAAATCTTAATATTCTCCTTTTCCCCTTGATAAAAGCAATGACTTGCATTAAAAGGATGAGGTTTTTGGCTTTGACAAGATTCACTGGTCAGAACGGCAAGCTGGAGCACGTGCTGCAGCAGCACAGCTCTTCTGTGAGAGCTCATTTGCCTTCTTCATCTGAGGTCGCCACGTGTGAAATGAAGAACTTCCTCTTTCCTCATACTCATGCTGTGTGCTTTATTTTCAGCTGTTCAGGTGTACTTGGCCTTCAAAACCCCACTTTGGGTGTGAATTTTACAAATTTCTCAGACGACACTCCAAGCACCTCCATGCTGCTATGGTTGACACAAGCACTCCAAGCAGGATTTACTTCATGCTCTTTACTGGAATATCATAAAAACCTCTTCTCAGAGACATACTTCCCAGTGTCCTATTTCCAAGATTTTTCTTTTTGCCCTAATTCATACCAGAGAACCAAGAATACTCTTCTGACCTTTGCCACCCAATTCTACACCTTCATTCTATCGTTGGTGCTTTGTTGTTATCAAATTCTTTGTCCCAAGTTCCCCTCTACCTGAAAGAAAAACTCAAGTGTCTTTACAAGTCTGGGTTCATGTTAACAGCCTCACATCATACGACTACCAAGTGAGTCAGCATAATAACCATATGTCTGAGCCTGAATCAAGATAAAAGATCTGTGGAGCCTTATTCAATGAGAGCAGAAAATTCCTACTTGGCTCTGCTCTTTCATGGCTGTATTACAATCTCACACTACGCAACTCCAATTTTCCTGAGGGAATGTATTTTTTTTTTACTGTTCTTCTGAGCATAATACTAATCTCATCATGCATTTGCCCTGCCACTCCTATGGATTCCAATAGTTTTTTTGTGCAGTCTATAGAAAACAAAGCATATTTTATTACTGTGCACTTCATTTATAGGCTGTCGAGGTAATGACCTTGCAATATTTCACCTGTAGTTTTCAGCAGCAGGACACCCTCATTGCTATTTTGCAATACATGAACACATTTTTTTTTTCCTATAGCAGCTCAAATCATCACACTTAATGGAAATATACCAAAGATGAAAATTAACTCACAAGAAAAACAGAAAGCATCTCTCCCACCCTGCTATTCCCTCCTTCCACAAACACCAGTGCCACATGCAGGTGCTCTCTGGATAGCTGCTTTCTAACTAAACCTTCTTTTGGAAGGTGATTTGAAAGAACAGTACAATTTAACTTAAAAAGCAAATTAAAACTTTGTCAGGACTGGGAAACAAAAAATCCAGGCCACACTTCAAAAAAGCTCACAACAAAACAAAACATGCAGAAAGGTGAATAAAACAGCCTTGATTTTTGCTTTATTCAGTGACTACAAAAAAATTTCAAGTTGGAGATGAGATCAGTACATCTTTATATCTAAAAATACTACTTTATAGAAAACTTTTTATAGTGGATGGAATGGTAACACAAGTCTTAGGAGTTTAAAGGCAGACAAGCCATAGGCACTTACACTCCCTCTAAAACTTCTAAAGAATATTTCCTTAACCTATATCCACATCTGAATCACTCTTGAAATATTTCACTGACTACTGGAGAAAAGGTAACCTCTCAGCAAGTGAAGCTGGCAGTTTCTTATTTACGGGACACGGATGCCCCCCAGTTCTGAGCAGCACGAGGGACCATCAGCCTGAAGGACACTGGGGAAAGCAGCTGTGACGGGGGGACGCACACAGACTGGGGTCTGCACTCCTCGGGGCAGTTCCATCTGCACACACACTGAGTGCTGCTGAGGCCGAGCCCCACCGGGGGATCTGTCCATCCCTCCGGGACGCTGCTCCGGCCCCACTGCTGGGAAGGCTCCCTGCAGGGGCTGAGGCACACCAAGTGCAAGGTAAAGATAAATTACTGAGACAGCAGGGACTGGGCAGCGTATCTGCCACCACAAAACGTGCTGGGAAAGACTGGAAAGTGTGGAAAACCCCACCTGGGGTCCCCTGATAGGGAAATCCCTGAGAAGTTCTGTGCTGGGATTAAAATGAGGCAAACGGAACTCCTGGAATTTCGGTCTTCAGGTTGTTACTGTTTCTCTTATCAGAAGCTCTGTACGCCATCTAAACCAGACTTAGTGCACAAAGAGGAACGCAGCAGCCAGTCACAAGATGTATGGTTTCAAAGACTTTTATACAGATATGATATCCAATAAACTCTTAAAACGTACCTAAAACGTACTTTATTTTTATTCTACTACCAATAACTAATTATTTGCCTGTTCATGCAACACCTGCAGTTTGGGTGTTTCTGTCCCATGAATTTGTGCCACCAACACTGCAGAAAATGGAGCAGATGAAGAGCAAGAAGAAGGCAGAGCCAACACCCAGATCCTCCGTCTCGTCTCCTATCTACCTCCATATTAAAAACCCAAACACAAGCTTTCACCCTGTGATAAACTGTACTACTATCTACTTCACACACTCACAAAACTCAACTCATCCCAAAATCCTGGAAGCTTTCTCCATGGCCAAAGGCCAAAAGCTGTGCTCTCCTGAGGAACAAGGCCCCTCGGGACAGGCAGTGGAATATTTCCTGTGCCCTGGGTTCCAACAGGCAAGAGCCTCCACATTTCCAGTACTGCCACGACAGAATTTCAGTGTCTGTGAAGATCCTTAAGAACATGAGCACCACAACACAGCACTCTGTCACCCTACTTAGAAGTTCACAGGTGATTAGTATAAGCCTGACAACAGGTGTTCAGGTTTCAACTCTAAATCTGCTCTTAAAACATTTTGAAATAAATACTCCTACTTTCCATGCCTTGAAAGTTCACTCTCTATGCCAAAAATAGGTTTCATTCTAAGGCCAAAATGTCTTCTTATCACAAGTCACAAAAGTATATGAAAAACATGTCTCAGTTTGGGAAGCCTTTAATTTGTATACACATTTTGCCTCAAAGCCAAAAGGAAAAACAAACAACAAGACAAATGCCCAGCATTCTAGACCAGCATGTTATTGTGCCAGCAAAAATGACAATTTAATTTGTATAAATTTAGTATGTGGGAAAAGGCACATTTTAGTGGAGCCTAAAAATAAAGCTTCAACCTTAAATTAAAGGGACAAGTAATTTCCCATTAAATACAACAGCTTCTCAAGAGAAGTCTGTCAAACAATTTTGTTAGTCAACTTAGCACTTCCTGTAGTCCCAGTTCACGGTCAAGGGGCAATTCTAGTGCACAGCCTGACCTCCTGCACAGCAACATGCTGTGGCATTGCATTTGATGACTCCTGGTTTGAGGCCAAGGATCCATGTTAAGCAATGGCAAAACTCCTCCTCTAGATGTAACGATTCAGAGAGATGGATGACACCATTTCCTTTGGTACTTGATCCTAATGCGCACAGGGCAGTCCAGCACTCCCCATTTCTCTGTCTACCCAGGCAAGGATGGTTTGGGCCCTTTCTTACAGCTGGATAAAACTTCTGCTGATTTGTCATTCTCGAGTCCTGAAGTTTCTGGTTATTTCATTTCTTATTAGTATCACTTAAAATGCCTTTTCTTGTTAGCTGTAAAGCTCAGCACCTGACTGAATCAGAATTATGGCAACATACAGGCAGGATCAGTACAGATAATTCTGTATTACTCCCTGCCCTCATTATTTACCACTTTGGTAATCTTTGAGTCATTTGCAAATTTTACCACAGTTCCATGTACTCCAGATCAATGCTGAAACTGTTAAATGGTGTCAGGCACAGTGCTGATCCCTATGGAGCTGCACTCTATTATTATGACTAATTTTTTAGGTTTGTCAGTTGGCCAGTTCTTAATCCTTTTAACTTGTGCTTCACTGATACAGGGCAGTGCTATTTTTCAAACTGGAATGTCATGCAATGCAAAGAACTGTCTTTCTAAAAGGGCTGTTATAGCTACACCTTCACCTTTGTCAGCCAAACCTTTGAACTTCTTTAAATACTGAAATTAAGCTTGCTCATGATTCATTTCCTGTAAAGCTGCACATACTGAGAATTACATCCCTATTCTTATTTCTCTGTAAATGAGTCTTTTGAAAGATTCACAGTATCCTTCCCAGCACTGATGTCTGGATGTTCAACCTGTCCTGATTCCAAGCCTGTCTCCAAAACAGAAGACTTCTCTACAGAAGCAGACACGGAGAGTCTTGGAATTAATTATGGGTTGAATATCTGACGTTACCATGTCCTTGACATTGACCATATCCTTACCATGAACATGCCATGTCCTCTCCAGAACTGAAACAGACACACTATGACAACTTCATGGTGCTCATGCATTAACATTTAATGACTTTTTTTTTTTTTAATTCTTAGGATATTAAGCTACAGAAAAATACCTTTCAAATTTAAAGCCACTGTAGACAAAAGAGGGTCTTTTCTGCTTCTGACCAAACTTTTTGGATTATGCCTATAGAGGCAACTATAGGATTTTAACATCCTCAGTTATCTTGAGAGACTGTGGTAACTCAGCAATAATTTCTGTAAGAATCTGACCCTTCCTCATTTTTCTGAATTTCAGATGCTGAACAGCATTCAAATACTGCTTTTCAGTGCCACTCACACATTTCCTGCCACTGTATTTCATTCTGTACACTGTGACAATCCTGGTGAAGAGAACCACCAAAGAGAAGACCTGAAGCCCTGCTGAAGTCCAGAACTGATAGCAGGCAGGAGATGTTCAGAGAGCTGCCATGGATCAAACACATTGGCTGTGGGTACCCACTGTCCAAAGGGTTGTGCACCTACCAAAACTCCAGCAAGGTGGCTCAGGGGACATTCCATGTGAAAACGAGGAGACAAACCCAGCCATCCCAGCCCACTGAGCCCTATTTCCTGTCTCTGACCACAGGGTCGTGGCAGGGACCCTGATAACAGCACTTGGCTACTGACACCCCCAATCCACAAATCCAGCTGCTCTGTGACAGAGCCCAAGCTGTTCATTTCCACCTCTCCAGAGAAGTATAACATACCTCCAGCTCAGCTAAAGAACAGCACAAAGGCTTCTATGTGAAAACATTATTAAGTATTAAAAGAAAAAAATACCACAGAGCTATCCATATTTGATTAGTTTGATTGATTCTAATAGTTACAAACAAGTTTTCACTACCCAGTGCTGTTGATTTTTGAAACAAAGACCCCAAAACATGCCAACCCTCTAAATGCTGCATTGCACTTCCCTCCCCTATAATCAGTCCTAGTGTAGACTGCAACTCAACACGAGTGAAGGCAGCAGACTGAGCTGTGTGTAATTAGTCATTTGATCTTATTAAGACACCAAATTCTGAAATTACACAGCTGAGGGCTGTGCTTGGTGCACTGCTGTAGACATAGGTACTCAGCAAATTCAGCCTCAAAAGCCACCTACAGGCAGTAGTTCAACTACTCTAAGGCAAACAGACATGTAATACTTAGTAACAGAATTTCAGTGCAGTAACAGAACTGTTATGCACAAGTTCAGTGCTTTTAACAAGGTTAATGTAGAGAACAACACAAAGTAAAACTCGAGGAAAGTAAAATATCCAAATATAAAATTTCCTTTTGATGTCATTAATGAACACATTAATGTATAGATATTAATTTGACAGGAATAAATAAAAGATGTTTAAATTAAACCTACTTTTGTGGATATTCAGGAACTTGATTTTTCATTGGTGACTATCAGCAGCTCTACATAATCATTTATAACCAAAATTATAACAGTACAACCCATGTTCCAAGGTTGAAGCTCAGAGAAAAATATTCAGCACCACAGAAGTGTATGATAAACTATCATAGAGGAAGTGAGCACACTGTGTTGTTAACAGAAATAGTGAGATACTTAATTTAAATCCCAAAGAAATCTGGTTATCCATAGCTCCTCAGGAAAAAAAGCTTCATTCTTAAAAAAGTCTGCTCATGTTACTGCAACTTCCAGATAAGCATCACTATTAATCCTGTTATGCTCATTTATATCATTTGTTTATTTGCTACCTCCCTAACACATGTCAATATTCTTCTACTATGTACATACAAGGGAGAATTATTAATCATAAATAATCTATTTACATTTTAACCTTTCTTTATGAGCTAACTTCAAAATATTTGTGTAAACAGAGTATTATATTACTCATAAAAGACAATAGATCAGAGCCACCTGAGAGCCAGAAAACATTTTACACCCGGTCTCCAAAATGTGCCTGAGCTGTGCCTCCTCCCCCAGGGACAGACAGCTCCCTCCATACGGGGAAAGAAAGAGCTTGCAGCACACTCTGAACCTGGGGCGCTCTTCAGCAAAGCACTTTTAAAGAAGTAAAGCACAGGGAAAAGTAGGAGAGGAGAAGGCATTCAGCTGCCAGCAGCTGCAAGTTCTATAAAGAATAAACTCCATGGCTGGAGAAACACACAGTGACAAAGCAGTGAGGTTGGCAAGATCCTCAGGGGTAGCCAGAGCTACTCCAGCATCTTATTCTTCTAGATCACCTCAAAGGCAGGCCTTGGAAAAAGGCCCTCCAGTCATGGAAAAATGACCAACCAAGAAAGAATTATTTTAAATAAATTAAAAATCAAACTTTCTTGGCAATCACAGCTACCTGATCATCGAGCAAGAGCCCAAGAACTAATACCACTGCTCTGTCTGTGAGTAGGTCTAAGCAAATCACTTTAATGAGGGGTCAGGATAGTGGAACCAGTGTATGAATCATATGGGGAGAAGTTAATCTTGACTTTAACTGTAATTAAGTATTTTAAATTTTTTTGCATAAAAGGAAAAAGCAAAAATTTGTAACATTGTAACAACAGTGAATTGAATATTAACTTCAAATACAGGTTTTTTTATTTCATTTGGAGATCACCTCATCCCTGTTCATGTCAAGAAGAAAACGGTATTTGGAATCATGTAATAAAATACTTTAATTATGAAAAAATTATTATCCGTAGAAATAATATTAAAAATCCCATTTTTTTCTCAGAAGGCACTATCCAAACTAATTCAGAAAGACCTCTGAGTGGAGGAAAGAAGAGTGCAAATAAACTTGTGTCTTTAAAACAGGCCTAGAGGCACATTCTGTTTTAGAGGTAAGAATTAACTTCCATGAGTCTTACTGCACTGTCTTAATCTAACTAATTTATAGATATATAAATATACATATAAATATTTTTAGTTTAACTTTGTATATACCGTTGCAGTGCTGCTGAAGCAAAGAAGGCATTTGTTTAAAATAAACTCATCAGAAGCTGAATAAGGTGTAAAGTAAAAGCAATGTTAAAATACAAACCTATCACTTTAGTTAGTAGAAAGGTTAACAGAACAAGACATATTATCACCAATATTTACATGCAAATATGTAAATATCAGCTAACATGGACCACTGCCAATATTTAGTGATAGAATGCCCAAATAGTCTTGTATGACTATGCTATACATCCAGCCTTGGCAAAAACAAAGTCAAAGTTAAGGAGGAGTACCTTGGTGGAATTTAAATGCTTTGATCTGAAAAGTAGGTCTGGATTCAAGAAACTGCAAGAGGATTTGTGACCCATATAAGACTTCAGCTCTTTTTGTAACAAGAATAATATTCATTTCTCTGTTAATGAAAGAGCAGCACAGTACAACTGACAAGCATAAAATTATTCAGGGAAGTATTACTGAGACTGCTAAAAGAAGGAAGAAACTGAGAAAAATAAAGCTTTTTGTATGATCCTAAACAAGTCCACTGCTGTAGTAAGCTACAGCCAGTAAATGACTTCCTGTCCCAACTTCTCTCAGTTCTGTCCTTGCTTCATGGTGGGCAGCCAGAGATTTGTAATGGACATTTTTCTAGGACCAGGAATGCAGGAGATAATTTCACCAGCATTTGCTCGCAGTTTGCTGGTACCGACTTTAAATTATTCAAATCCAGTATTGTTTGCTTTGGAGACACCACCACAGCATCCTCCTCAAAGAAATAACAGAAACTAATCCTCCAGGAGCTCTGCAGTGCCAAGGCAGTGCCTCCCCAGTGCCAGGAGCTCCTGCAGCAGCAGCACAGGCGATGCAGCTGTGGCTGCAGCAGCCCTGGCAGCGGTGGCTGCAGCAATGCAGCTGTGGCTGCAGCAGCCCTGGCAGCTGGCAGCAGCTGCAGCCCAAGGAGGGGCACAGCCCCATCCCCTCAAGCCTGAGGAAGTCCAGCGGCACTGTCACGTCTGTGACCACGTTACACCTCAGCCTGCACTCCCACAGCACAGTTTTCCTAAAAGCTTATTAAAACTCCACACACAGACAGATTTTAGATGACCAGAAGTGTATTCCCAACTTATCCACCAGGTCTGCCAGTCAAGCAGCAAATAAAAAGTCTGTTTCACAGGAAACCCTCCAACTCCCCAAAGTGAACCCACGGGGCAGCCCTTTCAGTCACTGGGCAGTCTGGTTGTTCTACAAAGTGCAGGATCCTTAAAGCTGGGCCTCCCCCAAACTGCAGGACCTGTGCAGGATTCTCTCGTGTCTTTGTGCCCTTGCCAAGGGCTCGTGTTCCCACCTTCCAGGAGCTGAGCACTGCAGGGATGAGGGCTAAATAAAACGGCTCAGCTGAGGCACACAGCACAGACAGCACTGCAGCTTCAGCAGTAAGCCCAGAGCACAGGGATTTCAGGGGGAAACTGAGCATCTAGCTGTGATCTATGCAGATCTCCCTGCTTTAATAAAACTGGAAAACTGAATATAGAATTCTAGCCTAATTGAATGCTGAAAGATTACTATATAAAAATACCTTTAAAATACTAATGTATTCACACTTTTTCTTTATTTTTACTAATTCAGACATGTAAATAGAGAATTAAAAATTTGGGCACATGCATATTTGAAATTCCCTTTAGAGCACCATACACAGACCAGAAGGCAAAACGGATTTGTCCCTATCTTTGATAGATACTGTAACAGATAATAGTTCACTTATTGAGCCAAATATTACTTCACATTGCAATAATAGTGTACATTAATGCTATTCTTCATTTTATTTAACAGTTTATGATTTGTAAGCCGGAACAGCCTGGGATGACAATTGAAAAATTATTAAAAATGGAGAGAATAAAGCAATGCCTTACTAGTTAATTGTATCTTCCCATTTCTGTTATGCCTGGCAGATGATGGGTTTATACTTCTTCACCTCACAAAATCCTATTACAGGAATTTCTTCAGTGACCCATGATTTCTCTTCCTTAATATTTCCCACACTGCCTACCCAGAAGTCAAAACAGGAAAAAATAAAAATTGTGGTCTCCTTGTCCTATAGAACTTCCATCCTGCTACACCCTTAGAGCTGAGACCAGTGGAATGGGATGAGTGATGCTCTCACTACCTAGCTGCAAAAAATCAAGATCTGCCTTATTTTTTCAGAGACACTTTTCACTATCTGTGCTCATGAGAGTTTTATTCTGGGCCAACAAATGGGCTTTTTGAAAGGCAAAATTAAGTTGCAGCACAGTGATAAAGTAGACTGAAAAAAAGACACTTCTTGCAAAACCATCATCTAATAGTAAGTGTTCTTGTTTATCATAAATCAGTGCAGGTGGTTGTCAAAGAAGTGGCATAACAAGCACAAAAAGGCACCCAGGTGACCACGTGGGAACATAAGTATAGCTAAAGCTTATTTTCTGCAAGAAAGTTAATTAAAAAATATTTGCACTTACATTGATAAATATAGACATAAGGTTAAGTGAAAGAGAAGAAATAATACAGTTATTTATCAGGTCTTGGAGCTATAGGATAATGTTTTTCTCAAAAACATTAAAATTAAAAATTTCATCTCCAACTATCCTGAATATTTATCTATTTTGCAGTCCAGAGGTTTTTTTTTTTTTTGCAAATATATTTTGCTATATAATAACAGTTTCATTTTGCAGTCTTCTAATAATGGGAATTGTGATGATTCCCATTTTCAACCAGCACCAAATAAACCTCCCATTGCTGTGTGTGCCTCTCTATCATTATAGCCTGGATAACCCAAAACAACTTTCTATTTGTAGAAAAGCCGTAATAAAGCCTTATAGAAGAAAAATTTTAAACAACAGACACATATTTCCAAACAATGCATTTGAAATATTTTTTTTTACTTCTATGCAGGGACCTAAGCTTAAAGCATTCTGTCTAGCAGGAAGAGATTATCACTATCACTTAAACCCCCACTAGAAATTGTGTTCCAATTGTCCTGAGGTGTTAAGTGATGTTATCAGCTCCTACAAGAGAAAGAAAATTCAGGGGTGGAGTTTGGCAAGCTTCAAAATAAAGGTTTCTCCACTTAAATCTTGCAGAGTTGGTTCAGTGCTGATTAATGGAAGCGACTGTGCTCCAGCTCTCAGCTAAACCACAGTTAAAAGGCAGATGAGAAGATACAGCTATGCTGATGTTTCACAAGTAGAAGCATTTCTGTCCAGTGTATACCTATCAAACATTTCAATGGAGTTTATCTACCAGATACAGGAAATACTTCAGTGAAAATGAACTAAAGATACACAGTAGGAGGAAAAATAACTTGAAGGATAAAATGTTACACTTTAACATATGATTGTGTATGACTCTCTTCCAGTAGTTTCGTGTCATTAACACCATCTATTTTTCATCAGAATATGAATTTTTATTATGAAAATCTTTACGTAACACTAATCTTTCTATTACGACCTGAGGGAATATGCTGCAATAATCTTAGAAATTTTCGTGTGTTTCTTCATTCAGTGATTTCAAGCTGATATCTGGGTTTAAACACAATTAAATCACTTAAAAAATTGCAGGCACTATGCCATGGCCTTTTAACTTCCCTCACACAGACCAACAGCCCAGCTCACCCACTGGAGGAAGCGAGCACCCTCTGGAGCAAACTATGGCAGTGCTGCAATCATTTCCTTGTTATTCCAAGGTCCCAGAAAAGGTGTTGCATCACAGAACAGCAAGGTGCTGGGAGCCCCAGCACTCGAGGGTGTGCTTCTTTCTAAATGCTAGAGAGCTGGTAAAAGACTCAAGTGGCAAACAGAAGAACTCCTGCACCAGGAACATCAGGTGAAAAATCTTCAATTATCCTAAAAATCTGTTAAATACCAGCAGCCATAGCAAGGGCAGATTTGCAACACTGTAATAACCAAATCTTGCCATGTCAGCACAGTTCTTTTACTCCCTTCCAATGAAACCTAAAAGAATCTAAAAGGACACGGGCAGATTACTTTCAGAGTTACGGTGAAGCCCATGGCACTGCTTAGGGACCTTTGAAAAATTCAAGGGGCAAAGAGCACGAATCCCCTGCCAATGCTTGATAAAATGAGGGAGGAAGGGGCAAGATGATGATGTGCCCCCAGTTTCCCCTCCCCACACTGAGCATTAACTTGGTCTCTTCCAGTTTCCCCTAACCCCACCTGCCCCCCTTGAGCAGCTTTTCAAGCAGTCTGATACAGACTGACTGCACTGGAAATTAGCACGTCAATCTGCCCCTCAAAAGATGTGTGCGTGCAAGGGTTAAACGAATGTTGAGGTTTTAAGTCATACTGTCCATTGGCTAATCATTACTCAGCCTGAACTCCTGATGGTGAACTCCTTGACACTAATGAGCCTACATCTGCTCCTCTAACTCAAAATTACTTTGCCCTATGAGCTACTCTTATTAGCAGGCCAATGACCATAATGAATTTTTGACAACGGACAGCTATTCAGCACAAATCAACTTAAGCAATTCTTCCATCAACTTTAACTGTGTTGTGTTAGAGGAAGCAATTGATTGCTACTGTAAACCTGTGCCTCCCAGGCAAGCTGATTTCTTATCATACACCATGTAAGTAACCAAAAAGCAAACAAACCGACCCCCACATGCTGTGTGAACAGCCAGATCTATCTGTTATCAAGCAAGCTGAAAAAACCCTTGTGTTTCACTGGAAGTCATAAGGTCAATAAATATAAAGCAGACCAATTAAATGAAACAGAACTATAAATACTAGAAGGAATCGTGAACTGCCTAATCTAAATGACCTACAGACACAGGGACTAATTGGTCCCAACTCAAATTTGCTCTATGTAAAAGTGCTTGAGGAAGTCCAAGTGTTGGAAGTGCTGAAATGATCAGGCAGCTCTGCCTGTAGTGGATCTACTTCCCCTGTGTGCAGCTGTTAACAGCAGCAACACCCACAGGAACCAAATGGAGAGAGTGCAGCAAAACATCCTGTGCTTAAGGATGTTCAGTCAGGACTCGAGAAAGCTGGTTAACTTTATGATCACTGACAAAGCTCCAAAGCTAATGTTTTCACGCAGTTGTTGGGTTCCAGTGGCAACAAATGAGGTTGCAACACATTGTTTCTATCAGACTCAAGATGGTTTTAACCACTGAAGTTTACAGATAGACTTCCTATGTTTTCTACACTTAGCAGCAAGTGGAGTAACACACAGATGCAAGATAAAAACAAGCTGTATGTCTTGTTTTGTATGAAATATGGTGTGCAGTATGCCCTAACTTCCAAGGAGAAAAAAAAAAGGCGCCTCTCTAAATTCACCCACAGCTTTCCATCTCAAAATAAAACTGTATCATGCTCATCTTAATAATTTCACACTCTCCTTTTACAACCCAGCTGTAAAGCACAGGATGGTGATGACACTTCAAATCCAAGCTACATACACAAACTCAGAAGCAGAACACCAGGTGAAATTTATGGGTCAGATATGTCAAAATATCTTATGAAAAATTGTTTCATCTTACTAATAATCTCTGTAAGCTCATAGATGTCACATCTTCTCTGAATTCAAACCATGATGCTGATCTGAATATTTATTTACATATACATACATATATACTGCATATTATATGTGCCGATGCTGAAAAACGTTTGCATAAAATGCAGCTTGTAAACCCCCAGGACTCAAGTACTGCTGATGCCTGACACTTGACAAGGTCTAAACCAGTAAGAATAAAGGATTTCAAAGTTTATTTTGAGAGCATTTCACAAGATGCCTGAATTTAAAAAGTCTTGGTTACTAAACAGGCAGCTGACAGTTATTTCTTGTGTAATGTATTTCTGAAATAACCTAACACGATCACAGTACCTCCAAACCTCACATCCTCATTAAGAAGTGAGCAGGTGGGTTTCAGAGTACATGAAAGCATCATGCTCCTAGTAGAGGTAACCTTTTTTGTCCTCATTAGGATGAGTGATGACAGCAGTGGAAAAAAAAAAAATGAAGCCTTTTCTCTTTTCTTTTTCCTTCCTTTCCCCAGTATAGTAACAATAACCAGCAGAGAGGATTCTTTGCAGCAGATGAATAGATCCGCAGCGGTTTCACGGTTCAGTTTATTAGACAAGAAGTATCCCAGGTATTTCTACCTTGTGTTTGACTTAGGATGACATAAAAAGAAAATGCTGCTTGCTATTGCAGCATTTGATCCAAGACTCTTCTTTCATCTCGTTCTTCTAACTTTGCATTTTGTCTTTCCTTCTGCCGTTCTTTCCAACATGCTGCAGGATACAAATCAAACAGCATTCCACCAGAAGGGCAACGAATGCAAGATTAATAGAACGCACCAACAGTGGTGTGGCAAAAGACAGCAGCTAAAAGTTCGGAGAGACCACCCATGTGTAACATCAGCTGGACACTTCAAAGTGAAATTGTCCCAAAACCAGAAAAACCCAGTAATTAAACCAAAACTCCCCAGGATTTTTTGTAACTTTTCCATGACAACTCATGTTATCAGAAATAAATACATGGACATACACTTAAATGCACCCTCCTAACCTCTCTATCCTTCCACACTCATCACCACACGCAGCTTCACCAACACTCCCACCTTCCCAGAGAAGGACACCAGAAGGCACCTCTCACTTGGCCACTGTCAGCCTTACTGGGTCATCCTGCTGTTAGAAACCAAGAATACTTATTACCTAAAAGTCTGCACAGGGAGGAAGGAAAGTAAGTCCATACCACTTTATAGGTTAGAAAAACAAAAATCATACTTCTGAATCTCACTTCATTTTCTTTCTGTTCTGATCAACTCCCTGTACAGCCCCTGTGCCTGCCTGTGGGTCTCAGACAAATGGCAGGACACACAGAGGGTGTGTATGGACCCAGGCCTTTCATCAGTCAGGGACATTCTGTGGCCCAGGGGAGGAAATCCCAGGGGTTCTCTAGTTTGTTCCAACCATGGGTGCAGTACTGGCAAGAAGGAGGAGAAGTAGAGTTGATTTAGGTTCCCAAATCCTCCAACTAAGAACAAAGAGGAACAGCTCGTTGCATTTCCATTCATCATTATTAAATTCAGTCTCCCCCTACCAGTTCTCTTCTGCAAGCAGCAGGCTGAAAGATTATGTAGAAATATATGTGGTGCTGCAAAGCTTGCAGAAATAAAGGATAGCCAGAATCAAAAAGATGAGCCCCAAAATCAGTGAAAGCCAGCTCTGTTAGTGTACAATTGCTCCTGATACGTAAAGGTAAAATTTGTGTAGAAACATCTTTGATTCAAAGACTAACAAAAGAGCTCAAAAGGTATGATGAGAACAACTGGTCTAAGATACACCCAAAAACTGAGGCTGCAGGTACCACCACAGTACAGAGAACCAACAAAGTTCAATGTCTTGAAAAAAATGTGTCTGACATTAAGTACTCTGCAGCATATTACAAGCAAAGAAAACAAAAATTAGTTTTAGTTCCTTAATGCTGAAGTATAATTCCTATTCAAATATTCTCATTAGACTTAGTTTTGAAAAACAGAAACATTTTTTTCCATTTTAAATAAAAGGCTTTCATTTTGCTTACAAACAGCAGCAACAAAAACAAATATTTGCAAAGTAACTGCACAGAAAAACAAAATAGGTACTAGCATTAATTCCTACTAATACAGAATGCTAAGTAGGTTCCTTTAAATTAATTTACAGTATTAATTACATTCAGTCACAGGACCATAAAATTAAGCAGTCTCATGTATCAACACTTGAAAAATACACTTGAATATGCTTCCCTAGTGAGCAGTGGTCTAAACTATCAGCTTCTGTAAAATTCAAACACCAACATTTCCATCCACAGAGCTTCAATGACACCACTTAGTTAAGAGTTCAGGGAGTTAACAGCTACATTCCTTTCCTGATCCACGGGCAGTTCCAGCACGTCTCCTCTAGCTCAGGATATTGATGAGTATTAGAATGAAACAACTGGCAAAGACAAGTTTCACAGCTCTTGTTCAGAAACATGTGGGAGGTTTTGCAATTTATTTTTTATGCTGCAGCTACAGCTTCAGAAAGTCATAGGGCTGAACTCCAATATTTCCTTGAGAGAAGCAGAGCGTGTGAAGAACAGAGAGAATAGGATATCTATCTTTTGCTGCCCTCACCTACAGGCAGGAGGCTTTGAAGACAGGGTGAAGACATGACAGTAGTTGTGCATCCTCACAGATTTTGAGTCCAACTAAGAGAGGCCATTTCCTTGAACCACGACATTTTTTGATCACCCACCTGCCTGGGGTGGCTACACAGCATAATCTATGTCCAAGGGTGTGGTATGGCAGAAACATCACAGCGCTCTCTCTTCTGATGGAAGAGGTAAATAAAGAACTGCTGCTGAACTTAGCTGCCATCCACTTTCACCCTTTGCCTGCCTTTCATCTATTTTTGGCTGAGAATGTCAATTTTCTATCCTAATAAATAAGAGCATTTCATGAGTTACACAGCTACCAGAATCTGAGATTTAACTAAAAACACTTCAGGTTTTGAAAAGCCAGTCAAGCTGCTGGTAACCTTTCCTTTTATATTCACCACATTATACAAAGTTCCAAACATTCAAGTCAAAGCTTGAAGTTCAAGGTTGCAGCACATCTTTAATCATCTATTACAGGAGAGCAGTTCTGGAATGTTATGGTCCTTCAATTATGAAAAAATTAAATATTATTAGCATGGCCATATTTTACAAATAACACTGTGCTTTTACTTCAGCAAGCAGAATCAATGATGTAGTAGTGAAATTTGGTTTGCTAAATCCACTGGAGTGGAGGTACCTGACAATTCCCTCTCAAACCAACTTTACAGTTTCCCAGCTGTCTAGCTCTCTACATTTGTCATGACAAACAAAGTTGAATTAAACATTCTAAACCATCACCCTAGGACAAAACTTGATAGAAAAGCATAAAGCAATACTCTTTAAGAGCAATATCAAAATATATCATAACACTATAAAGAAAACACACTGTAATTTTTGTGTGCACTTACTCCCCTACTCCTTTTTAATAGATGCAATTTTCATGAAGTCTAATCACAAAGCACAACTCAAATGGGTGTCTCGCTCTATTCTTTTTTTGAAAAGTCTAATTCAATGGATCACAGCAATGAAATCTCGTATTCATCAAGGCATGTGTTTAGGCACAGAGGTTAGATGTCACTTGTGTGATTGATAATGTTTGTTTTGTGCTCTGCTTTTCAATAACTCTTCACTTTAAGCAGCATTTTGCTTCTAAACAGGAGTGGGTGTAAGGACACTCAGCATAATGGAATGGGCCAGGTTTAATTCCCTTAATCACTTGGTCAGGGCAACAGAATTAACTGTCCACATCTGTTCCCTCCGAGCACACATGCTTAGTTTTCCCTCTTATGCAATAAAGGAGTGTGGGGTCATGATGCCACATCTAGCCTGCCTTTTCCTCCAAATCTGAATCCACAGGGAAAACCCACAAGCTGACTATGGATCAACACTGCCTGATTTGGGACCACAAAATACTTGTGATATGGCAAAACTAGCTCCATCTTGAGCTTCAGGAGTAACTTCTTATATGATATGCCATATATGTCCCAAGAGAAAAGCAGAGCTGTTGTGCCAGTTGTAAACAGACAGGCAAAGAGCAAAACACAGTAAAACCTTGATATAAAAGGTTTTTTTAATGAAGACACTCTTGATAAACCTCTGAAAATGGAGTGTAACTGCACTCGGGGTAAGGGTGATCTGTTCAAGACGATGTGGTCTGATAAAGATGACATTCAGCAGCTTCAGTCACACTGATGGAGAGCTCTGGAGAGCTGCTCAACAAAGGCCAGGGAGGGCCAGAGTCAAAAGAAAATTTGGGAAGGTGTCATTTAAAATGCAATTAATTTAGACCTACTGTTTTGTGCTTCTGCTTTGCCTCTGAAACGCTGTGTTTCTGCACTCTGAAATCGTGATGATGGAGGTCAATTGCTCCAAGCCCCTGGTGTTCACAGAATGGTGATTACCACTCTGCTCTGCTCAATCTAGAGCCACCTACACTCACCTCCTTTTGACATTTATATCAAATATGCTTGTTTAAGGATGAAGACAGAGAAATCCTAAGTTCAGAAAAAAAAAAACAACAACAGAGTTCATGCTGGGAAACAAACACTGAATCACCAGAAGATGAAGGGAGGAGTCACCAACAGGCAGGTAAGTACAGGGAACACAACGTTAACAGTCAGGGAGCTTCTAGAAAATGACAAACCCCATTAATTTACAGGAACAGCTGCACTGTTTTCTGGTATACGAAATAAACGAGTTTTGGAGAGAAAAAAACCAACTTTCTCCTTTAAGGCCAAGGACAAACAGAATAGGCTATGTTTCACCAAGAAGTTGTTCTCTGCAACAGCTATTGTAAGATATATTAGATGCAACAGGAAAGACAGCCAGGAAAAGCTACAGGTCAGATGACAGCTGGAAGATGAGGGAGAACTTCCTGAAATCATTTCGTTAAAAACTGATTAAGAACCTTCTCATTTACACCCTTTGTAGAAACACTGCTGTTGTTGTGTTTGGACACTGACTGCTTTCAGTCAGCATTTTGTCCCTTGCCTGACCTGAGCTAAGGGTGATTTGAAGATAGCAGGTTAAACACAAAATAATCCCCTCTCAGGGCTGTGGCAGTCCATGAAACGAGGCAGGAGGTAGGACGCTAAGTCCCTAGTACGTGATACTGCACAGGGCAAGGCAGGACACCAGAGGCTGACCGCGTCTGTGCAGCAGCCCGGGGTGCTGGCACCCGGGGGACAGGGGAGCAGCCAGCGCTGCTGCCGAGCAGGAGGGAAGCTCAGCAGCACTGGGGCGTGCAGCAGGGCAGCAGGGAGCACACCTGAGCCCCAGCATCCCTCGGGAGTCAGTTTACATCATCCCTCACCCTCCTGGGCAACCGCTGCCAATTCCTGCACAGCAGAACTCGGGACAGCGGCGCTTCAAACCCATCTGTGAACCTCTGATTTTATCACTCGAGCAAATAATAAAGAAGTGCAAATGAGGATGATAATATTGCTTGTTTTACATGCAGAAGGTCAGAGAGCACGCATTAGTCACTCTCCTGTGCAGGCCAGTGCTGGCTGGCTGGCGGGGAAGAGGAGCCTCCAAAGGGCACAGTCGCCTCTCCCGAGTTCAGCAGCGCCTGTGGTGCTGCGATTCTGCCTCATCTCGTCCAGGAGCCCACTAACAGCCAGGCAACGCGTAGGAGAAAATAATCAACTACTGTCGGGAGATAAGCAACATTTTATTTCTCCTGGGAGCAAGTGGCAGAACCAGGATGCAACAGCTGTTTTCAGTCACACTATTTCTGCCTTGGACTGCTCCCACTACACACACTGCCTTACTACGGCTTGAAAGGAGTTGCCTATATTTATAAATACAGAGAGATAAATAGCTCTGAGTGTGTGTGCGCATCTGGTTGTAATGCAAAAGTAAGAAGAAAATATCCTTCCCACGCACATTAATGCAAATGCAAAGAGAAAATATCCTTCCTACAGACATTTATTTTAAACTGTGTGTGCTAGCATATTTTTATTTTAGAAAACTGATTACTTCATCAATGGATTGCGTCCTCACTGCACTTAGCAGTTTGGGGAAAAAAAAAAAAAGAATTCAAATGTAACTCACAGGACAAACAAGTATTTATTTGAATTTTTAAACAGCTTGGCAATTTTTCTTCTCCATTTCCTACAATAATATAAAGCATGTTAAATGGAAAAACGTGTTACAAATGCAAATCCTCTGTAAGTGAAAGCATATAGAGAAAGAATAAAGCTATTGAGCAAATGGTAAAATAATTTTTCTCCCAGCACAACTGGAAAGCAATGCTGCTAAACAGTAAACACACCTGGAAAACCAGATTTAGGGAATAAGTTAAACCCTCTGACCTGTACATTTTTGCAAATTGATCTAGAATTAATCCAGTGAACATGTAAAAAGGCAGTGCTAACAACAACATTTTTTTGTAACTGGAAGTTTCAGGAACATTTGCTATGATATCATGATGTGTACCTAAAAGAGAGATAGGTTTAATAGCATTCAGTCATCATATAATTACACAGCCTGTATACAACAACCTTTGAACGATGCAGCTAAGCCAATTTAGGACAATATGCTCATCCACTAAGCTATTACAGCTTAGAATGACGTTCTTATCCACTTTAAAGTTCAACTTACCATTAATTGTTTAACACTAATAGAGTTCTGAATAAATAAAGTCAACAAATTGGAATGCTATAGTTAATTGTAATTAATGTGGCTGTGTATAAAATCCTGCTTCCATAAAGAATAAGATGGCAAAGAAGATAGCTTTGTGTTTTCCTAATGAAGTTTGAATTCTTCTACTGCAAAACAACTACTTACAACTACCATCTTCACCCAAATAAAAAATGGTCAGATAAAAATTAACAATCAACAAAGAAGAACATTTTGTAAAAAAAAAGTATTCCTAAATCACAGCAAGGGCATCTGCATTGTAAGCTTTTCCACATATGTGTGTAGGCACACACACAAATATATATATATTTATATATCTGTATATATAGTACAGGCAATGCACCTTCTCAAACTCCCTGATTTATACGGTTTTCAACTGCAATTTACTGTCTTCCTTTCCCTAGTCTGTGTTCTAGTTCTTTCTCTCAAGTTCCTACATTCAATTCCAATCTGTGAGGGAAAAGCAAAACAAAACAACCCACAACAAAACAAAATCAAAGCGAAATAATACAAAGGATTTTCATCTTTATCTATCTGCCTGCATCTCTTGGTTATATAATCACAACTGTAATCTCTGGTAAATGCAGACTCAATCAGACAGCCCAGTAATGCTGGGGAAGATCTCTCCAAGCTGTGAAATGTCATCGAATCTAAACAGACTGTTAAAGCTTCAGAGTGTTCCCATCAAATGACCAGATGGGGATGCAATCATTCAAATCTCCTGCAACAGAAAGTGCAGCAAGACCATGAAATGTTAGCTCCTCCATCATCTGTCTCAAATACTGGGAAGGAAATAAGAAAGAGAAGCTTCTTTTCGTGTGTCTCAACAATTCTGCATAAGAGACTGTACCAAAAAACAGATTCTTTGGTCGAATAATGAGCACTTGTCTGAGGCAGAGCTATTTGCCATATATTTCGATATAACACCAGGTGTTTGACCGTCACTTGTGAAGCATTCTGAAGACTCCACATCACACTGCTCATTTCTATTCAGCAGGGCAGGAATCAAAGCTGACTTAAAAATCCAATATAGCTATTGTAGATTTTTTTTTTTTTAGTATTATAAAATACAGTCTCTTTGAGAATATATTTTCTGTGAACTGTGAAAGAATGAAAGAAATCCATAGTACTTGCAGCCTGAATCACACACAGAATTCCTATTTCTTGTACTTCTTGTTTCTGAACTGTATCACCTTTAACCAAGGTCATAAACCACACACTTTTTATTACCAAGCTCCCCTGAAATGATGTGCTTACTATGCAAATTTTAGACGATATAGGTGATACTTTCAAGTGACCAGGATAAAGGAATACCTTATTTTCTTCAGATCTATCAAAAGAGTCAGCTGCAGGTGAGATGAGATCTTTAAGCTCCTTCATGGCATTTGCTACAATTACCACATCCTTTGCAAGAGAGAAATCATGGCTAAGGGGGAGCCTTCATTTTCAGCTGTGGGAAGGTATCAGGGTACAGCTGTCTGGGCTTCAATATTCTACTTCTAAGCACACACAACAAATGAGAAGTCCACTAACAGAGAACATGACAGTGAGAATAATGGAACAAACCTTGCTCCACCATTCTATACAGCTTGGACAAGGCCAGAATTTAAAGTGCCAGTACACTGAGATCAAGTATGTAAGTTCAAAAGGTGTGCAGGAAAGACCTGTGAAAACACACTTAGGTTTAAAAGGTTCACCAACAATACTTTATACATCTAATTTGGAGATACCCAGTCATATCCCTGTGTATCCAATTATCATATGTACTTTATCTGCACAGGCTGCTGTCACAGGCTGTGTATTCACCCCCAGACAGATATATCTGAGGGAGAAAGGCCATCATGTTTTCTCATGTTCTGTCAGCTTGTCACAGATTACAAAATGAAAACTCTGTTCTTAGGAATCGGCATCCACTCTTTTAGTTTCTCACACTGGGTACCATGCCAATAAAACAGCATCACTGCTTCAAGTGAGAGGAGAAAACAACTCACCCTGATACCAAATCTAAGAATTCCTACCCTTCTGAATCAGCGTAATGCATTCACTCAGCACCTCTGCTTTAGTGATTAAGTACATCAGGAGCAGCTGAGGGAGCAGTGGGGGCTCAGCCTGGAGAAAAGGAGGCTCAGGGGATACCACCTCATTCTGCTCCCAGGGAGCCATCAGCAGGACAAGGAGAAATGGCTTCAAGGTGTGCCAGAGGAAGTTGAGGCTGGACATCAGGAAGAATTTCTTCACTGAAAGGGTGGTCAGGCCTTGGAAGGGGCTGCCCAGGGAGGTGGTGCAGTCCCCATCCCTGGAGATGTTCCAGGAACAACCAGACGTGGCACTCAGTGCTCTGGGCTGGTTGACAGCGTCGGGGTCAGTCAGAGGCTGGACTCAATGACCCTGGAGGTCTCTTCCAACCTTCATGATTCTGTGATTCTCCCCACAGACCCAGCTGCAGGATGGCAGCCATTCTCTTATCAAGGGCACTATAAAGGCACCAGAGACTGAACTGAAGTGACTCCTGCTGCTGCACAGAACTGACCCAAGCGGTTCTGCCAACACCCAGGCCTGGCTCACGCTGCACCAGCCAAAGGTAAATATGGGATAACAACACCGTGTTATACAACTGGTTTTGACATGCCTTGGTCATCAGGCAGCAGTGAGAACCGCTCAACAGACAAAACACGTTCTCCGGTTTTCTGCATCACAGACAAGAAAAATCACAGAGATTAGGACCACAACCAATTCAGAGGCAGCAGGACCATTAACTCTGTGCCCTCTAACCTGCATTCCTGTCAGTCTGCATAGCAGCAACAAGCAAACGAATTTGCAACCTCCCGTGCAGCAGCTAAACAATATATAAATTTCCTGCTTTACACCTCACCTCGGTAAGCTCCATAAGCACCACACCAAACCTACTAAGAACGCAACAGCTATTCCTTCTCAGAAAAGGAACTACGTCATTTTATTACATTTCTTCCCACAGCATAATCAAGGATTTAACAGTCACTGCACAGAAATAATCGCTACACTGAAGATGTATGAGAAATCTGTTGAGATGGGTTTTGCCCCAAAAACGTGTATTGTGAAAGTGTAACAGAGAAGCAAATTAAAGGGAGAAATGTTTTAGAAAATGAGCAACTAAATTAATATAGCTTTAAGAGTTTTTTTCTAAATTCTCTAACGTAGTAAAATTATTTAAGACTTGCAGACTGCATATATTCATTTGCCTAGTTTTGCTACAGCAAAATGAAACATATTGCTAAATGAAACATAATGAAGTATACAGATATTTTTTTTCTGCAGTAGTTCTAACCTGATTTATTTTTAATTTGAAAAAACCTAATCTTAAAACAATATTTTGCACATGTAGTAGAATCAAGTACTATACTGTACTTTGTACTATATTATGAATTTGTTTTATATCTGAAAGTAAAGCATAACCCCCTTTTCCAACACACTGCATAAAACCAATTTTTTTTTCAAATCAACCATTAGAAGTCTCTTAGTATCTGATGAAGACTGAGTCTTTTTAAAAAAAAGAAAGCATCTGTACTCCTTTCCAGTTTTCAGATACCAATCTCAAACTAGGCAACAATATTTTAGTATTAAAAAGCTCAACAGACATGATAGGAGTTATTGAATTCAGTAATAACCTTATAGCTAATACCTCCTCTTAACACAAATTTGAGACTTTCTCTTCCATCTTCACAGAACTAATTATCACAAATTTCCCACACCCACTTCTTTTTGAAGGAAATCATATGTACACATGCATATCCTTCCAAAAGCCAAACAAATTTATCTCAACACAAGAACCAAATAACAGCCTGTATGGTGTTGTGCTTCTCCAAAACACATTCTGAGAAACAAGGGTTTTATGGAGGATTGCCGACCAAGTCTTCACTTGAAATATACTTTGGTAGTATGACCTCCTTTCTAAACTACTGATTCACAGGAAAAGGCAGTTTCATCATGAGTTTTCTAATGCAAACTCACTAGAGAAATACCACTGGCTGATGATAAACAGAGGAATGATTCACAAATGCAAATGAGGAAAAAATATTCTACAATGACATACTTGATTTTAGCCACAATTCAGAAATGCATTTCCAAGACTGTTTACAAGCCATGACACATTCCTTCCAATGTCCTTGTAAAAGTCCTTTACCTGAACACGAAAAGCCACATCCATTAATCTAAATCAACACTACCACTACCCCCTGCAGAATGCCACTGCTGTAACAGCTCACAGTATTGCTAACAAAAAACCAAACCCCACAAACTTGCAAAGCCGAAAGCGTCTAAAAGGCAGGCATTCTTGCATCGCTTAGTGGCTGCTTTGGTCATCTCCAGTGAAGGCATGTAGTGGCAAACATTTGTCTTTCCAGAGTGATCTATTTCCTCGCATGGGGCTGTCCACGATGGTGCTCAGCCTGCAGGTAAAACTGCACAATGACACTTCACAGCCCCGGCTGCACTGCCAGGCTCAAAAATGCCTCTCCCCTAACAACTCTGAAAACACAGCTGGACTTCAACATCATGCATCAAGCTAAGCAGCATTAATTCCCTTCTTCAAGAGACTTGACAGAATAGGTCTGGTTTTCCCACAAAATCACTGAAATACCTTTAATAATCACAGCTCTGTCATCAGGGGTGAAAAAGCCTTCCTAACAAAACCTGAAGAAATTATTACACGTTTTGACAGATTTTTTAAACTAACAATTCAGTAGCCATTTGCTATCTGACCTTCATTAGAATTTCCTTCATTATCATGTTGCAAAAATCTATTACATTACTGACTGAGGCAATTAGTCACTAGAAAGCCACTACCATGTACTCCAAACTGGGGAATCATCATTACCATTAATTTCAAAGGACAGCATTAAAAGAGACAATATCCAGTATTTTACTTGCTAATTCCACTGTAATTTCTATTTGAAAAGTATGTGGGAAGGTTATGCCAGCCTGGATAATCGGTCATTTTTCCTGAGCCTTTTTGTTTTCTAGGGAATGCCTCAGCACTATCTAGGGCATCCAGGGACACCTCAGTGGAATTCAGAGTTCAAGGAGCCATTCTGCAGTACTGATACAGTGGCAGTCACAGAGGGCACCTATTTCCACTTTTAAAAAGATCAGTACTGATGCAATACAGGGAAACAAGGGGAGAGGCAGGGCATTCCCTCAAAAAGCTATTACAGCTTAAATCTTTCATCTTGCTCCATTTCATGTGCGTTCCAGGGACTACCATGAAGACTTTGTTCCTATTATCCTCTCCTCACAGTGTCCCTGTATGATGTAAACCATGATCTACTTTTCTGGGCTTTTGTTTCTCACATCAGGTCTGTCACCAAATAGGGACACTGTCATTGTCTTTACATGGCACTTGGTGAAGTCTCAACAGCTATTTGGATGCTGTTCTTAGGATGCATGATGCCAAATGAATTGCCTGGACTATACAGATACTTATTACTGCAACATTTCAGCTGTGGGATAAGAAGGCTGCTGCAGCACAAACAGAACAGCTCAGTAAAAGAGCTATCTTATGATCTTAGCTTCCTTCCATATAGTAAGGGCTTGCTTAGACAGGAAGCCTGAAAAGGAAAAAAACAGCTTAATGGAAATAACACAATATCCTACCTTGTCATTGCAAGGATTTTTTGTATCCAGGAACAAAATTTTTACCTTTCTCTAACTAGCCATGTTTTCAGTTGTCCTAGTTTAAAATTCCAGTTCAGTCACTTGAGAAATACTTTTGATTTCTAAGAAACATACCTTTAAAAAAGTTGGAGAGTTTTTGGTAGACATCTGTTTAAATCTACCTATTTCTGTCACGAAGTGCTAGTCCAGTACAGTGCAGAAGAATACAGCTGGGAGAGATCCCCACTGCAAACTTGTCTAATCTGTACCCTTCATGCAGGACAGTATCAATGGTAATGCTATCATCCCAGATGGATGGCTGGCTAGTCTGTACTGTAATATCAGTAATGGGGAGGATTTCACAGCCACTGCAGATATACTGTGCTTTACTACTGTTATCATTTGAAAGGGGATTTGGGGTTTATTTGTTTTCTCTAATTTTTAACCTCAGTTTCACTTGGTGAAAGCTTTAAGGAAGTCCCACAGAGAGCAGGGTTGTTCAAAGGGTACATGAACTGAACAACTGTGCCCACTGGAGTAAAGAACAAATAATCTTTTAGGGCTGGAATTCCTGTAAGAAAGTGGGAAAAGAAGAAGGATAACGTCTGAGAAGTCCTGTGGACCTCAAAACGGTGGTGAAAAGAACACAAAAGCTGTGAAATGGTAGCTGGGGGAACTGAGCAGCCAGGTGAAGCATTCCTTTTCTGGCTCGTTTCCATGTAGGGATAATGTCTCTGTCACTCTAAGTCATTACACTCAAAAGAGAAGGTAACAGTGTCCTGAAAACGAGCCTTAACTGTAACACACAGATATAGGAAAGAGGAGGGGGAAAAAAGTCTTTGATAACTCACAGGCAAGACTCAGGGACAGCTGTAAATAAACCACTTAAGAAAAGCATGCAGCTCCAAGATCTAACTTACTCAGTTTTCCCAAAAACATGCTTCCCATTGAGACACCATATTTCACTGTGAGCCACTGTCCTCCTTTATTCAGGGGGATAATGGATTAAGTCAGAGGAGAAGACTGAAATATTCCTTGTCAGTTGCGTCCCAGGAGTTAAGAGCTCAGCTCTTGTCTTCCAGAATTTCAGTTTCAGAAATTCTAAAATTTCTTCCAGAAATTCAGCTTTTAGTCAACACAGGACTTCAGAGATGATGAGGACATGGGAAACAAAGGGACAGTGGGATTTCAGTGCTGCCACCCAGTTTTAATTCGGGGGAGGCACAGGTGCTTCTGGCGCCGGTATGGCACGGTCCTGGTCAGCAGGGAGGCACATCCAACCCCACTCAGCAAAGGATTTCAGCCTTGGAGAATTCTACACAGAAGGGCTAAACTGGCTAAACATTATTCGACCAAACCTGAGCCTTGGTAATTAAAGAGAAATATGGTTCCATAATGTGCTGAAAGCAGTCAGTGAATGGGCCATCTTACTGCTAGTACTTCCAAAATAATACAGCCAGCTTGGTTGTTTTTTTCAAAAGACCCTTGTCCCTGTTGGGACTAATCACAAAGAGAGAAGATAGCCTCTATAATAAAGCTGTTTATCTGAAATTAAAAATTGGATTAATTTTTTTTGCCTCCTACACTACTAGACCATCATCCAACTTCTATCATCATCCAAAACATTTTTTAATTGAAACATTCACAATTAAAAACAAAATTCAAACAATCACAGTCGCATAAGGTGTGTAATTAGCAAACCCAAAGGCACACATCTTTCCACAAAACTGATACATTTCAGGTAAATCCAGTTCCCAAATGCACCTATTACACCAGGGCTGGAAAGACAGCATAGTTTGTGAGCTGAGTGTATGAGAAGACCAGCAGAATTTTGTCTGCTGTTCAGAGGCAACAGATGCAGACCCTTATCTGCAGGACTGCAACAGCCCTTTTTCTAAGTGGAGAATAAACTTGTTTTTCAATGCATTAGCTTATCCTGCAGCATTGTTTCCTTACTCAAGGAAGGATTGTTTTCCATAATACAAAAAGTTATTACAGATTTACTATGTGTGGAAACTGGGATGTTAAATAATTGCTACGTAGAGAAGATGAATAAACAGCTCTATGGACCTCCAAGTAATCAAAGCGTGAAAAAACATCAATTCCTAACATTCAGCATTTAGCTATAATCTGCTGTTAATGGACACAAACAACAGCTCATACACAACAGGAGAAATGGCACCAAGTACACATACAACTTCAGGCAATAGGATAATTAGTCAACTCCAAACTTTAAACTATACTTGTAAAACCTTCCCCAGCATGTCATGGCTGAGGGGAGCAGGGCAGGCAAGAGGGAGAAAGAAAGGTGGAAGGGAGAAAAAGTACCACCATCCAACCAAAGAGATTCCTTTTAGGGTCATGGCATAAATGACCACCACCTGACACAGAAAATAAATAACCCAACCACCTGTCACAGAAATAATACACAGGAATATGCTTACCATGACTTCTGACACAGACAGATGCATTCATAATAAATTTGGGGAATTACAATCCAAAATATTCATGAACTGACTGAACTAAGATAACCCTTGGTTATGGAGCTTAGATCCTGGACCTGTACATCCAGCTGGATCAGACTTTAATGTAGAGTAGGTAAGTGATATAAGAAGGAAGACAGTAAGACATATTTAAAGCACATTTTTGCCAGTTGACTATCCAGACCCAGGAAACAGCACACCAGCTATAGTGCTCCCATCTGCCATGCCTGCCAAGATCCTTTATTGCAAACAAGGTAAGACACAGATAGAGTAGCACATAGCTGCTCTTGAACCACCAGGAGAACCCCTGGTTTCACTTCTGCTCACACTGCCTAAATGGAAAGCAGTCTCAAACCAAATATTGAGCACCTTTTTCTTTAACCTCAGCAATTCTTTATGCAATGTGCGGTGCCAAGCCTCATTTGTTTTTGCTTTTCTTTTTCAGGAAAGAAAGACACCTCTCTACGCAGCTAAAACTGCACATTGGATAAGCAAGGTTTGATCCCAAGTCACTGCAATCACTGCAAGGCATAAATTAACTTCAACTACCACAAGTTCAAGCTCATATATATGTTTGTTTCTGCTTAGTTTAAAAATAATACCTACCAGCTGTAAATGATAGGTTCTGCTGTGTCAATATTATGGCCTACTAAGTACAAAACAGCACAAGTACAAAACAGCACAAGTACAAAACAGCACTTCATTAGTGAAATTGAAGTGGCATCTAACCATCTTATAAGTGTCCTTCTTTCAAATGTGTCAATAAACTCAACTGCAAATGGACAATAGGAAAAACGTGTTCCAGTAGAGGCTGCTCTAAGTAGGTGATCCTTTCTCATGGACAGTCATTTGAACTACAGCAGGGCAATAATGACTTTTTCAGGATCAGATCCTAACAGTCAAACATACTAATTCAGGCTTAACTGTCATTTTATCAAAATATTTTTATATTGCAAATTTAAAGACATTCCTATTCTATAATGAATTACTTGTTTTCAAAAAAGGTGCTTAAATACTTTTTGAATACCCACCAGGTTTCATCTGACAAGGATTAACCCAGTCTGACTATACATAAGACTTCTAACACATCATTCCAGGGGCCAGGAAATTTTCAATCATCAGAGACTCTTTTGTATCCAGGGCTAGATGGAAAACCTTTGGCAAATGGAGGCAGAACAAAGCAGCAATCACAGCAGCTTTATAAAGGATCTAAACCCCACACATAGTGCTTCTCTTCTGCAAGAGCAGAGCAATGAGAAAGGCTATCTCCTTTGCAAGGAAGCATCAGGCAAGTAGGGAATGACCATCAATGTGGGGAGCAGCAACAGACTCCCAATCCTGACTTTTCCCAAGTAGATTGCTGAGATGAAGAGAATGACACAGATCTCTCTATCCCAATATCCTTGTGTGGGGAAAGGTCATCTGGAAGCTGGCCTTAAGGTAACGAGGGTACAACTGTAAATTTTAATCTTGTAACAAGATCTATAGAACTGATAACGTATAAACTCCAGTGTTCACAGTCAGTGAAGGTTATGGGGAGAGTGACAGGCATGGAGGCAATGCATAAGCTGCTCTGAAAAAGAGAAATCTATTACAGGGTTATATTTTGGACTGAGAAACACAGAGGGAACTGATTACTGCTCCTTTAAAGGAAAAAGAAAGGCAATTTAAGCCTGGAGGTAGCTGATACAGAATGCCAGCTGAACTAGAGGAACTTAGGGAGGCCTCCGGGATTACTGGAGAGATGGAAGAAGAGTTGCAGTAAGGTAATTAGAGCTTCAATAGAAGAATAAATACTCCACAGGCAATCCACAGGTTTGCCTCACCTCTCACCACTTCCTCTCTCCAGCAGTGGCATCTGCTTGTGAAAGCCAAGGGAAAGGTCTCTCTCATTCAACTCATTAGTTACTAATCCTCCCTGGAAACACAACCAGGGACACACTGTGAGGAGGAGCTGCCAGCTCCTCCCTGCCCTGCTGCGAGGCAGGCGCGGGGTCTCATCAGTGCTCACCCAGGAGCAGCAACTGCTGGGGCCACAGACCCCAAGTACACTCTGAGAGAGACACACACACCTCAGGGCAGCTGAGGCATTCTTCACGTTACTTTTTTCCCTGTATTTTTCTCCTCCCCTTCTTCATGGCCCAGAAGGAAAGAGACTGCTGTTTATAGGCAGGCTGCTGATGGAAGGGGTGGCACCTTGCTGGGGAATGATCTGAGGGCAGCAGGAGGAAGAGAGTGGTGACAGCCATCCATTGAGGATTCTCTATCCCAGCTTTGGTCCTGTGCAAGGCATTTTGGTTATCCACATCACGACCTCAGAGAGACTCTGTTTCTCCTCTGCCCTGCAAGGGTGAAACAAAGTACCATGACGGTATTTCCACCTTTCAAAGGGCCTGCTTTATAAGGACTACTGAAATAGCTGTGACTTTGATAGCCTAGAAAAATGCTGCAGCAAACTGTGCTCCAGCACTGGTCCTGACCACTGCCATGATTCTGAAATATGTTATGTGCAGCTCCACTCCTGTGTCACCTTTCAGCCTCAGGTATGCAGCACAGAGGAAAGAAGGTGACAATGTTCTGGATTTCAGTCAGCATTCCTCAGCAGGTAGAAAAGCTGAAAGGAAAGACAGCTGCACAGCTCATTCTTTTGCTCCACAGCTGAGGCCATTGGTGTCAGCTAGGATTTGCACTGCAATACCCCATACTTCAGAATTGGTTAATAAAGCTGTGACCTCCAAATTTAGCACTGCACTAACAGACTTTTCCTCAGGCTGCTCTGTGCCCACAACAAGCAGCTGGAGAGACAGGGAGAAAGAGAAGACTTAGGTTAGTCTCTATGCAGGGAGAGAAGTAAAGCCAGCTGACTTCTCTGCAAAAACCAGAAAGGTTTAGTTCCTTTTGTAGCCAAGGCTATACACAAATCTTTATTACTATCCTTGCTTTTTAGATTATTAATAATCTACCTGACAGTCCACTTTTCATAAATCTTTCCTGAAAAGACTCAACTACCAAACATATGCATTTATTTCAGATGACTTAACAGAAATAATTTACATGTTGTTTTTTTCCTCAAGGATTTTCCACAGCCAGAGATCCAAGACCAAGTCCACAAGGACATTAAGAACTGAACTTAAGAGTACAGCAAACAGGATTTTTTCATCATCTTGTAGGCACCTACTCATCTCAAAGCAGTAAACTTTCCTTAAAAACCTGTTCTGTATTGCCTCACTCTCAATAGCAATTTACCATTTCCCTTAAAAGTGTTTTTGTGTGTTCTTTTGCAGACATTTAGGCCACGGGTTCCCAAAACAGAAGGAACTGATCAAAGCCATTCACTATGGGAATGTTCTGTATCTTCATTGCTAGCTAGACCTCCATGTGTCACATGTATGTTTACATAAACTCACTGGTGTTTTAGGTAACTGTGCACATTACAAAAACAGCATAAACAAGTCAAACTGCTACATGATTATTAAAATTGCTAATCCACTTCCATGGTACTTTTGTGTTTACTCAAACCTGTAGTTCAATGTATCAAGTTTCAACGCATTCAAATATTCGTCTAGAAAATAAGATTTGCCTAAAACTTTACCCTGATTGGAAGGGGTCTGACAAAAAATCTTTTTTGTGAGATGCAATCTTTTTGATTTTAATGCTCAGTCAGCTTTGTTGAAGTAGCCCTATCCTTTCAAGGCTTATTTTCGTGGATGCTCAAATTGGAATGTTCTCATGGAGAACCAGCACACCGCCAGAGCTCACTCTCCCAAAAACCATAGACAATGTGAAAATATTTTCTCTGTGTCAAAAGTACATGGAGAACAGTTAGGAGAAATGCCCCCCCTAGAAAGCATCCCATGAGAGAAAGGTCTATGTTCCAGACTATGCTCTTGCCACCTCCTGAAGGACCACAACTTTCTGAATGTCCCTGAGCACAGACCCAAATCCAAATGCACCAAGAGCCTGCATGTGCACATCCACCCCTACAGCATCTATAATTAGGAACAAGGATGAAAAGTATCTCTTTTGTTTTTTTTTTCAGATGGCTAATTCTCTAGTAATGGTCAATTAGATATATCTACACAGTGACAGCAGAACTGCATATCACTTGCTTTATTTGCTTCAGAAAACTCATTTAATGTGGCAAGCATGAAGTGTACAACACTTCTCCCTAGGGAACATATTTTTATATACTAGGATGAACTTAGTATTTACCTTATTTCAATTGACTCATTTTTCCTCCAGAATCTGAATCAAACACAGTACTTCCTGAAACACTGGCAAGTAAAGCGAACCTTATTTTCAAGATCAGAAAGCTTCTCTCTAGTGTCATTGTAATGTTTCAACATCTGGTATTCTGCTTTTCTAAATATTAAACATTTTTTTTTGCTGTCATTGTTGGAAAAGGTGCTTACCATTGGCTTAGTAGATGATACAATTCTGAAGCACACTGTTATGGTAACTTATTCTCCTTTTTTTAGAGAGACTAGAAAAGTCACTAGGCAATTATACTCAGAAAAAGCTTTGGAGAAAATTTATTATTTATATTTAGTAGGACTTCCTGTATTCTGCTGTTTTACATCTAAGCCCTACACTCCTACACAACGGCTTCATAAAAGAATTTTTACAGTTTCCACTTACATACAGTCATCCACACCTCTTAAACTCAATACAAGATAGTTTTCTACAACACAGCTGACAACACTGTACAGAGCCACTCAAAACCACAGCAGAACCAACACTCCTAACTCAATTGTTTATGAAAAGTGACTTTTCTAAAAACTATCCCTCAAAAAGAATAAGTAAAAAAAAGAAACAACCCTGTTCAGAGTTGAGGGAACACACCTAGAAGTTCCAGGAGGCACAGAAGCACTCACCTGGAGAAAAGGCTCTGCTTTTGTACACCTGCACACTGGTGGAAAAAGCTTCTCTGGGTCTTTCAGGCTGTGGTTCAAAAAATTTACACTGGCTGCTATCCCTGTGCCCTGACACGGCCCAGGATAAGCAGCAGAGGACAGTTTTGTTTCTGTCACTGTCACTGCTCCCCCCAGGCAGCACTGAGATGAAACCATTGCTCAGGTGCCTCTTCCAGGGCAGAGCTCCAGGCCTGGCCTCCCACGTTCTCCCCGTGCCATCCCCACAAACACTGCACCCAGAAGCTATTTCTGTCCTCCCCAAGTGTCTCACTGATATGCTCATTAGGGATTTTAGATAGCCTTGCACCACCCCTCTGAATAAGCCCTGGAGTTTTCCTTGCCTGTGTGGGCTGAGAAACAACAGATAAATCTGGAGAACTGAGACCAATTCAAAGTTTTAGAGGCTGCTACTAAAGGTAAAGGCAGGGCCCCAAACTAAGAAAATCCTTCAAGAGCATCTACTTAAGTATTTTATACTATTTTAACACATATTTGTAGTTCTGAATAGTTAATAGTTAATATTTTGCCTAAATGGGTTTTGGCTAAGAAGTCTCTTCAGAACAAAAATAGAATGAAGACCCTATTATCCAAAACCAAAAAGGACGATACTCCATTCTTAATTTTGCCATATTGAGTCACACTGTAGTTAAAACAAAAACAAAAAAAAACCCAAACAAAACAAAGCAAACAAACACAAAACTAAAAAATTCCCCAAAGCCAAACCACCCCACCTCAGTGAAACTTTATTTCCATTCATGAGAGAATAAAATGTATCTTCTATTAAACCTGCTCCTGAAGGAAAGAAAAAGGCATGACTTGAGATCAGTTGTTTCCCTAAGTATTGCCCAGAATGAGTCTGAGCACAGCCACTGGTGTAATGCAGTGGGTGCACTATGTATTCATTCACAACCTGCTCAGCTAAACATAAAAGTTTGTAATCCAATGTTGTGCAGCTTGTCACTAAAAATCTTATAATTACAGTGCTGTTTGGATGACTACTGGGTTATTAATGCTCAGCAATAAAGATGGAAGTAGACAATTTATTACTATTTGGCACTGAACGTCAATCAATTCAACTAAAAAGAACCTATTTAAAAAATAATAAAAAATGAATAATATCTAAGCTTAGCACGCTTCCCGCTTATCCGAAAAGTCTATCTGATTATATTGAGTTAGTCGGCAGGGTGGATTTAAAACAATGTATCTGAACTTCTCCAGCATTATGGGATCCCAACGCAGACCAATAATTGTGAGACAAAACTGAGCTAACAGAGAAGGGCCCAAAGTCTCTTTTCAATCCGTGTGTGGATTAGGGGAGGCTGTACTGCAGGAAGACATTGCTGCAGCCCAGCTCAGCCACTCTCAGACAGAGCAGCAGAAGCAGGGGCTCCTGGAGGCTGCAGACACGGCCAGGATACAAAGCTGGTCCGGTCTGTGGCTGGAACAGTGTGACACAGCCAGAGCCACTTGGTACATCACTGAAAGCACTCTGTGCAGGAGCTGCTTTGTGCAGGAAGAAATGAGAAAGATGAGTCACCAGCAGTTGGCATGAAGGCTCTGGGATGTGACACCTCCGGTCACAAAGTGGGGTGGGGACCAGCTCCACTTGTACTGAGTACCAGCAAAAGCTTCTGTTCTGTTGTAGCACAGTAAGTATTACATGAAACTGTTCTTCCTGATAAGGATCTTGTGAAATTGTAAGCAAAGCGTAGTTTGGAAAAAAAAAAAAAAAAAGTCTGGTAAAAACCTTGCCATTTCCATTAAATATTAACCTTGGGAAAGAGCAAGTTAGGACTAAAACATCTCTTATCTTAATTAGTTTAGTAGAAATGAATTTAATTTATATTGTAAGGTTGTATTTTCTATTACAGATCCAGGGCAGGGAAGGGCAAACTTCTTAGAACTATCCATTTTTATAAAAGAATATTATTGTTTAAAGGATCAGTCCAATAATTTTTTGGTCTTATCTTTAAGCATGGACTTCATTGGTGCTCCTACGTCCATCTTTTGCCAGAAACATTAAGGATTGAGGGATTAAATTCACACTAAACTGCAAACAAACACAAAACAGCTTTTCAAACACTGGTATATTGACTTGAGTAGTCTAATAGTGGCCAGAGCATTGTCTCCATCTGATTTGACCTTCAGTTCAGTTTGACCTTTCAGACAAGAAAGTCTAGACATTGACCTTGATTGAACTCAACATTTTCTCTTTTTTAGGTTGTTCTAAATAATTTTAAGCACACTAATACAGCTAACACCATGACTTACTCTAACTGTAAAACTGTTCACAGGAAATTTTCTTTGACTGCAGAAACAAAAATGTCAGTATTTGACAGGAAAATGCCAAAACCATGTCCATATATGAGAAGTTGATGTAAATATATCAGAAATAAAACTGCTCTTTAAAAAGGCAAAAAAAGGCAACTATTATCCCCCTCAAATCAACAACCACTGGTAATCTCTGTGACCTAAGAAGAGAAAGAACCTCTTCAATTCTTTCCTGCAGCTTTGACTTTTAGTGAGAAATACCAAAAGAGAAAATACAGTTCAGTTTAACTACAGGAAAAGATTACTAGTGATGTTCACATGTTAATACTACACAAGCAGTTGAAATCTAATGACATAGAAAGACCATTATTTTAATTATCCCTATAAAAAATAAACATGTAGAGGACTAAAATATTATTGTTTCCTATGAGCACTGTCTTACTAGAAATTATTTTTTTAAAAAAAGAAGGATAAAAATGCAAACATTATCTGGACCAAAACTTTTTCTTCAAAAAACATGCAGCAAGCGTGTTAATAACTGGATTAAGAATTACTTATTTTAGTTCTCAGATGTTGCCAGGACACATAGAAACCACAGCTAGAAAAGTTTTCCTCTCAAAATGAATTAAAGCTCAGACCTCACAGTTGGCTTTTTGAATACCACACAATCTATATGGGGGTAATGTAAGACTAGTTTTTATTTATTACTCAGCAACTAGAAACCTCAGCATATGGGCCAAGCCAAATTAATCATCAGCCTGGTCAGTGATTTGCCAAGGCACAGGAACACGAAGCTCAAATACACTGTTTGGAAATATTTTAAATCTTGACAAAGGAAGAAATGTTCTTTATCTTTAGGTTGTCATCCCCTTCTAAAAATGTACTTTACCTAGCACTCATATAAATAAGCTCCTCAGAAAAGTACCAGTCATTCTGTACAGTGGCTCTGTACCAGCTGAATGACAAATACAAGCATCTTAAAGAAAGAACCACCTTTCTCAATTCCTCTGAAGTTTGAAGAAAAACTTTTGAGTCTGCACAACCACTGTAAACTATCACACTTACCTAAAGTAACCATACTAACAGGTGATGCTACGCTTTCCTTAACTCTGCCCTTAACAGAGACCGTGGTTTAATTACAACAGCTTTTAAGCAGCATTCCATAAAGTGCCCTGTAAGGATGTTGGATGGCTACAGAGACTTACTGACAGCTTGCATTCTGTATTGTTCCAGCAAAGCTTTATATTCCTAAATTGCCAGAATGCTGCTACTCCTACACTTCTCCAGGACACATGCATTTTGAATGTCTTTGATCTTACATAATCTTCTAACTACACAAGTAAACCTTACAAACAAAGTCCCCTTTAATTCTGTGTTCCTGCATTTTAATTCTGTTATAACACCTGTTTCTTCCACATAATACAAGATTCGGTAAATTTAAACAAGTACAAGCCAAACATAATATATAAATATTTAAATATTTATGCACACACACACAGAGGACTTGCCATTACATTCTCAGCCTTTCAGAAGAACAGAACACTTAAGTATGAAATAAAAAAGAAAAAAACAAACCATATAAAAGCACATATTAAGTTATCAGTACTATTAAATCTCCCGAAATTGCTACAAATAGATGCTTACACTAACACCCTAACAAGAAGTGTTGAAAAAGGAGTCTGGTTCAAAGACAGAGCGCTAAGAGCCCAATTCGCACCCATTAGGCACCTTATTTAAATTTCAGTCTGGGGGATGCAGGAGACAAACGAGTCTCCTGCCAGAGTGCCACTCCAGGGCAGGTGCAGCGGGGACGCGCTCCGGTGTCGGCACACGCCGGTACGCGGTCTGAGCGCTGGATGTGATACATGCCAGCAATCCCTGCCTCCACAGCCAGGAATTTATCATCGGGAGCGATTCCCAAACAGCTCCATCGCAGGGCTACGCGTGAAACACCAAAGCGCTTCTGTGTTTATTACCTTCGCAAACAACAAAATATCACCGTCCCTCAGTGCTTCCCGCAAATCTGCAGCAATGATGCAAAGCACATTTTTTTTTTTTTTCTTAATTCCCTTTCGGAATACAAATGCCTGCCTTCTCCTATTGCTGCCTGTTCCTAACCGAGACGCACCGTGGACAATAGTTTCTGAATCAGCGATACCTTCTCACACTGTTGGCAAACACTGAAGAAATAAACAATAACACTGTACTACAATCTCGGAAGAAAAGGGGAAAAGAAAGTAAATAAATAAATTAAAAACCAGCAGCCTAAAAAAGCAAAGACAACATTAAAACACCGTGAACATATAAGAAATACCAGCAGTTAGGGATGACGATTAACGGGCAGAAAGGCAGCAGCGGCAGTTATTGCAGAGGCACGGAGAATCCTCCTTCCCTGGAACTCATGCAACTAATGACCTCTCCAAGTGCTGAATTCCGCGGCTCGGCACCAGCCCGCGCACGGCCGTGACACACACAGACACACTCAGACACACACAGACACACACAGACACACTCAGACACACACAGACACACACAGACACACACAGACACACACATCCCAACTTGTCAACTCCACGAGCGCAATTACCGCGGGGATGCCGGAGCTCCAGAGCCCCGAGCGCTGCGGCTCTGCCGAGCGCGGCGGACGGGGACGAGAGCCCCGGGCATGTCGGCAAGTAAGAAGTGAGGAGCATTTACCAGCAGCGGCGGCGGCAGGTTGAGCAGCCCGAGCGCCTCTCACCGTCTCTGGGCGATAACTTCGCACCGGTGCGGATTCCTTCAGTGAGGAGGGGACACCCCTTCCTTCCCTGTCCTTCCCCGCCTTCGCTCCGCTCTCGCTGCGCGTCCCGTCCCTCCCGCCGCGAGCGGAGCGCCGGGAAGCAGCAGAAGCGCCGGGAAGAAGAAGCAGAAGCGCCGGGAAGAAGAAGCAGAAGCGCCGGGAAGCGGCTGAGGGAAGCGGCCGAGGGAAGCGGCCGAGGGAAGCGGCGCCGCA
>VXBQ01009097.1:1464587-1778202 GCA_013400175.1 Phainopepla nitens | reverse complement strand
TCCCTGCGCACAGCGGGCGGCTGCCCCGGCCGGGCGCTGCCGCAGAGGCGCGGGAGGCGGGGACGCCCCGGGTCTCGGCGTCAGGATGCTCGTCCCGCCGAGGCGCTGCGGGTCGGAGGGGATAGGGCCGGAGGGGATTCCGGTCGGGAGGGGATGCGGGTCAGAGGGGATGCGATCGGGAGGGGATGCGATCGGGAGGGAAGGGTCCCTTCCCGCGGCCGCCGCTGCGCAGCCTGAGGAGCGCGCGGAGGCAAGAACAAAATCTGGGCAAGAGAAAAAAAAAAATTGTTAAAAAATCGCTTCCATCTTTTTGCCACAAGTTAGAACCGTTCCAACAACTGTTGTCACTTCTGCAGAACTGAATCGCTTTAGCCTCAAACATCATGTTCTGTATAATGTTGCTTCCAAATTGTGCACAGGATACTTATCTTTTCTCTGAAATAATTAAATGTTGACTATTATTGAACCTTTAATTTCTCCCTTCATATTGTTACACATCTATCAGACCACCAATGGCACCATAACCAGGAGTGTTAAAGCAAAGTAGATCAGGAAACTAGAGAGTGACAAAGTACAAGGCACAAGCCAATGGCAACCTGTAAAACTTTGTACAAATTCTTGGCAAGACCAGGAGGAAAGTAGCAGCTGAAATTAGCCAGGAATCAGAAACAGCAGTGAAAAGGAGCCTTGGACATGGGCAATGCACAGCAGCAGGGCTAACAGTGCCACAGATCAACCTCACGACTATATTCCATACCATAGAAAATCTCAGTAGAGAAATGCAGTAAACCGGAGCACATTGGATTCGCCGTAGTTGTGGAAAGTGCACTGTAAATTTCTGATTAGAGGGAAACTACAGCAGAGTTAATTTTCCAACTGCAACTGTAGTTTTGTAACTGTCAATAAAGAGCAAGAGTTTTAAGGGGCAATCCAGAAACCAGCAGGGAAGCATCTCTCAGCTTTTCAAGGTTAATTGAGAAGAGGGGAGAGCTGAGCATACTGGTAGAGCTTGGTAAATTACATGCAATGCTGTCGCTTGAGGACTGCATCTATTCACAGGAGTGAAGAAGATCCACAGAAACACAACTTCTCCCTGGCCTCATCTTTTTCCATGGCATTTCACAGATTTCAAGATGTGTCCTTGTCTCTAGAGCTGTGGTCAAGATTTTAATGTGTGTGTAGTGATGTGTTGATTCTGCAGAGAAACTTGTGTACAGATATACTGTGACAGTCATTTTACTGGAAATAACATTTCTGCTTGAAAATAAACTATATTGCAAAAATGAATGCTAGAGAAGTCTTTTAAAGAGTGTTGCAGTTAAGTAATGAGTTGTCCCTATCAGAAAAGAAAGACAGAATTACACTGAGCTTGGAAGCAAATCTTGTTAACCTACATTTTGACGGATGCAGGTGTCAGTGAAAAAGGTAATGGAAAGTCTCTAATAGCAGTCCATAAATGTTTGACTTGATGCTTATGATGATTAGGCAAATTAAAAAAATTCAGAATTCATTCAGGTCATACAATCTAAAGATAATTGGAAATCTTCACCTCATTGGAGTGGCATACAGAATATTACAAAGCTACTTAAACAGGCCAGTGATTTGAGAGAGAACAAGCAAACGGCTTATTACATGCCACACAGCAAGGGTTTGTTGCTGGTCAATTATGATGGATATGGGTTAATGGCACAGACCAACCCAGTTGCCTTGGGAAGGTGGCCTCATTTGTTCAACAGAGCTGGTGAAGTCAAGGTCAGGCATCTAGTGAAAAAGAGCACGGGTGACATTTCAGGTTGGGGGATTGTTTTCTGGAAGGCAGTTTACGATAAGCAGCATTAGTTTGTCCCGGTGAATAACTGAGTACATGCTCCCACTGTTATGGGTTAGTGAAGATGACAGCTGGGACTGGATGGGTGGCAGAGAGTATTAAACAAAAATAACCAGAAGTTACATGTCGAGGCAGTATCAGTAAAACCAATCTGGGAATACTGGCTTTGTGTCCACATTCAGGATTAATGTTATTTATATAAATACAGAATATCTGAGAGACAATTAATGTAGGTTTTAGAAGGATAACTGTGTCTTATCTTTAAGTGAGTGTCCTAAGAGAAGACAGGGAACCATGCTCTCTCTTCCTCTTGTTTCCTGTTTAAATTGATCTTGGATTCCTTTAGATGTGGTGGTACAGCTTCAGTGGAAGACAGGTTTGTTGCCATCCCTTTAATCTGCAGGTAAGGATATTCTCCTGGGAGTGGGAGTGAATATGCATGAGGCTGCAGAGAATAACCTATTTAACACCTAATTTCTTGGGTTAGGTCTCTAACTACCGGATTAGTCAGTAAATGGTGACCACAGGCTACTCCTCCTTTAGCATGTCTAAAATACATTAGCTCTGTTTAGTTCTTTGGAGGAAAGAACTTGCATGCCTATGTTTAAGAGCAAGTTCCAAGCAGTGAATCTGAAGTGAATATAAGTGTATTTCTTCAGCTTTTATCAAGGTGCCTGAGGAGCGGGACTGCAGCTGTGTCACTGCTCCGCCGGCTGCAAAGCCACCGCTCCATGGCCGAGCTGCTGAAAAGGCACAGCCTGGAGCCTGCACGTGTTACCAGCTCCAGTCCTCAATGCCTTCAGGGGCTCCCTCAGAATCGCCTTGTCACTTACTGAGCCTGCCGACACCAGAGCATCTTGTCCACTTTCAGAAGGGCCATGGCTCTCTCTTTTCACACTTCTTTGAAAAATTGACCTTCAGTGTGATTTGAAAGGAAAGAAGAAAGGAGGCAACAAGAAAGATTAGCAGTTTACTGGTGGTAACTGCTGGATGCTTGTCCCCTTGCCTTTTAAGCACACGTTTCAATTTTCTAACCTGGAACTGCTGATTTTTCAGTGTGTCCCTATACGTCATTATTCTCTATCAGTATGTAGGGGCTCCACCACACACACTGCTATAACTTGATCAAAACAGGCAGGATAAAAGGATTTCTGGGAGCTGATGCTATATAAATACATTGTGAATGGTGGTGAAATTTTAGGAGTGCAGCTTGTTAGTAATAGGAACATTTTACCTATGGAATGTGCATTCTGGTCTTGCTTAGGCTCAAAATGGGATCTTTCTGAAAGTTATATTGCATCTCAAATGAGAGTTATGGGATCAATGGAGTGGCTACCTGGGGGAAGTTCACTGGCTGGCATCACACAAGAGGTCACTCCAGCTGATAACAATAATTTTTTCCAATCCTCTAAGCTGGAAATTATGAAATGCAATGATCCATTGTAACAACACAGGGACTCCCCAGAATAAAGAGAGCTTATCTTCCTGAACAATGTCTCTCAAATATTTTAATGTGTTGTAAAGAGGATTATTTTAATTAATTGGTACAAATTCCTACATTTATTATACATACTGCAATATCATTAGTCAGTCATGCAACTGCATCTGATTTAAATGTCCAATTTTCATTCTTAATCCTATGTCTGCAATTGCATAGTAAGAAACAATGAAAAAAAATTACACATGTGAGTATCTCTGTGTCCCAAGGAAGTAAACACACCATGGTATGGGAGAAGTAGCTGTGTATCATGCAGTGAGCAGCCAGCAGAGAAGGAGTGGCATGACACAGAATTTTAACACACTGGAATTACCATCTTTGGTAATTCAGTAAGTGTGGTGTATGTTTGACATTGCAATAAGGGAGTTTATGTCACCTCCTAAATATTGCCAGAAGCTGCGTGTAATTCGTCAAACAAAGAAAAGAAAGGTGTTGAAATTGTACCAGTATTTTCAGGTAGTTTCCAGTCTCTTTAGCCTTTTTTTTTTTCCCTTTCCCTTTTATAGGCAGCCCATCCTTATAAGAATGATAGCCTGTCTTTGAAGTGGCTCAAATGCAAGCACCGAGCAGGTAGAAAGCCACTTGCTATGTGCTTGAACAGCTCTCAACAATGCAAAGCCATCAACAAGGTTGCAGTTTTGGAAGAAGAAGAGGAAAAAAAAGGAAGGAAAGTTAAGAAAATGTGAAGACTTTTATAGACATGGAAGGCACTTTGAGGAATTGCTGTCTGCAAATGAGCACGTTCAGTATGCACAGCCATCCCTAGTGGATACAAAACTCACCAGAACAGTACCTGTGTGCCGTGGTGTGTGTTCTGTCTACAAGAAACTCTGAATTTACACACCTGACCTCTTTTTTCCCCATTCATAGCTGACCACAAATAGTTGACAGGAATTTGGAAGAATATGGCTGTCAACCAAGTGTAAAGTGGATTAGTACCAGCTGGAAACCAACGATGAGTCTTTGCTCATCTGGCTGACCAAGAGGAGAATTCACTGGTCACTGAGAATTTTTGTGTTTAAATTGTCCAGCTTTCAGGAAAAAACACAGTGTGGGTGTTAAAATTAGGTGTCACTGTTGAAGAGTTGGTAGGATGCACTGCTTCCATGGTAGTTACTGTGCTAAGAATGCTTATGTGATAATCCTAAAGCACTAATACAAATGTTAAACTAAAGACATAAAGACAGGGCCATTCTTACTCTGTGCATCAGGACCCAGGTCTCTTACCTTCTGGCCCACCTAGTTACTAGAGTCATACTGGTTTCTAATGACTTTTTAGATGCCAGCTCCCAAATACTGAAATCTGTGTTGTCCTTGCTGTTGTAACATAAATGGAAGATACAGTTGTTAACTAGTCCTCAGTCTGGTTTTGCAAGCTCCTGTCTGAGTGTAATTGCAATGTTAATTCTCTCAGCCATTTAATGATTCTGATACCACAGAGGATAACCAGTTTCACTCATATTCCTGCTGTAATTACTGAGAGGTTGTAGCCATTACAGTAAGAAAAACTATTTGCTTTATGTACTTGTCTGTATATAGAAATGCCTTTGCTTTTTGAGAGTGGGAGAAAATACCACCAGGGGATGATGATAAAATCCATGGAGGTCAGGGGGCGTTCTGGATGGTAACAGTGAGTTCACTGGCAAAGTGAGCTAAGCATAAAATCAACATTTATTTCTGATGTCAGGAGTGGTTTTAGCTCGGCTCTGCATGAAGTGGTATTGGTGTGGATGAGGTACCCCACAGACACAGAGTCTGCATGAGATAGAATGAGGCTGATTTTAGGTAAATGGCAGCACATACAGACAGTTCTAGTACCCAGTCTAAGTGAAAGGTCACTTAAATTGGTTTAGCCACAAGAAGTGGTAGAATAATATATCTGGAACAATATGCAGAGGAAGAAAAAAAGGCAAGTAGGAAGGTGTAAAGGTTGAAGTAGCTGTTTTACATAAGATTGAAATTACTTCGGTCAGTCCAAGATTTGAAGCCTGCCTCAAAAGCAATGTTAAATTTGCAGCCTGCTTCAGCAGTGAGCCTGTGAACTGGTACAGACAAATCATCTCCTGGAAGGTGCATGTGAAAATGCAAGGAATGACTGGGGACACAATAATGAGAACAAAAAAAACCCTAAAATACCAAACCAAAACCAAACCAAACCAAACCAAAACCCCCCAAAAAAACCCAAAACCAATCAAACAAAAATGAACAAACCTCAAACAAACAAAAAAACAAGGCAAAAATTAGAAGTGTCCAATACATAAAACAGGATGTGCAGTTAGGGACAGTTTGCCTTCTGAGTGATGAACGTCTACCCCTATATGAACTTCCAAGGCAAACTTCACCCACGGCATTTGTTCCTTTTTAACAAGATCACTCTGGAGACTGAGGGAGGACTTAGAGGGGGGAGAAAGCAGAATTTTTTTGTCTAAAAATACTTTCACAGATCAGTGAATATTTTAGCTTTCATAGGCTCTATTACCAGTATGAAATATAATAGAACAATATTTTTGTCATTTTCTTAGTACACAAGAACTATCAAGAGAATGATTAATACTAGATAATAATAAACCAACATGAATTTTCACAATTGGGATAACTTTTTTTTATTCCAACAGGTAGCATGGGTTCTTTGTCAGTGCACAGCATTTTAAATAAAATAATTAAATATTAGAGATGGGTCTTTAGGAAAGCTGTTAGTTAATTTTACTTTTGCTCTCTTCGACCTTAATTTTGCCCCATATTTCACTGCTAACTTTTATGTTCTGTGCCTTCTTATGCCCTCTTTTCTTTAAATGCAAAGTATTTCCTTGAAAAGAAGTTCCATACAAGCACACAAAAAGTATTCAGCTGCTTAATTTATCTTCTGACAAAATCCAACAACTCCATTCAGGATCAGAGCCCTTTTTAGCTACTGACTAAAGAGGATGACACAGTCCCCTCTCTGTGAAGGTCGTGGTTTAAGTGCCTGATTTCCTGAATACTGTATGAAAGAAGGATGATGAACTTAGCTGTTATCAGCTACTTTGTGTGACTAAAGGTGCAAGATAAAGAGGAACTTTTCATGCCTGATCTCCTTTCATTATCTGTTGTGTTAAACTGCGCTAAGCAGTCCCCGAGAAGCCAAATATTTAATGCATTGGCTATAGCAGCACTGGGCAATAGATTTATAACGTGATATGGTAGACACAGTTTACTTGCTGTAAATATGTATAATGCAAAGAAACACGTCCATTTATCACTCCTACCAGGATGAACTCCTGCAGTGCAAAAAGAAATTAAGGCAGCCAGAGAAGAATGGGAACTTTGAGCAGGAAATACGTTTTCAGAGATGTATAATCTACAATGTCTATTTTAAGGTTACAAAAATACCAATAATCACTAATGAAATGCCTAAATGCTAAAACATGATTTTTTAACTGTAGATAAATAGGAAAGCATAAACCAAAACTGAATTGAAGGGTTTATTATGTCTGGATGTTTTATAAAGTTGAAATTTAAAGTGCTGAAAAAGGGAAGAAAATGCAAGTAATCCAAGGAATAAAGAGAATATAACTCAACAAGATTAGTTTAATGTGTGTTTTCTTTTCTGTTGTTTTCTTATTTTAATACCTTTATCTCATGCTAAAAAATGTCATGTTTGCCATATAAAATCTGCCAACTTCTAAAATCTGCCACAATTTCCTTCTAGGTTTAATGTCACTTCACAGTAATTTTTCTGTATTTTCAAACAGTTTCATTTTCTGTGCTCATTAAAACCATAATTTCCTTGCCACCAAAGGCTGCTAAAAATGCTGGTTAACACACTCTAACACCAGGACATGCTAAGGAAGTTATTTTATTCGTCTCATTCTTTTCCAAAGGCATGTAAGTGTACTTCAGTTATTTAAAATACTTGTCTCACTGCTCTCACATTGTTCAGTGTAAAATGTGAGAATGGCAGAAGTTTCACACTGATACACTTCTGCAGAAGTGACATTTGTGGAACTGTATTTATATGTTCTCTGCATTCTCCTGTCCTATTAGTGTTAAAAGGTGCAGGGGATCCTTTGTACTATTCCTGTCAGAAGCTATTCTCAGGCTAATTTCTGATTTCAGGAAAAAAAGAAGATGTAAACTGAAACTGTCAGATCCTCAATGAGAGCATATACATGGGATATAATGGTAACTCAAAAACAAAACTTAAAATTCTCTCACCGTCTCCTGAGGAACCTGAAACTTATTTTATTAATATCAATATTACTTTTTTTCCTAATTATAACTATTAAAATAGTAAACTAAAATAGAAACACTGAAATATAATATATTCAGTATAAAAACACGTACAAAATAAAATTTAATTTAGAAAATCAAATGCAGTCTTTACATTGCTAATATCACTCATCCTCGAGTTCATCATACACAGTTTATCCTGAGACTGCTGCAGTCTCTCAGGTCTGATGACCTGCTTCACTTACAGAAAAACTGACTTTTCCAGTGTTCCAAATAAATATGACTCTAAATATAATTAATAATATGTGTTCTGTATATTAAGTGTATATTGAGTGTGTTATGTATATTATGGCATTAAGAATATCTGTTATGTAAGAAGACACAATCCATACCAATTAATTCATGTTCAAACTCCAGCACATGTCTAACAATGGGCCACACAAACCTTGGTGTCTGTCCCTGACGCCGATTGTTACTCCTGGCATAATTAAGCTTGCCTCTGGCAATTAATCACCTTGACTGCCAACAAATAGTGTATTTATCTTCATTAGCTTCCTGCACAGCAGCCTTTCCTTTGTGCCGTGGAGCAGGAGCTCCAAACACCCGTTTGGCTGCGGAAGGGACGCGGATCCCATGGAAGGGACACGGATTCCATGGAAGGGACGCGGATTCCAATGGAAGGGACACGGATTCCATGGAAGGGACACAGATTCCAATGGAAGGGACACGGATTCCATGGAAGGGATGCGGATTCCAATGGAAGGGACACGGATTCCATGGCAGGGACACAGATTCCAATGGAAGGGACACGGATTCCATGGAAGGGACACGGATTCCAATGGAAGGGACACGGATTCCATGGCAGGGGCACGGATTCCAATGGAAGGGACACGGATTCCAATGGAAGGGACACGGATTCCATGGAAGGAACATGGGTTCCATGGAAGGGACACAGATTCTATGGAACGGAAGCAGATTCAGCCATCCCAGGGATGGGTACAAGTGCTGCCCCAGCTCTGAAGGGCTGGGCTGGCACTCTGTGTGACTCCACAGCCATAGGAAACCCAAGTCTGTTTAAGACTATGATTTTGCATTTTCAGCTTCCTCATATATTTTAATGAAAGCCAAACAGAATTATGGACAGTGCAAATTCTTTTTTCTCAAGTGAGAAAGAAAAGAGAGGATGCCAGACTAATTTATTTGCTTTTGTTTGCATCACTTTTTCCATGATTATCTTAACAAATGAGTTTACTAGCAGGAATGTTTGGTAAAATAATGAAGCAAATATTGTTAAATATTGTGATTATTCATAGCAGAACCTATAAGTCATGTTTCTCCAATTGGAAAAGAGAAATGTGTTGCACAACCTACATATCCATTCAAAAAGAGCTTGAATATTCAAAAAGCTCTGCTTATGAATGAATTACATAAAAAATTATGCATAGATATTATTCAGCAAACAGTTTGAACATATACATCAGAAAAACTAGTTTGTTTGGAAAACTTGCAAACACATAATGGAGCAAAGAAATTATTCATTATGAATTATTTGCACAGCATCTGTCTTACTTTCTCATGTTAATTGCCTCTGCTAAACCACATTTTCACCCCCTCAGTATGTAAATTTTAATGATTTTGCATATTCTCTGAATATCCAGTAAATGCAAGTTTCATTACCTTACTGCTTACATTTTTTCTCTCTAATTGTACTGGCGTTTATATAATTTTAAAATTTGACCTACCAGCTTCCAGTAGATTGCAACCTTTTCCTCTGGATTCTGATTATTGCCTAAGAAGAAAAGAACACATATAAAAAATTAAACCCATGCACATTGACTGCATTTGTGAAAGATCTCGAGGTGTAAGGTATGTGTTAATTCCCACTGTATGTATAAAAGCTAGGGCTTGTTGTTAATCACAACACTTTAAATGTAATTATTATAAAACTAGGACATGACCCACAATTGATTGGAATTAATGGAGAGAATTTTACTGACTTCTCAGAGCCTACAGCAGACCTTCTCCTACAGGAACTGGGTGATGTATCACCACATCCTTTTGTGCTTCCTAAGAGGTACCGCTCTTGTGTAGAACTATTCATTCTACAAATACAAGCTTATACATCAGCCAGTGTGACTTCCTGTAAAAAATATCTTTTTTTTTTGCCCCTGAAGTTTGTGAAATTTTGATTCTTAGACCACTGACTCTATGTTGTCTCTCTAAGAAACACTATGAGAAGAAAACGTGCACATGGTATCCTGTCTTTTCTGTGCCATCACTTCATATCACCAGCAGAAATAAGTGTCTTGTCCAAAGCTATCTGGTCTTAGAAAATACACGCAAGTTTAACCCTTCAGGCCTGTTAACAGAAATGACCCCCTGGCAAAACCTGTCCCCTGGGTCACTGAGAATGGGCCAGCCAAGAGAAGCCCCAGGACTGTCTCTGCCTTACCAGCACACACTTTGTGAGAGGCCTGCAGACAGACTCGGAAAGTGTCAGGGCTGTGTGTAGAAGCCAAGCTCTCTGAGAAGTACAAATACACACTTTTCCAATGGCATAAAATCTTCTTTTTAGGATTCCATCCTCAATTTACCACAAAACTCCTGAAATTGTTCTTTGTTTCTATTTTATACTGAGGTTACAAAACACCGTGGTAACATGGGTAGAACTAAACATCCTTATTAACTTATTTGCTGTGGGCAGAAACCTGGCTGAATGCTTACAGGAAGAGTTTTGCAACAGCCACTAGTCCTTTGCCAAGGCACAGGAAGCAGATGTTACTGCCTGCACATTGCTACTAAAAACTCAAGTTTTCTAGCATCCTAATGGGATTACAGCAGGGGAAAAGAAATTGGGATATAGTGTTATGATACAGTATTTTTACGTCAATATGAAATTTCACTAACTTGTGCTCTACAGGTATTCGTGGGACATAACAGAATTTGTGTCATGAGAATTTCCCAGTGCACCCTAGAGACCTCAGTAGTATTTTCTGCTGCTGATCCATCCACCACCCTTCTGTGCTGAAATACACCAAGCCTGGCTGTCAGATCACATCTGAAATGAGCAGCACCAATAAAATTTTGGGCCTAATCTTCAGCAGCTCATTTTTTCGTAATATACCTTTAGGCCATTAAACACATCTATAGGTTTCTCCTCAGGACAGGATGTGTTGTCCTGTATGCTTTAGCAGCTCAGTGAGCTGAGCTGATTCAAATGAGCCTTGAAACGTTAAATACAACTTGTAATATCAAATGCTTTGATATCAAATAATTTTCTTCCTGTGGATCCTAGGGAGATTAAGGACTCATGCAGTGACTGAAATGTCCACTACTTACATCAAATATCTCAGCACTGGCTGTATCATTATCTGTTCACTAGAGGAATGGCTGGAAAATACAACTGCAGCACTTCTGACTTTATTTGTAAATCAAGCATAAGGAGTATCTATCAGGTCCATATGGCAACAAGTGAATGTGGAATGTTGAGTAACTGTGTCACAGTGTGACCAAAGCCTTCATGTACAACCTTGAGGTGATGTTTTCTTTGAAACTGGTGTAGAAATTCATTTTTGGGTAAGAGAGCAAACTGAATGCAGTATGGCTGCACTTCAAATTTTCCTTCCATCTGCTTATCTCAATGCCCAGAGAAAGAAGTTGTCTCTTCTTCATTGTTTTTCTGGTTTTGCTTTCATATCTTGCAGCAGTGTCTGTTTACAGCTTGCTTACCTTCCCTTTCTTCTCAGCTGAATTAAGATGAAGCCTGGTTTGAATCATCCAAAACAGTTTCACCCAAACCACTCCTGTGCGTTCAGAATTGAAGAGTGGGAACTATCAACTACATTTGCTGCTTCTTCCCCCCCTCTTTGCTCTGCAGATGCAGAAGTGACACTTAGAGAAGGGTGCTCGTTCTCCCTGACCTCTTGGGCCTGCTGTGTTTGCCAGGGCAGCCCCCATGTCCTTGTGCAGGACACCGGGGCTGAGGCTGAGCTGGGTCTCCTGCCCTGATTCTGGCACGTTCTTACTGACACACATTTTTGTGCTATAATTAACTTAATTATCATATCATAAAGCAGCAGTATGATTTCGATCTATGTACTTCATGGTAGCCTTATAAAAACCAAATATTTTGAAAGGTAATTAGTAAGTGACTCAGTGTGAAAACAGGGAGGTTGTGTTTTCCAGGACTGGCATTCTCATTGTAAATGCAGTCACACATAGGATCAAATGGTTCTGGAGATGCTGTTTGAAAAACTCTGAGAATGGCAATAGACTGTTAGTGGGCAGATCTCAGTGTTGGCAACAACTAAAAGAATTATATTAGCATATAGAAAATAATCCTTTCTAAATCACATTTATTTCAGGATCCTAGTTTGAGGAGAAAATGTGGAGTCTTGATACCGCTACGGAATAACTGTTAACTGCATAATGACAGTCACAGCATACAGAAATGAGTAGGGAGTACTTTCAGGGAAAGCATATTGTCATTTTCCTTGCATTGAAAGTCAAAGGCAATTAAAACATAATTTAATTAGAGAATATCTTATCAGCTGTAAAAAGTAAAATTGATTGATATGCAGTGAAGGGATAACTTGGCTGCTGCTATTTGTAAAGTGATGCTGAGGCTGACAAATTAGTCACTTGGTTTTTTTATTTGATAATTTCATGTATTTTTATATTTTCTTTCACCACTGAAAGCATTTAATTAGCTAATGTTTTGATTGCTCATTGTTTGGAAATGGAAAATGTTACAACTGTATTGTGATTTGAAGAGTTTGTTGGCCTTGAGATTAAGCATCTTGCATGACTACATCCTGTTCTCTCATTACTAAAAATATTTATCTGATAATAGGATTTTTCCTACGATTATTTTTGTCTGTGTTACTGTCCAATAAGATGTTTTAGTCTCCAGCTTAAACATCACATGAAGCTGGAAACAGGTCAGCATAGCTCAGAGCAGCTCCAAACCAGTGAGCAATCTCCTCACTTGGAAGAATCCCTATCACTCACCCAAGGGCTGAACTTGGCCATGCCAGGAGGAGCCAGTCAGGAGGGATGAACACTGACAAACCAGCAAACCTATTTCTATTTTTAAAAAGTCACAAAACAAAAGGGCTAGCCAATTTATTTATTTTTTCTTAAAACATCCCTTTTACATTCATTAAACTAGAAATTTGTTCTCAATCATTATTTCAGTAAAGAGCTGCAGGGTGGTTTGAGTTAATAAATATTAACGAAATATCCAGGTGTCTACTCTTTTCTGCTACTTTTATTCTGTAGAAGAGGGAGAGTTGATGACATAGCTTCATATTTTTTTTGGCTACTTCTAATTTTTCTGTTCTGCCTAGAGAATATAAGCAGACTAATGTCCATATGGATTCCAAATTAATGCATTACTTCCCTCAGAATGAGCACTTCTACAAGAAAATCCTTGGACACCTTCAAAGGACTGGTAAATAAATTAATTAAATGAATAATTTAAATTAAAGTGGTCTTTAATACTTGACTAAAACCAAATACCAGTGCTTTAGGGGTAGGACTCTTGACCTTTGTAATGCCTCTGTCCATAGAATTTCTATTGCATTTGTAGAAATTAACTGGGTAAAGTAAGAGATTAATCTTTGCTTGGCTAAAATAATATCTTCAAGGTGGATTTTGGTTTTTTTTTTTCTCTGTGTGTGGTTTTTGGTTTGTTGTTGTTGTTTGTTTGTTTTTTTTTAGGTTTTGGTCAGTTTGTTTTGTTTTTTTTTTTTTTCCAGATACAAATCCATTCTTTGTGGGTCTACCAAAATCTTTTTGGAGTGTGGCAGCTGTGGCTTTTCCCTGCCAGGAAAATCTCTAGAGAGGCATTTATTCCTGTGAAGCCCCATTTTCTATGGGCTAACTTCTTCCATAGTGGAGACCATAACAATTCAGTATGATTAATAAGGTAATTTCTGCTTTGCTCAAGGAAAGGATATCAGTGCACGTGTACACCTTTTTACTCTAGAATCAATTTCAGAGGATAGTTTTTCATATTAAATAGGTTATGAATAAGAATGGTCTCATTTAGATGCAAGAAAATATACAGAATTTTGTATAAATATTCTAACAGTCTGAGAAGGAAAAAATAATTTGAAGAAGTAACTCATTAGGTCTGACTTCAGAGTAATACATTTAATTAAAAAAAGATAACTAAATCAATTAGTTGCTTCTCAGATTGTTGGAGACAACTGCTCTCAGGTATATCAGGTGCTATATGTCTTTTATACATATCAGAATATACATATATACATAAGATGTGTCTTTAATACATATCTCTATATGTATAAAATATATACAATATATCATAATATGATTGCTTCTATGTGAACTGCTATTTAGGAGCTGGTTGAAAAAGATTATTTCATTTGAAAAAATCACACAAAAAGCAGTAAAAAACCAGCTCCAAGTTACTGGAGACTCATGAGTACACTGCTAGAGATGTATATTAACTATACAGTCCAATGTAGTTGAAGATGTCCCTGCTAAGGGCAGGGGCTTGGCCTAGATGATCTTTAATGGTCTTTCCCCCCCCCCAAACTATGTGATGATTTTATGATTCTCTGAACTAATACCAGAGATTAATTTAAAAGTTTGTGAACAAAACCACTGAAAAGCCTTTAGCTGCATCCAAAAGGGATGTTTCATGAAAAGCTATGCAGTTATTAGGTCAAAACATTAAAGAAATAAACAGGAATTTGTTATTTCACCAATTAAAAGTAATCAGCAAGCGATAGTTACACAGCCTAATAAAATATCTGTCATTTTTGCTGCTCATTATAAACATCTCTGTATTGCACATACTTTGTACCATGAATTTATTAAAAATACCTGAAAGCAGTGGGTTTGCCAAAAAGGCACAATCACCTTTAAATAAGTATCAAAACAACTTCTGAGAAGTGATGGCAGGCATGAGCAGTGTTCACAAACTGTTAGCTCCCCTCCAATTAATTTTACAGGATGCTTAAAGCTCTCAGGCTCATCTGCGGAGATAAAACCTTCCCCAGTCTGTGCATGGAGGTGCCATTGTTTTCCTTATTGCTGTTGAAAATATTGTACCACTGTTGAATGAGGGTGTAAAGAATTCAGAAAAAATGCCAGTTTGTGGAAGGAATTTTGTGCCTTCGGTGTATTTCACACAACTGGGGCTGGTTTTGCCACTGCATCCACAAACAGCCTCCCCACAGGTGCTCACACCAGTGGGCTCAAGTGTCTACAGGAACACAGACTGTACTGTGAGGAAGAGAGTAAGACTCCCAATTTAAAAGATCACTGTATTTTCGAGTCTTCATTACCTTTACAGGGAGTAAAGAGCAGCTCTAAGCCAGCCAGCAAGATAAAAGCCTCCTCTCTTCAGTTACAAGGAGATCTATAAGAGGGTTATCTGCTCTTTGCTTTATTATTTTGTGGGGTTTTTTATGGGGAAGATAAGGAATACCTTAAGGAACATATGACAGGAATCAAATTTACTGAAATAGTTTAACTTCATATATTGATGACCAAAAATATTTCTGTTTAGCCTAAAATTTCCACTGGGGGAAAAAAACCAACAAAACCAATGTGATATATGTGATGTAAAGACATTTCTCCTAAATACATTTTAAAGAAGAGTTCACTACAGACAAACAATAAATTCTGGGAAGCAATTCTCTAACAGCCTCGAGGAGATGGCAGTTTTAAACAAAACAGAGTGATTTAATGAGCCAGTGTACATCTGGGAAGCTGAAGAATGCTGGCAATGTCCACCTCGGTAGCAGCAACCACACAGTCCAAATCTATGTTTGCCTAAATCTCCCTTTCCTGTTTAAAAATCCTGCTCAAATCATCTGATGCTAGCAGGAGCCTGTCAGATGTTGTTATGAATTAAGTAAGATTAAAAAAAAAAAAGATTGGGAGGAAGGCTATGCATGGTGACAGAATGTGTTTTGGGTATATAATGTTTCTTTTGAAAATTGCAGAACCATTGGGTTTTTACTAATGTGACCAGTTTCTTAAAAAAATGGTTCATACTTCCTACAAAAAACCTGCAAATAAGAAACTGGGGCAGGCAGTAATATATTTTGATGTACATTTCACTCAGAAGAATCCCAAAGCCCGACACAAACACTACTGATCATGGCCTGCTACAGGTTCGAGGATAATCACTGCTACTAAAGGAACCTGGTCCCACCTTCCCAGTGGCAGGTTTCTAACAGAGTACAAGAAATCCTCAAGAAGTTCTTTTAGGTGATGGTAGAACTGACTAAAATGGTAATGGATTTTTGGCCAAGAAACTCAATATAAAGGCAAATAGAGAAGAGCTGTGTTAGTCAAACATAAGTTATTGGGCTCAGCACAGAGTAAATGGATGAAATGACAGGATGTGCTGGAGAGAAGGTCAGGTTACACAGGGTAATGATCCCCTTTGGCCCTCAGCAGGTGCTTCTGTGAAACCCTGCTGCTGCTGCAAGTCTGTAATTCCTGTACCACTATTGATTTATTTGTAAGAGACCATACACAGTAATGATACCTGTGCATGATTACTGACAGCATTTGGCCATGAATGATGTCAGTAAAAGTGTTTAAGTAGAATTATGACTTGCATGTTTTTAATTTCATGGCGAGATCAAGGCCTAAGGAGGAGAACAGGCATATTAATTTCCTAATGGGAAAGCATAAAGTGCATTTTTGTTCACTGTTTCCCACCATTGGTATTACCAGTGCAGCTTCTCCGTAGCAATAAAAGAGCTGGAACAGAGAAGTCCCAGGAGCTGTAACTGTAACATCAAAACTCTGTGGGTTTTTTCAGAGACCTGGCACTGCTGAATGCAACATTCACAGCCCAGCTCTCACGGAGGAGGGGCTGCTGATGTCACCGGGAATCTCCATCACCAGAACTCCATTAATGTGTTGGCTCATGATGATTCACAGATGATCTCCATGCAAGTCAAATTTTTACAAAGAAATCAAGCAGCGTCATAAAGTAAAACCACAGTTCAGAGCTCACCTATTTCTGATTCTGATTCCTGACTCTGTAAAATAGATATTTATTGTGTAGTTCATAAAATGATGCAGCTGGCTTTTTCTTTCAAGTAACATTAAGAAAAAATGAAAACTAGTAAATTACAGTATAAATATCCTGGAGACCTAACTATAAAGTATTGCAGCCTAGCAGAGCTTACTGTTCCACACACACACATTTTATTTTATATGCACATTACAAAACTGGTGTTTAAAGAAATCTGTGTCATACAAATTTGTAATATCAAATATTAATTTTTAATAATAATGCAACTAAAAATCCATCTGAATATACAGAAGGGAAAATCTTGCATTTATATTACGTATATCCTTCTGCTCTTACAAATGTTTTGGGTGTTGAGTTTGGACAGCTTTTCCTCATTATCCAATTTTCAAAATAAAATCCTGAAAGATACCTGAAGCTGTTCACCAGTATATAATAGTTATTTGTATAACATTTTCTACTTTTTTCTATAATTAAATACAGTAAATGATATTTGGTGGAAAAAAAGCCTCCAAATAAATACCAGAAAGCATACCAGCCTCTCACTAAAATAAAGTCAGGAAAACTGGTTTACTTTCTAGAGACTTATGGTCTCCCATAACAAATATACATGTTCAATTGTATTAATATCATTATTTGAGCCAGAAATATTGCTTCAGCAGGCAATCTGTCCGAAAACATTTGCAAACATCCCATAAAGGGGATTTTGGCTAAAAGACAGTGTTTACTATACATATTTTATTGCTACTCTATCAGTTTCTGGTTTGTTATTCTTAAAAAGGTATTTGCTTTGCTTAGTCTTCGCCGATTTGCTGTTCATCAGTCAAAGCAAATAACAAACTGGAATCATGTGATAATGTCAAAGCTGGCTGACATGATAAATAAAATTATATAAATGACCACTGAAGCATGAATTATAAATAACTATCAAATATAAATACACAGTTAATGTGTGAATATAGGTTACGCTTGTGTCAAAATGCACCAGAAGACTCACAAAAAAGACTCAGTGAAACAAAAAACTAGGAATTTTAGAAGTTTATCAGTATGTTGCCCTAACAAGAAATACAATTTTAAAAATAGTTCATTTCTGTTGGCATATTCTGATTAATGCCATTTTACAGTAAAAACATATTCTAACCTTTAGTAAATGGACTAAACAGTGTTTCCAAATGACTGGTCAATAGCCTGTCATTCTGTTTATTTGGCAATTCCAGAGGATTGCTCAGATATTTTCTTCATATGGTGAAAGTTGCAAGTGGTAACCATTTGACTGGGTAAAATCCTACTGATTGAAAAACGTCCAGATTAGGCATTTACAGGTTTAGTTTCACAGTTTAATAAGTCTTTACAATTATACTAGCAAAGAAAATGGGCAAGGTGAGGCTTGCTTCTGAAACAGTAGCTTCAGTTAAACCAGCAAATATTTAAGAAGGTGAGGAGTGTGCCAGAGGCTTTAGAGAAGTCCAGATAAATATCATCTCTAGCCCTTCCCTTGTCCACTGATGTACTCACTCTATCAGAGAAGCTCAGGACAATTCTTCTGAACTTTTGGAAGGGATAATAAATATTGAATTCTGGCATCTTACCATGTATTTCTGCCTCAGTAGGTAGATGAAAGGACAGGAACAGCACGGCGATTCTAGGAGAAAAGTAAGAAATATCTCAGCCCCACTGAAGCCAGTGCCTGCACAGAGCCTGTCCTGCTCTCCCAGGCACGAGTGAGCACTGCAGGGGTGCTCACCAGCCACCAGTTCTGCCCTCTGAAGGTTCCTGTAGGTTTCTAAAGCAAGAACCTTGGTCCTGATTTGGATTACTGCTGTCTTCCAGCACGTTCAGCTGTGGCTGTAATACTTCCTGGCTGGAAAGCACAGGAGGATAACTAGAGAGGGGGGCAAAAATGAAAAGCATGTTGATACCCTGAGGCATCCTTTGCCAAGGGACTTCTGGCACATGCTGGCCTTTGGTGGTCTCTACAGGCTACTTCTTGTTGAAGTCTAGCACCAGGAGGATTTTCATTGCTAGTTTTTCCAGGAATGTTATTCAGAGACAGTGGATACCTCACTGAATTTCATATTAACAAGCTGTGATGTTAAATAAAATACTGAAAATCTTAATCAAAGTTATGAGTATCAACAAGAAGCAAAGTAGCTGATAGATTAGCTCCTGAACAAAAGTTTTATATGATTAATTATATTATAGTGCACTAATTTAGTTTCCTCGATCTGTAACTTCAAATATCTATACTAATTAGTTGCCAACCTACAATGTAATAAATGAGATAATGAAATAAAGATGTTTAAAATATCCATTTCTATTACATGCACGATTTCGAAGCATGTTAACAGACAAGATGAATTCTGATTATTTTTTCTTAAGGATATATTAGCATATCATTATGTCCATGAATGCCAAATAATCACTCTCCCACAAGAATAATGTTCAATTACTAAATCAAAAAAAAATTGAAAATTAAACAAAATACTGCACATTAGATAAAGGTTGGCATGGGTTAAGTTTGTGGAGACATCACACCTTTCTCCAGCACATTTTCACCTGCTCATGTGATGCAGTTTTGCTTTGATGGAAAATTCCTTTGGGTCTTCTTGGTGTAAAGCTGTTGGTGCTCGCAGCAAAATTTGCAGAAGAAGTGGTGAACAGAGAATGTTCACTCGGTTGTTAAACCAGAGAAATATCCACAGCATTTTTCACAGTTCATGAAAGGGACCATCAATTTCTGTTAGCTTTGTTGAATTTGGGAACAAGTTATACAAGCTTATTTTCTTCTATGAATTTGGTTGGGGGAAAAAAAAAAGAAGTTCTTTTCTGAATTTGTTTTAGAAAATTGAGCTCTTAGGTTCCAAATTGAGACTGAAGGAATTGTAATATTCCCCATGGAAGCTGAAGAAACTCTTAAGGAGCCTTAGAGTGAGGCAGTATATTTATTTTCCTGAAAGCAGTGATGACAGTCAAAGCACGAGCAGTGTGGCTTGTTTTATATATCAACCTTGCATGTTTTCCTGTCAGCTTTGCAGTTTGTCATCCACAGCTTTTCCTCCAAATAGCATGAACTTTGAGGACAGCAAGCTGAAATGAAAGACTTACTGCCTCCTATAGAGAAGAAGCAAGGCCACCAAGGAATAGCAGAATATCTGTTTATTCCATTTTATATAGCCTAAATTGTGGAAAAATATTTCATTACTAGTAGAAATGTAATACAATTCTGTTAATGGTAGTATAATTTGTTGTTACTATTTGGAGTGAATCTGTGAGTAATCTAGCTCCTATAACAGATGAAATCATAAAAGAAAATACTAAATGCAAAATCTGATATACAAAAGCAAAGAATGAGCTGAACAGCTGCAATAGCTTATTATAAATACTTGTCAGAATTGTTCAGCTCGAGCAGTGTTTGCCAGCTGGAGTGCAGTTGTTCCAAGAGGGAGGTGAGCTATCCTTCGTCTCCACGTGGAGAAACAGCACAGCTAAGTGAGCAGAAATGCACAAACTGCCCTGGTATTCCACTGCAGTATGTTACTGCTGGCGTGATTCTCGGGGACAGAAACGTCCCACCCCTTCAGGCAGAGCTGCCAGAGCAGTACCTGGCCAGCCTGGAGCACACAGGTGAAATTCAGGCTTCCATCACTGCAATCCTCCTATGAACTTTATCAGTTGTTGGTGCTGTTTTCCCTCCTGCAGGAGCGAGCTGCAGGTGTGCAGTCACTGCTGCTGTCTGGGTACAACCTGCACAATTTTCTCCCCATTCTGCCAGGGACTGAGTGGCTGGGAATTGTACGTGCCCCGAGCAGCTGCATTTGTGACCAGACACATCCCATTACATCTCATTTACAACTTACCCTGCCAGGTTAGCATGGAGAACGTTAGTGCGCAAGGTGATAAAGATTTGTGTCATGTGAATTGGAAAGGAGATACAAACATCCACCAATGTTTAAAATAAGTGCAAAACGGCTTTTTCATTAATTAAAACTGACATACACTGAGTTTATTAGTCTGAAGTTCTGCAGTATGTCAGCATTATGTTAGAATCATTTTAAAGATGCTGGAAACACAGCATGAGGCTAAGTGCACACAGACTTGTAGTTATACTGGTCAAACAGCACTAATCAAACTGTTTTATTTGATGTTTGATCTAAAGCCCATGAGAGTCTGGCTATTGCATTCAGTGGGCATGGAGTTCAACCGCTGATGAAACAGCACTTGATCCTTTTATAATTCCATTACTTATGTTATTTGCTGAATATATTATTTCTTAGATAATTCTTTACAAGTAACTACCAATAGGTAGAATGCTTAAAAAACTCAGACCACTTATTCTTGTAGTTTTTCTTTTCAACTCTTTCAAATCCTGTTTATTACTGCCTCCCTGCTTCCCTAGGATCAGGGGAAAAAAGGGTTTTTCAGTAACAAGAAACATTTAGATACCACTGAAAGACTTCTGCATGCTCTTAGCTACAATGCATCACATCTCTTACATTTATTTTAGAAATGCCATTTTAGCCACTGGTGTTTTATTAAATTAACTGCTGCATTGTGCATGTTTTACTGGCAGCTGCAGGTACCCAACACAGCTGTGCATGCCAGCATAAAGGTGGCATCTGCTCTTTCACCACAGCTGCCAGTGTCTGGTCAGTTTGATCACTGTTATCACAGTCACAGAACCAGAGACTGGCTGAGGTCGGTAGGAGCCTCTGGGGATCATCTTATCCATGATCAGCCACCTCAGAGCTGTTGCCCAGGACACGCCCAGACAGCTCTGGGGTGTCTCCAGGAGTGGCCACGCCAAAGCCCCAGCATGACCCCTGCTCCTGGCCTGATGCCCTCCCAGGGCAGCACAGAGCCCCTTCATGGCTCCTGCTCCTGGCCTGATGCCCTCCCAGGGCAGCACAGAGCCCCTTCATGGCTCCTGCTCCTGGCCCAGTGCCCTCCCAGGGCAGCACAGAGCCCCTTCATGGCTCCTGCTCCTGGCCCAGTGCCCTCCCAGGGCAGCACAGAGCTCCTGCTCCTGGCCCAGTGCCCTCCCAGGGCAGCACAGAGCTCCTGCTGTGTGCCCACTGCCTCTGGCCCTGTCCCTGGAGGATCACTGAAGGAATCCTGGCTCAATCTTAGTCCCACTCTCCCCTGTGAAATTCCCACACATTCCTGAGCCCCCCAAGCGTTCCCCGGGACTCCTGAACAGTCCAAGCTCTCCTGTGGAGATGATTCAAGCCCTTCAGCAGCTTCCTGGCCCTTTGCTGAACTCTCTCCAGAGCCTCCAGATCTCTTTCGTCCTGGGGAGCCCAGAACTGGGCACAATGCTCCAGATACCACAACGATAATTTACTCCCAATAATACGTAAGCTAAAGCATACTGTTACTGAATTATGAGAACTTACAGCTAAAAAAAATTAGGAAAATTGGAGTCAAATGTTTGTATATACAGACACAAAGGGAATGAGTTTTTAGGTGCACAACTGAGTAGATGAACACAGAGAACTTTTTGCACGCTAAACAATAGAATAGTAAGCATTTCTGTAGTGGAGAGGATGAAACATGGCAAACCATCCATTAGTAAGTATCTGTTTTCCTTGACAAATGCCTAATTATTCAGCAGAGTAATTTAATGTTCTTTATTAAGCTAAGAGGGACACAAAATACCCACATCAATGGGCTCTGTTCAGTATTCCCTGCTCACTCCCACCAAAACATCCACAAACCTCAGCAGAGAACTTTCCTAAGATGTTTTGTACCCAGTGCACAAGCTCTTAAATCTCTAAAGTTGATTTTTCTACCAAACCACAAAACTGTCTTTCTATCCTTCTGTTAAGAATCCTCTCTGTACATGCACTTTACCTCTTACATATGCCAAGATGTAACTCAATTAAAGCTACAGAATGAAAATATTACAGTTTAGGGGAAAGGAAAAAAGATTTTTTTCATTACGTCTTTAATAAAGACACCCAAATAAAGCCAATGAGAAGTGCATATATTTCAGGTGAGATAGGAGGCTTGAATTGGAAACCCATAGAAACACTTGAAAAGCAGCTGATCACAGCCATAAAACCAGAGAAAAACACTTCCAGGCAAAGCAGCAAGCCCGTAAGGGAGAGAAGAGATCTATTGAATGAATAGCAACTGAAAGGAACCACTGTGTAGAAAAGTGGCATTTCAGAACAGTTAAATGACAAGTCTGTAAAGCTTGACCTAAAATATATATATATAAATAAGTACCTCAAAAGCTAATGGTCCATAATGCTTGATGCCAACAGGATTAAATCAAAGAAAGAGACGAAACAAGAGTCAATGACAAATTACTCTATGGTATTAATTTTAGAAAAATAAAGACAAGGAGGATTTAGCCACATTAGAATATCATGTACCGATTAACAATAAATTGGTAACTGCAGTAGTTTGGAACTTAACAACATTGAATAATAATGAACTTAACAAGTGAGTAGCTGAACTTCTCACAAGGTATGCTATTTCTTTTTATATCAGGGTGAAATGGAGAAGGTAAAAATGTTGCTTTCTTAAAAAGCAAGACAAGCAAAGTCTGCATCAATATCAGATAACCAACAAACAGAGCACTTGAAGGACATCTATTCATCAAACACCAAAACAATGCTTTGAGAGGGTCAAACATCTTTAATCTCCAATTTACTGTATGAAATGAAGAAGCATTCAGTTGGAACATGCAGAGATCACATTCCACATACTCTAACACATAACTTGCCAGTGGAATTAGCTATGAATTTGCCCTAGAAAAACGTAATGTGTGTTTTAAATTACACAGTATCTACTTTTACATCCTAATCCTTTTTTTTTTTCTCTCATCTAAGATCAGCTTCTGTTTGAGTACTCTAGAAAATGGATCTTAATGGCTGTATGATTTTGACCACAACTGAGATTATTTAGCAATGCCACCCCTATCATGGGACAAGGAGAAGGGAGGGTTATTAGAAGCCACACTTTTATCCTAAGCTTTTTCTGCTTTTTTTTTTTTGTGTCTATAATAACGTTTTCATGTGTTTATCAAAACAATGCAGCAACAACACCTTTCTGCACTTCCTTTCATTGTAGAATCTGATAATATTTCACATGCTTCGAGTCTCCCACCTGGAGCAGTGTGTGCCCTTTCTGCCTGAGGGCTGGATTCAGGGAAGGACTTCCTCCTGATTTGCAAGGATTTCACTGGACAGGAGGGCAGAGGTTACACGTGGGCCAGGTTTGGACGTGAGCATGTTTAAGTTGATCCTCAGTGTGCCTTTGCCCAAGCCAGCCCCTGGCAGCCAGGCCCTGTACTCAGGGGAGGTGACAGCCCTGGGCAGAGCCAGCTCCCAGCCTGCCCGGTCTGCTCTAAGGAAGTCTGTCCATGTGCCCGAGAACGGGGCCATGCCAGGCTCATCCCACTTCCTTCTCCACACAGATCCCTCTCCTCATTACTGCATTTTTACCCAGGAACCATTTAACACAAAGCACAGACCCAATGCAGAGACATGACAGCTGAAAGGAAAGGCTTCCTGTGCTACAGACCATGATACTTCTGGTGCCCTTTCTCACCTGTGGAATAAGGCTTGAATCCCCTTCTGCATCATGGCAGAACTTCAGCTGGACTGTGAGAGTAACTTGAGTGAAAAGACATGAACTCTGGCTCTCCATTTCCTGGGAGAAAGTTTTGGTTTTAGCAGATGAAGGTATTGTTGTAGTCATGATAAATTAAGGGTACGAGCAAAATTTGCAGGAAAATTTATTATCTCTCTAAGGCTAACTGAGGCAGTGACACCAAACTCCTCCCTGTTTTCAGGTCTGAAGATTTGCTGGTAGGCAGGATGGGCATTTGGTACTGATACCATTGCCTTCCAGTGGGCTCCAAATTGATATGGGGGGCCATCAGAGCATCCATAAAAGGCAGGGCTAGGAAGGGACACAGATCAGCCCCAAATCATAATTCCATTCCCCCTTCCAAATCATTGTACACCATCATCCCTACGCACCTCCAGGCCAGTGATGAGCATGCATTAAGGCTACTTATGCAGACTGTGTTAATTATCATTACACATCACACTGCAAGGTTACATGACATATACGGATTCATGCATGGCACAGGTCCACGTCAAAACACAAACATTCATTTGACAGTTGCAAGGGTTTGTTTTGTTTTTACTCTTTAAATGCTTGAGGTAAGGGTAATTTAAATATAATTTTTTAATGCCACGGCACACTATCCTAACAAGCCTGGGGAAATAAAGCCCTGTCCAAGGGACTCTCTCCAGCCCATCCTAAGGGTAACAAGATACACTTTCACTTGGCTACAACCCCTCTGTCTGGGAGCTGGGGAGATGAGGCTGCAGAAAGGGAGGGTATTGCAGGTCTTCCTCAGCCCAGGAAGGTTCCCTGTGTGGAGAACAGCCCTGAGCTCCCCAGCAGCTCAGCACCTGCCACTGCTGCCTTTGGGCAGTTTGCTCTCATCACCCAGGTACCCAGAGGGGCTGAACCCAACCTTTGGAAAGGAGGAGAGAGGCAGGAACAACTGACACAACCTGCAAAGTTCTGCACAGCCTGAGCATGGGTTTTCAGGAAAGTGTTTTTTGATTTATATTGCTATACTTCTTACAAGTTCATCACTGAATGCAATGCTTAGATTCTATTTTTTGATATGAACAATAACTTATTTTTTAGCCAGTCTCTCTTGCAGCCAATAACTATTGTCTCTTTTGTAAACTGCAGCACCTCTGGTTGCCAGTAATATGTGATTTGGGGGAATGATTTAAATGACAAAATGCTAACTTGCAACAACAAAAGAAATGACACAAAACTAAGCTTTAATAACTAAAAAGATCTTTAATTAAAATTTCTTTCTATTCAGGGGCTACAGTTTTCTTTAACCAGCTGCCCTATGAAAGTTATTACCTAAAGTTTTCATTTTCCCAGTACACAGCTGCAGAAAAGATTTTATTCTGGTGAATGAAGGGCTGAACAACAGCAAGGACAAAGCTCACTTAAACTAACAATGGAGCCGTGGCAAAAGTCATAACCTTCTGCTGTCTTAGGGGAAGCACACTTTCTGAATATAATCTCTCTGATTATGCCTAGTATGCAAAATGCTGTTTTATAGCTGCAGCTCAAATAGATTTCAGTATTGCCACTGAATACTAATCACTGATGCAAAAAATGTACAGCTCCCTCAAGGCATTTCAAAAATCTTGATTATTTAATCAGTACTCTTGATTTATAAGGCGAGCTAGTTGATGACTACCAAAATGTGACACATTGGACACTATCCAGATGGAATGCCAGTTTTCATTTGAGGTTAAAGAGGTAAAACTCTACAAGAGAGGTTTTCCAGTACCCTGGACCAGAGTTAGAGTTATATCAGATGATAAATAAAACCTGGCAGTTTGGCTTGCGCATAATATTAAAACAGAAACTTCACTGAATTGTCAGCTGTAAAATGAAGTAATCAACTTTCTTTCTGATTATTCTCCATTTCCACTATGGACTTTTTATTTATTTCATGTCTTCCATCTTAATGTCCTCTTACATTTTTAAACAGCACCACCTTAGCTTTTTACAAATATATAAGTGGTGAGTGCTGCCTTTTCATAAGCACTGATTTCTCAACCAGCTGGATGCAAAATTTGAACAGTTCAGGTTTTTTTCCCTATAACCACATATATAAATATATGAATTTGAAAATATTTTTGTATCTATATCTCTATAAGGAAACATAGGCTTAGGTATATATAACAATAATTTAAACTCCTGCCTTAAATAGCAATAGAATTGCCAAAATTTTTTAAGAAACTGATAAGTTATGTTAATTTCTGTTACTTCTGAGTTGCTTGGGCTTTTACAGTTCCATGCCCATCTTTAATTGTCCTAAATGATTTTCTGTTACAGAAGGATTCCCATATGAAATTTCCAATTTTTCCAGTTTTTCGTATTAAGATTTCAAGGAGCAGAATGACTTCAGACTGAAACAGCAAAGAACGAAGTTCTTCTTCAGGACTTCATTCCAGGCCTGGCCCTGAGAAGTGAGCATCACTTTGGGGACACGATTTTGTGGATATAGAGGCCAAATGTTTCACACTCATCTTGAAGGTGTGCCCGCTGCTAGAAGCAGTGTCCAACTTCTATATTCAAAGCAAAGTCACAGCTACAGGGAATTATTTTACCCAAATCCATGTTGGTACTGCAGGTGGGCAGCAGCAATGGAGCACCCAGAGTTGGCAGTGGAGCACCCAGAAATGGCAGTGGAGCACCCAGGGGTGGCAGGGAGCACCCAGAGGTGGCAGTGATCCCCAGTCCGTGCCAGCACAGCTGCCTGTCAGGGAGCCAGCCTGTGCTCTGCCCTGGCCTGTGCTTCATGTCCTGGCTGGTATTTCTAGCTGAGCTCTCAGTGACAGAGGCAATAATGATCACAGACAACCATGGCCATGGTGTGTGGGCAGCACTGGACAGCACTGAGCTACAGGGATAACCCCAGGGAAGGCTGACTTGGAGGTTAAAAGCATCCTCCCATCCCAGTGCAATCCTCTCAAGCCTTCTAAACCCAAAATGATGAAAATTCTAATCCAAATGTGGGAATTTGGTGGAAAGTCTAACTATAAATAAGCATTAGAATTATGAAAAGTCATCATACCGACACACTGAAAAGCTACTAATACTCAAAAAATGCTGTTTCCATTCCTCATTTTTAAAAGTTTGCTAGAAATTCCATCGGTGTGGGTTCCAACAGCACAGCAAAAGGAGTCACAGGAGCGTGTGTGGCTCCTGTCCCCAGCACACCCCCAGAGCAGACAGACGTGCGTGGCAGCTCTGCCCACGTCAGCAGCCCCCTGTGCCAGCCTGCTCCCCCAGCTCTCACAGTGACACTGTCACCTCCACACAGGCCTCACACCCAGGGTTTGGCAAAACTGCAGATTCATATCCTGTTACAAAGCCAAAACATTTTAATAACTGCAAGAGCTCACTTATAAAATCTGTGTAGTTTGTGCCCTTCATAATTCTTTCTCTGTACATGTGGGGCTTTTTATCATCTGAAGCTTTTTGAAAGAATATCTCACTTGACTGGACTTGTGGGTAAGACAATCATGGGGCAGTTCAAATAGCTGCATTATTCCATTTTCTGTCAGGAATCCAAAAAATCTGCTTGAAACACAGATGGCTATTTCCCTGTCATCATCCACCTCCTCCGCTGATCTCTTCACCATTTCAACCACATTTCTCTGTGTCAGTATCCCTGAGTGGGGAAGTTTTGCACCTTCTATTTTCAGGGAAGAGCTCCAAGCTGCTGTGTGAGGGTATTTTGATGGTGGATGAGAGTCCTGCTGCAGACAGCACTGCTGGGCGACTGCCTCAGGCTTGGGGTACTGCAGGCACAATGTCATAAATATATCACAGGTCCTCCCAGGCCTTGTGCCATGAGGACAGCATGACAAAAATAGCTTGCAGGGATTATGTCCCCACATCCCAGTCTTGCATGGCAGCAGCCACGCAGCAGGAAAAACACTGGAACCAGAACTTGCCTATGCAGGTTAGTGCTTGCACTGCAGGGCAGACTGCTGGGCAAATCATAACCCCAGAATAAATGGGAATCTCTGTTTACACAAAGCAAATGGCACCATTGCTCCTCCAGTCTTGTCCTTCCCCCGTGTCCCACATAGCCTCACTACATGCAACTGTGTGAAGGGATCAAAAACCACTTCATAAAGGGCTCCACAGGTTTTGAACCTACAAAAGGGCATCAAGAATATTCTGCAACTACCATGCCTTTCTGTTTCTGCTAATTAAATTGGAGCAAAATTTCAGTTCTCCTTTGCTGGATCTAGCTAAGCAAGATTAAAGCCAGTTGTGGATGCATCAGGACCATGAATGGGAAGTCCCTCTGTGACATCTCTTGTATAAAGCCACCAGGACAGTGACTGCCACCAACTCCTCCACATCCAGGCACATGTTGTGTAATCAGCTATTTACTCTTAACCCTTCTTCTTCTCTCTTGATTCCTATATGTACCTCTCCACCTCCTCAAACTACTTTAAAAAAACTAAATCAAACAAAAAACCCCCAAAAGTATTCTTGGCAAAGCATCTCATAAGAATGACCCACTGGACGAGGCCTGTGGCTAACAGAACATCATAAAATTATATGAATAGTTCTGTGCACCTGACACCAGCAGAAGGCTGTAGATCCATTAGGTCAGGACAGAGATGATGTATTTCAAGAAATTCTCTACTGCTATTTTTAATGTGTGGGTAAGTGTACATGAAAGTTGAAAACAAAATTATTCCTAACTGTTGTTAAACCAACAGCAATGCAAAAATCTATGTTTAATGAACTTTTCTGGTTTTTTTGCTGCACCCTACACTGCTGGACCTGAACCAAGAACCTGGGGATTTTTCCCAGTTGACAATGCAACTGTGGGAGGAAAGATCAGACAGACTTTCTGTTCTTCGGAGAAGCTGGGCTTAAATATGTGCTCAGCATTTCTGACTCTGAACAAAGAACTTGCTACAGAAGTAAAAAGCAGTATCTTAATATCGCCTCACAAAATTCTGCTTCACAAAAATTATGAACAGTAACATCAATACAGATAAAAGCTGTACCTGAAAACATTATACAAGTGTAGAATTTTAGTGCAAACACTAATAAATTCCTATTTTCAACAGTTATGTTGATTCCAGTCTGAGTCCCACATGTGCTCTAGTCCTATTTGAATACAGGTAGCAGGAAAAAAAGACTACTCCTTTCCAGAAGTTATACATGCACCATATGTCATTAAAATAGAAAGTAGCAATAAATTGAATTTATGAGTGGGAAACCTGCACTTTTTTTAGGATAACAAAAAGGCAATAGCATTTCAATCATTGGCAAATCTGAAGACTTCTGAAAATATACTGCAATATATGTATTAAAAGTAGGGAGAGGTAATCTATTTCCTTCCAGACAGATTATTCTGATTTTCAAGGACAGAGAACTGAGACTTTATTAGTTCAGTTTACACACACACCTTTGTCAGAAATAATAACCCACTTCAAAGGCAAGAAGTTCCACAGTACTTAATTATGTGGCCTCCAACATGTCATGCTGATTGAATTCATATGATCTTATATATTTGGGCATCAGAAGTCCTTTATTTTTTCTTAATTAGAAACATAGATTCAATGGAACTTGCCAAGAAAATAAATTAAATCCATATACATCCCCTCTGAGCAATAGCCCCGATTGAATAGGACTGTTTAAATCTCTGTGGTTGGCAGTGTTCATCAGTGAATTTGTTTACAAAGTGGAAAGAATGAGATGCTGTCAGAGAATGAAAAATAAAAGCTAGATTTCTCGGGAAGGAGACATCCGTCTTTTTCTATTTGTAAACGCTGACGAGCAGGGTTTAAGGAGGGCTAATGTCATCCATTCATCTTAATTAAAGAGTTAATTGCTCGTGTATCCTGATTTGGTTAGCTGATCTTAGTAACATGAAAGCATTTGCTTCTATGTATTTTATTGACCGCTGTAATGACATCATCAGCACAACCAGGATTTATTCCTGCCTCAGCCTAACTCGTAACTTTAATAGCCTCCTACATGATAAAACTTTCAAGAGCGAAGGAGTTCTTTAGCATGGCACAGAATACCGAGAGGTCTGTTCAGACCCTGTTAAAATGTCTCAGTTCAGCTGTCATTGAAGTATTACTTCAAAGTCTAGAGTCACGAAGATAAGTAAAAAGTAATTTTAAAGACTAGTTCTCGGCAAATGTATATATGGAAATAGCATAAACGATCGAAAAATTGCATATCGAATAGAAGCAAGAGAGTTATTACTATTCAATTTTTCCCATCTGTAGTCATAGCCAAGTAAACACTGACACAAAAACAGACAGGTGAGGTTCACAGCATAGTCTAGGGATTAAACATGAAATTGGTTTAGTCCTGTGTTTTACAACACAAAGAGGGGAAACTCAGATCTAAAGAAAGAGCAGTTACCAAACTAGAAAGTCTCTTCTCTACAATGTCTTCAACATTTACTGCAATTCCTGAGGTTGGTTCTTAAAGATTCTTCACATTGATCAACTATGTGGTACTTAAAAATTAAATACGAGAATCCATTACAAAACATAATACATTGTATTCGCTTGCCCTGGTAATGAGTCTTCAGAACTGATCTGTTCATGTTCTGCTGCTTTCAGGGAATCAATTTCTGTTGCTAATAACACCCATAACTTACACAAAGGGCGGAACCACAAAGAAGCACCACGCACCAAACAGAACTCACTGTAACACAGGCACACTTGCTGTGAGCACACACCCACTTTGGGAACAGTCCCAGGGCAGCTCCTGTGCACTCTCCTGAAATATCTAGAAGGCACTAAGAATACTGTGATAAGGTGCTACAACTCATCTAGTTGTATGTACTTTACAGTGAACTTCACTTCAAGGGTTTTTTAATGCAGTTGAGGCTTTTCAGATGATGGGTTCAGAGACCAGTACTGGCTCCTGTGCTTTCTCTGACAGACAGGAGAGCTTTAATACTGGGGGGGGTTCCATGTTTTCTCAGAAGTCTTTATGTAAAATATAATTTTAAAATATCTAATAACCTCTGTATTATAGGAACACAAAAATACGTTGCCCCTCTCATGGAATAGCATCAGGCAGTCCAGGACCCAGAACTGAGTGTGGTGCAGTGGGTTCATGTTACCAGAACACAGTAGCCAGCCCAGAAGAGGAGCCAGTCTGTCAGTCTGATGCTGCCCCTAAAGCAATCAGCCCTGCTGACAAGTCACAGCATCATGCTTCAGAAGCTGCTCTCCTTTTGGGTCTCCAGCACGTGGCCATGTGGCTCAGGGACACTCCTCCAGCCAGCCCATGCTCCTCTGCAGTCCCACAGGAGTGTCATGGATAAAGGGAGCAGCACTGGGGAGCAGCAGATTTGTTGGCTGTCACCAACTCTACAACTGCCCGCATGGGTGACCTTTAACAAGTGCTTTCAACTCATTCTGACCCAGTCATTCCCCACCTGTATCTCCTCTCAGAGGTAGTTGGAGATTCTGGCAAGATGCCGGCTGTTGAGTTAAGCAGTGCTGTTATTTCTAAACCATTCCCTGCTGGAAAAGGCAGCATGAACAATGTGTGGGGTTGCAGAAGAGAGGAGAGGACAACTGATGCTGGATGAGTCCCAACCCTGAGCTCAACACAGGGGTCATTCCAGTCTTGAAAGAATGCAGGGATGGACACCCCACAGCCTCCCTGGGAAACCTGCTCCAATGCTGAACTACCCCCAGTGCAAGGATTTTTTCCTTATGCCAAGGCTCATGGATAAGGAGAAGGTGGCCATGACAGCAGAATTTCTCACTAGACTTTAGATGTTACTCATCATCTTTCACAGGTCAGCTCCAATTAGAAAACCTTTTTTTTAATTGACATTTGTTCCAGTTTTATTTACACTCTGAGAAAACTACCCATTCAACCTTTTTTCAAATACTTCAGTCTGTCAGGCGCAGATTCCCTAAGAAGAATGACAAGAATAAAACTAATAAAGCGCTCTGCCACTTGGGACCCTGTGGAACAGCATTACAGAATCCCTTTTACATCAGCCAGAGCCCGGGGGCAGCCTGGCAGTGCTGACACAGGCAGCTGCAGCCCTGTCAGGAGCCCTGAGCTCCTGAGGCAGGGACACTCATCCCTGAGCTCAGAGCCCCCTGTGCCACACTGCTCCCGTGGGTCACTGGGGTGCTGCAGGAACCACACCATGTCAGAGCCTTCAAGCCATCCCACATATCTTCCAAGACATACAGGTCGGTGGCCTTGGAAACAGTTTTAGATAACTGTAACTTTTTTATTAATTTGAAGTCTCTTCTGTTATCTCCAGTTTGTTTTCTTATGCCTATGCATAAACTACAGAGCTATTTCATAAACACTTGGAAAAACTAAAAATGTCCTTGGAGGTGAACTGTGGACGAGGAGTAGTGACTGTCCCTTTTGAAAGCTACTTTACATAACATTAAAATAGACTGTCACTAAAGAGAAAAGGGCAACATTTTGTTCTTCAGTGGAAACACTTCGGTCAATGCTGAAATAAAATCTCTAGTGGCTTGTGAAGTAGTTAGTTCAGTTGTTTAGCAATAACACCTTTTGATTTGTAAAGCTTCTACAATGCCTAAAATAAACTAAGAGAAGAAAGATTAAAAAGTTTTCTCTAACTAGCTAAAACCACCTGCTGTAGCTTGAATCAAGTAAAAGTTTCTAAGAACAACCTTCTTTTGAGATAACACATTTTTGAATTACTACACTGTAATTTTTGTACACTGCATCAGGCAATGGCTACTGCAGCTTCTTACAACATTACCAGCTTCCTAATAAACATGTGCATGAAGCGGAACAGGGCATACAAGTTATAATTCTTTGGCTGTGCCTGGTAACATAAACAGGTCTGATACCATCAGAGGAAGAATTGAGGAATTAAACCCCCCAAAAGACTGATGTAACGGATTTGACATGCTGAAAGAGATGGTGAAAAGAGGCTGCTAAGAAACGGAACAACATTCAGGAGAGAAGCAATAGATCCACAAATGGAAATAAACATAACCATGAGAAAATGCTTTATCAACATAAGAGCCACAACGGAGCTGTGAATTTCAAAATAAGCAAAAACTGTTTTTGAAGGAAAAAACAGTATGGTAGGTAGGACTTCAAAGACTTCACTGTAATGGACAGAAATGAACAATACAAAAAATACAGAAGAAGAGAGACAAAAAAATCCTACTACGACCAAGATCAACTTACTCTACACATCCCTGCTATAACCCTGTTAACCTTTTGATGCCAATACTGTGGAACCATTTTAGTGATTTCAGACAGTAAATATTTCAGCAGCACAGCAGTTGCTGCCTCCAGTCAGCTCTCGAGCCTGCTCTCCAACCCTGCACCCCTCGCTGTATCTCTGGCAGCACCTGCCCTTCCCTCCCTGGCTGGAGGACACAGCAGCTCAGCCCTTCTTCATCCTGCTCCCAGCCCCAGGCAGAGAATGCACAGCTGACACGTCAGAGAGCAACCACACAGCCACTGTGCCCTGGGTGGGAAGCCCACTCGATATTGTATTCCTAATTGCAGACAATAGGAAACAATACATTCAAAAGAGGGGCACGCAATGGGTAATTAAATGTCATAGCTGCTCAAGGGTAGAAGATGCAGCTATTACATGAAATATCACCATTCTAAGGTCAAAACCAGCTACAAAATTAAATTTTAACTAGATTAAAGGAAAACAGCAGGTAAAGCTATGGTTTCATGCAAAATACACTGCAGTATTCTTGTGTCTTGGTTCTGAATCACTGACATGAGGATTTTTGCCACTGGCTTTTTGCCACTGGCTTTAGCAGAACAGAACTAGCTAGTAATGGACTAAAAGTTTTCTTAGGAATTTCAAAATAATTTGAATCCTGAGAGAATACATAGTGCCACTGGTCTGCAGTAAGTTAAGGTGCAGAAATGGAGTTTAAATGGTGCTGGGGAAGCTGAAAATTGACTTGCTAACATGAAAAACTATACATGGAAAAAGAAATTTAGGCAACAAAAAGACTGAAGTCTAATGCTATATGAAAACAGAAATGAAATTTTCATGGAATTTACTTTTTGATATCTTTGCATGTGGATTTATTTTCTTCTGTTGGCTGTTTTTCCAGCCGACAAAAGAAGACAGAAGACTTCCAAACAGAGGGCTTCAGAAACTTTTCACTGTGGAAAAATTTATCATGATTCATACACTTCTAAATGCCTATTTCAATTCTCTTTTTCAAATCATTTTGGTAACCATTGAAAAAGCCTGTATTGTTTTGCTCCAGTATATAGTAAGCTGTAAAAACCAAATTCTGTTTACAGCAGAACCAGATTTTCTATTATTTTAGACAGTCATTTTCACAGAAAAACCTTTACATGTCATTACTAATGACATTACAACCTTCCCCAGCTGCCCCCAAGACCTAGCTGCTTTGTAGCAGACAATATTTGACATCTTAGTTCGCAATCTCAGAAAAAGCCAGGAGAACAGAAACTGTCCTGTCAGAAAAAAATGGCTTCAGAAGCTGGTAAATATATCACATTTCTATGGCGACGTGATCAAAATCCGAATGTTTGAATCAGGAGTTGCCTGCTTAGTGATTAATTGCAGATGTCAATACCAAGAGGTACCTGCAAGGCAATTAGCACTGTACTTGCCTAAATGTCACCACACAGTAAATACAGAATGGAAATAAATAGACAGATTGGCCCGGTGCATGTTGTTTGGATTTGGAACAGGAATCTTGGAAGTGTGGTTCCTAACCAAGCCAATTTTTTTATTCTGCGCTGCTGATATTCTACAAAAGAGCTGTCTCTTTCTTTTTTCCTGGTGTACTGGGAGGTTAGTGCCATCCAACTCTCAAAATGCCATGTGGCGATCCTTACTAACCAAACCGTCATCACATTGAGGAATCCCAGCAAAATGGAGAAAACAAACAAGAAGGAACCTATAGAAATTCCTGCAGGTAAGGCTGCAAATGCTGACACTGAGGTAGAATTTTGTTTGCCATTGGAACCAAAATTGATAAATGTCATGATACGCTTTTAAGTGGCTGTTTACTTTGATAATACTTTTCTGTCCTGTCTGCCCCAATTTAGAGTCATGTGAACGACTGAGAAGGGAATCATGGCTACAGGCTGAGAGTTAAGGAGCAGACAAATAGAGGCTGATGTCACTGCTGTTCAATACTAAATATATATTACCATTGTATCTGTCAGAGTGACATTTCATAGCTTAACTTCTGTAAAAAGGAAACAATAACACTGACCACCCTCCCCTTCTCCTTTTGGGGATTCAGTCATGTTTCTTCAGTAGATTAAAATCTGGAAAGTAATTGTTTCTAAAGACTGGGAAGAGGGCTTTTCTTTTCATCTCATAGCCAAGATTTTATTTTATCCAGTATTTTTCTCCTTCAAACTATAACATATTAGCTGCTGGTGGCCTTTGAAAACTAGAGGAGCAGATAATTCTGGCTCTCCTTCTTTCCATCTGCTAGCCTGCATAATAAGAAAACCAATATATATATATACTAAATTCTTTTTTTAAAAAACTAATTAGTACAGATGCAAGAATCTCATGGCCATGAAGGATTTTGTGACAGAACTTCTCTGTTAAAGCTCATCTATAAATTTGGAAATCCTTGCTTATAAAGGTCTTTCATTTGTAGCACATGCTAAACAATGATCACTGCTGTACGATGAGAGACAAATTAATGAATCAAACATTACAGATTTCATCACATTCGCTCATTTGCATTTAAGCTGGTTTCCAGCTCTGTCATGCATTTGCTTTTAAACGAGCCCCTGTGGATAGTGCTGCAGTGTTTGATTCATTAATTTGTTTCCCAGTGTACAGCAGTGCTCACTGTTCAGTATATGGTGAAATACTTTGAAAATATTTGTTTTAACAACCTATCCTCTATTTTAACAAAGAAATAATAATCCTGAGGAAGGAAATGCTGGCCATTTCACAACGCAGCCCCTGCCAAATCTCCCAGTTGCTACCCCAGCCCATCGTTATACCACTGTGATATTATCTGGATTAAATCTTCACAGCTTGCTTTCACATATTCTACAATTTCATAAAGCTTTGAGCCAGCTCTTTGGGTTAGAATTATGATGCCAAATTCAACTCCTGGGAAGTTAAAGGTGGCTTTAAGCCTTTGCTCTCCAATCCTTGGATCAGTCCCAAGCAGTGACTTAGATCAGCCTCCTGGACGCTCGGTGACATTCTGCCACCACTGTGCACCAGCTCCTCCACATTACTGCAGAGTGGGCTGCTTGGCAAAGCTATCTCTGTGAGAGCTGCAGAACTTTGGAGCTGGTTTTTGGTTTGTAACAGCTTGAATTTGGTGACCTTACAGCACGCTGAAAGCACCATCTGTTTTAGAAGAAAAGACAGGCGTGTTCCCTGGCTGGTCAGTGCACAGGGACGGGTGTTTTGGTAACTAGATGGGTGCTTGAGTTCTTAAGTTCTTGTCTGAACCTCAAATTTTATGCATTTGACTACAACATTGATGTAGCAATCACTGGTCCTGTTTAATTCCAAAGAAATAAATACTTATAGGTATAAAGGCTACTTTGAAGCCTGGCTTTTGGCCATGTACAGAGGGTGGCTCTTCTTATTTTCAGGTGGATTCAACAGCACTCTGAATCTCCACTTGCTGGAACACAAATCCAGTGGTCACCCATGTTTTAGATGGCAAACTTAGGTGAAATTAAATCCAACCTAAAGAAATCACCTCAGGTTTATTTAAGCACAACAGATTGCTTATGGTGTCTATGAATTTTCATCCCTTGTTTCTTATTCCACGCCACAGGCTAATCTCTGTCAGATAGAGCTGAGGCAGAGTTTCCTGTGAGGAGGTGCTATGAAAATCAGCATAATTCTAGTTAACTCTGCCTCAGCTCTTCCCAACACTTGTATTTCCAGTTTTATTTATTCATTAAAGAAAGCATTCATCAACATGCAAACAAACTAACGGTCTTTAACTGTGAGCATGAAAGAGTCCTGCCATATTTCTCGCTGACATCCTTTCCATTTAAAGAAAACTCACATATCAATTAAACTCACCTGTTAATTAAAAGCTTGCCTGGAAAATTCCTTGCTAGTTGAAAGCAAAAGAAAATGTAAAAACTATCCAAATGCTGGAGCGTTGAATTTTAATTACTTAGGTTTGTTCGTGATCCCTCAGGTGTTGGCTGGACAACAGCAAAGAACTGGAAAAAAGAAACAAAATTATTTTGTAATTCCTGCTGTGGGGAAGAAAATGTATTAAGAAGGCTTCTAATTTTCTCTTCTTATCTTGTTTAGATTTACTCTTTATTATTGTACTTATAAGGGAGTATCTGCACAAAAAGAAAAAGATTCTTGAAGATTACAGGCAACTACAGTGAATAATTGTTCTCTAGATTTGATATCTTTTTTTTTTAATAATATGAGAATTCCTATTGTGTTTGCCTCACAATGGAGAATACAATTATAAATGAGAATAATGCTTATAAATTTGGAATAAAGGCTACTACAGTTTATCTCAGATCATCGATTATATATATGTATTAAATTTGATGTGCTGTTTATTTTATGTGCATCTAAATAGAAAAGACATTAGCAGTTTTAATAAAAACTTGGGCACTCATAGGAATTTGATTCCTTTGTCTAGCTACCCATGTAATAATAGCTGGGGTTTTGACTATTTTCTTTCCTTCCTGCATTTTTTAGAAAAATGATCTTTTTTTAACAGAGCAGAATACTTCATCTAAAGACAGAGAGTCCATAAACTAAATATGGTGACAGGGGATAGTTTTTCTGCTTTTCCTCATTAAAATAATCACCCCCTCCAAAGTAACAACATTTTAATAACATCAATTTTTTGGTGCCCCTTTATTAAGGATAAATATCTGAGATTCAGATTTGGATCAGCAAATTTTCTGGTAGGAAAAATCATTTTGACATTTTACAGAGGAACTTAGAGATTGCATGAGGTTTCTGATGAATCTTTACTTGTGAAAAATGTGGCCACCTGTGTCAGATGAAGATTTACACGAGTTCTCCAAGGTCTGGGATGAGAACTTCCATTTTTTTCTCAACACAGCATACATACAGACACCTGGTTAAAAGGTTCAGTTAACAGCTAAACTACTACTCTTACAAATGGACTTGCAGGCAACTAGATGACAGTGGAAAATTAAATGGGAGTAACTCTGTTTGTGTTAAGTAACTTTTCTTCCTCAACACACTTAAGAGTTTCAAATTGAAAAAAAAAAGTCAAACAGAACATAAATGGTAAACAGTTTATATACTATGTATATAAGCCAAATCCATATTTATTGAGTGAAAATACGAAGCAGAAACTGAACACATGTGAGTGCAACAATTCGAGCCTGGGACAGGTTGTGAGCCAGTTAAAGAATCACTGTGCATTCAAAGTGCATTGTAATGTAAAACAGCCCAGATTTCTCTTGATTCAGTTCATGATGAAGGTTTCCTTATCAAATGAACAAGACTTCATGAACTGTGACTGCACAAGTCATTCTTGGCTATTACACTCAGCTGAGTGCTGCTGGTTTAGCAGTATATGTTCAGTTAGGGCTTCAGGCAGAGACTTCTGCTCCCTGTGTTCAGCTCAAAATTCTGAATATTGTGCAAGTCAGTAATTTTAGTAGCCTTAAATGAATTAAAATATGGAAGTATATTAGAGGTGGATGAAGAAGAAACTATGAGGAATTCAGTCACAATTTAAGAGGAAAGGAAGAAAGGAAAGGTAAAAAAACCTGAAAAGCAAGCAGGTATCTATCATCTTTTTTTTTTTTTTTTTGTAGCTGAATGTCTTTCAAATGGAGACAATGCATTGTTTACTGCAGTTTTCTGGGGGACAGGCCATGTAAGCAGAATCTTATTTACAACAGAAAATGCACTGCACTAGGAGTAGCCATGGTACATTCAGAGACCCAACCTACAATCAGTGAGATATTTTGTGAATCTGTAATTCATAAAAGAAAGCCCTATGAAAACTCAAACTCCAGCAGATCCTGTGTAGGTGTGGTGGTGCATCCCCACACCCTCCTTTTGGGTGACATTAAAACCCTCATTTGTGAGAGCAGGCCACTTGTAAATATGACTATTTATTAATAGTCATATTTACAAAATATTAATATTAATAATAGTAGCATAATATTAATATGCATTCTTGCTGGAGGAATGAGAATCTGAAAAAAGGACAATCCTATGTGTAGCCAGACTTCTCCAAATGGGAACAGAGCTACCAAAGTGACTCCAAGATTATGAAAATACCATTTAGAATATTTTACATCCAAACAGCACATCTATTATTCTCTACATTTCCAAGTGTCTCTAAAGGCTGGGGTTTTTTAAAAGAGCAAAAAGAAGTTTTTATTCATATATTCATGGATGTCTTTTGCTATTCTTACTTGTTGACATCCAAAATGAATTCTGATATTTTTTGCATACGGTTGTTAATTTCTGCTGCTTGGGGAGTGACTCTTCCTTTATGGCAGCTATCAACAGCTACTTCTCAATAGTGAGGAAAAAGAATCCTGTAAACAAATGGCGAGCCATATTAAACTCCTGTATGATCCTTGATGATCTGCCAGTGTGTCTGATCCATTTCCATTTCCAGCTATGTGCCCTGGTTAATAAATAAAGAGTTCCTGTAAAACTTCTCTTTTCTCCTGCAGTCCTCACCCTCTATGTTGTTTGAAGAAATCCATATTATACTTCAGCCAGGACCTACCTCTTCTCTTTTCTTGAGAGCATTAGTAGTGTCTTAGGTCTGAAATTTATAAATGAAGCAAAACTTTTGCTAGCAAAGCTTTTGGCAAAATATTTTTCCATGTATTGCACAGTCTGTTATCATCATGATCAGCACAGATTTTGTAAGTCCTAACAGCCTGGTCTCTTATCAGTGAGAAATTTCACTTTTCCAAATGAAGTGAAGGATAATGCATGGGGTTTAGCATGGAAATCATTCACTCACTATTGAGCACTTCTCTGGTTCTCTCCTTGGCAAATATGAAAAAAATACATCTGTCATTATGCTTGGTAGTACAGACATGTAGCAACTGAGAGATGGACTACAACACCCAAAACATTTTCAAAAGTTGCCACTAAACTTTATGAGTGTTGAAATTAAAAAAAACCCAAAAATAGCCATTGCCACCTTGATCTGCATCTGTACAACTTCTGCAAGATATCATTAACCAATTTCTTATAAATTAAAAACTGACTTGGGATTTACTGTTATATTTAATATTATTCTATATTATCTTAAAAATCATATTATATTTTAGACAGATAAATTGCTGGTTTAATTTCTACATGGTTTGCTCTTCTACATTTCAGTATAGTGCAGAGGAGGGAAGTACAGAGCTCCTCCCTCAGGATAGACCTTCCTAAGCTTGATTTAGTGGTAGCACAGCACAGGAGACTCCCCAGCTGATCACAGGTAGTGTTGGGAAAACTTCCCAGCATATTTCACGCCCAAAAGAGTGTGGGATGGCATCGAAATCTGCACTCTCCAGCACTATGCAAGGCAGCTCTTTGTCAAATCTGATGGGTTTTTTTCCAACCCTGGTAATGAGAGGGGAAAGCAACTTCAGAACATGAGCCCACACTTAAGGCTTGCATGGGAGGTGCCTCTCCTTTCAGATGAGCACTGCCAGGACTGGCAGCCAGAGCACATTTTTTCCTACAGGCATCACAACCTTTCAGCAATTTGTAAATCCCCAGTTTAGACCAAAATGTTATGGTGATGCCTTTTGCTAATTTCAAGGATTTATAAATGACGATGGAATACCTTGTTAGCAGAAAAGAAAGCACAGATCAATGTGTCAGGGAAGGACCTGAGCAGAGCAACAACCATACTACAAATGTCAGAGCTATGTCAGAGCTGAGCCATTTCCACACAAATAAAACAAAGCTGCCATCGGCAAACAGTTCCAGGCTCGCAGAGCCAGAGTGAGATGTGAGCACTGCTCCCTCCCCACGGCCACCCCTTGGGCAGCACGTGTGTGACACCCACGGGTGTGTGACACTCATGGGTATGACACTCAGGGGTGTGTGACACCCGCAGGTGTGTGACACTCAGGGATGTGTGACACCCGCGGGTGTGTGACACTCAGGGGTGTGTGACACTCATGGGGGTGTGTGACACTCAGGGGTGCTGGGTGTGACAGTCATGGGGGTGTGATACTCATGGGGGTATGTGACACCCGCAGGTGTGTGACACTCATGGGTATGACACTCAGGGGTGTGTGACACCCGCAGGTGTGTGACACTCAGGGGTGTGTGACACTCAGGGGTGTGTGACACTCAGGGGTGCTGTGTGTGACACCCACGGGTATGACACTCAGGGGTGTGTGACACTCAGGGGTGCTGTGTGTGACACCCGCAGGTGTGTGACACTCAAGGGTATGACACTCAGGGGTGTGTGACACCCACGGGGGTGTGACACTCATGGGGGTGTGTGACACCTGCAGGTGCTGTGACACTCAGGGGTGTCACCCACGAGCTGATGTCCCAGCTCTGCCTTTACAAACATCAACTCCCCAGGAACACAAAGCTTAACCCTTCACAGCGCCCCCACGCCCCTTTCACAAACCAAACAGCCTAAGGTAGGAAATTTTACTTCACAAGGAAATGCAGCCGCTCTTCTTTTCTCTTTAGTTTGCAATGACCTCGAAGAGAGGGAGGAAATGGGGAAGATGCAACGTTTGTGCCCTGTGATTAGCGGAGCCCGTGGTTTCACATTCTCTCACCAGAACATCACAGAGATCTGACAGCTGACCACGCCTGCCTTGTGATGCACACAGCTGATGCATCGGGGTGGATCTTGCAGGAGAATGAGGAGAAATGCAACTCCCAGTCCTGCAATTTGAGTGTTGTGCCACAGGATGAAAGTAAACTTTTTAAGGTAGGAAAGCCTTATTGCAACAAGGTTGGCTTCCAGTTTTTCACACCAAAGCTGTTACTTCTTCTTGAAACCAGCTCATTAGTAAAACACTTCTGCATCTCATCTACAACTCAAGACTGAGTTCCAATTCCAAATCTAATTAACCTCGGATATGTTTGTAGTTCAGTTATCAGCCTATTTACCCAGAGTTTGTCCAGTCTAGCCTTCTGTCCTCCTGTTCCAACCATCTATTCATGTTATATCAAATTAAACATCTCATTTTTGCGGGATTCCAATATTCAGTTAGAGTGACAGCTCGGAAATCTAAAATATTAGTCAGCATTTTTGAAACAGTATAGAATATATTTAATTTGAAAATTGGTGAGTCAGCTAAATAATGAATCTGAGTAATAAAATTGCATGTTTTAGATTTTTGGAATATGATGAGAGTAAATGGGAGATTTACTAAGCACTCAAGGTGATTCCTTTCTGGAATTTCTGTCTGGACATTTAAAAGTGGTCAATATTTCCCATAATGAGACTATTTGGAAGTGTGGTCATTCAGTATTTAAATGATAAACAAACTTGTTGAGAACATTGCCCTGCTGTCTCTAATCACAATGTGCCAGTGTCTTAGGTTAACAGAAAATTAGAGATGAAAACCCTGAAATGATAACTGAACACCTTTCACGAGTCCTAAATTCATAAAGCAATAACCTCTCCTCCTCAATGCATTCCATATTTTCAGTGTGAAACATTACTATTGTTTCAGCTGCTCTGTAATCTCTTTCTCAACTGTGATGCCATGCAAGGATTGTAATCCTCTGCTGTTGTACAGGGTAACCAGAGTTTTTTGACATTTAAAATATCTAGCGGCATGACAAGACGTTGTATTTGCATATACATAAATTGTGCCAGGGAAACTCGATGAGTGACAAACCATCAACAGCAAGCTGCAGCATTGCCTGTGGCTTTCACATCAAGCATGGCTGCATAGAAAAATGTTACAGTGATGAAGAAAAGCAGCCTGACCGCCACAGCATCTGTTTTACACATATTCCTCTGAAAAAGAGAATTAATCCTTTAAAAACTACTGCAAAGCAGAAAACTACTTATTGTATTTATTTGAAACCTCCTTATATTGGCAATCCATTGCGGGAGAAAAAATTCCTTTCAATATGATACTTGACATCAACTTTTGTGTGAGAATTTTCTTCCCCATCCATCCCTGACTATCTGCAGTGGTATCTCCTGAGGTTAAAGCAGGCTGTGATGCCTGTGAAAGGTTTGTTATAGCTTTCCATGGCATCCCACCGGTGCCTCTCCCCTCACCTGAAGCAGCAGCTGAACTGTACAACCAAACCTATGGCTAGTGAGGATTAATGTCACAGAAAAGTAAAACATGGATTGGTTTTCATGTGACTGATAGTGCATATATTCCTCAGAATCACAGCAGAGTCCAGAGGGACATTTCATGCAGTTCAAACAAGCAACTCATGCAAACCATCTGCAGCTTAACCACATGACAGACCCAGAGGTGATTTCAGAGTTGCCAGTGAAACAAACTCCGATTCCTCCCAGAGAGACAAATACTGCTGCAAAACAATGCCGAGCCTTTCACACCTTGGTGTGAGCCTTGTGAGAGCTGACCAAAAGAAAAGGAGAATAAAGTAACCAAGAAAATAAGAGCTAAAAAAGAAACTAAATTAAACTTTAAAAACCCCCCGAAGCTAGAAGATAATGCACAAAGTAAAATCACTCTGGTTTTAGAGTGATAACACCCTGCTTTCTCTCCAGCTAGTAGGGTTATGTAGCATACGGGCATCAAATTTAGCATTTTTTACTTTTGGCTAAGACAGTTGTACAATGCAAAATGAAAACTGAATGTGGAAATAGGTATTAAATTCCTCTGCTGAAGGTTTGTTTGTTTGTTTTTTCCCCATGATGTCAATTTTTTAAAAAAAATTGCTGATTGATCCAAACTGGTATAACAGGGAATAATCATAGTACCCCTTAGGTTGGAAAAGACCTTTAAGATCACCAAGTCCAAATGTTAACCCAGCACTGCCAAGTCCATCACTAAACCATTCCCTGTTTGGCTGACATGGCCTGATATGATGCACCACAAGATGACTTCTGAGTTTAAAGAAAGAAAAGATCCCCAACAGGCCTTATCAGTTTCAGTGACTCATATATTACACTAACTTGCTTCTGAACCTCCCTTAGGAATTACTACATTTTCTCTGCCTGTAAATTCTGATATAGTGAATGGTAGTAGGCCTGGAAAGTGCCTTTTAATAGTGAACACCTCATCCAACTGCTTTTACTTTGTGAAGATAATTTTTTAGCAAAGCAAATTTTTTTCCTTCCTTCTTAGAAGTCTGTGTTCTCAGTTGCTATTTCAAATTAACCTAGATATGGAGATTAAACAACCATTTGGGAAAAAGTGCTAATCAGAGGGAAATAACACTGTCTAGTGTTTCTCAGCCAGAGTGGCTTTGGTGGGGATTAAGTCTATAGCACAGGAAACAGAGATGACTCTCAGAAATAAGAAATGAAACCATCTATTTTCTGTGACCTCTTACAATAAACAAGGCTTGAGCACAGCAGCTGTGAGAATCCCCTGCATATGCTGGCTGATGGCAATCCAGGGTGAGTTGATTTCAGGCCGTATCCCCTGTGAATGGCTGCAAAGCTGGCTTATTCATTTCGTGGCCGCATTCCAGTGCCAAGGTTTATCTCCCCAGTCTCACAATCCTCTGTGCACACAGCTCTCCGTAGGAAGAGCCAAATCAATCCCAAATAAAGTCCCAAATAAAATTCTCTTCATCACTACAAAACTGAGTGCTGAGAGTTGGCTTTTGCAACCACCACCCTTTCTCCATCCCCTGCTGAGCCTGGGGCCTCGTGGAGGGGGACCCTTGGTGTTCAAGGGACTGAGTGTTCCTGAAGATGCACAAATCAGACTCAGAAGTCTGAGGACAAGCCTGTGCTGTTAAAACTGTCTTTATAGCCAAAGGAAATAGACTTCACAGTCAAATAGACATAGAAAGGAAAACAAAAAACCATCTGAGCCTGTAGAAGCTGTCATTGATTATCAATTTTAGGAAACAACAGTGATCCTAAATGTCGAAAAGGTTTTTGAATCTGTGATCTCCCACTGCCAGAGACAGCCCAAGGTCAGCTAACACCTTCTCCAAATTTCAGCCACCAGCAGATAATGCAGAGAGGTCTCAGCCTCCCTGCTATGGCTGATGGGCTCTTCCTTATCAAAAAAAGATTCCTGCCCCACTTGAAATATTTGGTGAGTCCCAGTGTGCCTCAGCCACACCTAGATTGGTGTCACTGGTCATAGAAGGTTCAGCTTACCTAAAAAATGACAACTCCCATATTCAATAAGCCAAATGTCTCTTCTGTGGCTCCCTTGATTCCTGTGTTACTGACAAAAAAGGCTCACAGCAATATAAAGATAGTTTATAGTTTTTTTTAGCTTTTATTTTGTAAAACTGTATTTTTCAAAAGAGTATATGAATAATCAAAGTAGAAATAATGAGACAAATCAGCAAACGCAGTAATTTCTATGTGTAAAATAGTTTCAAATCAGAAATTTGAGTTACACTAATGACAACCTTAACATCCTAACAGGCTCCAATTTTTGCATAAAAATGATACATTTTAAATATCTAAAACCTTGATGGGGATTTTATATTCTGTTTATGTTAAACCAAGAAAGTGAACTTAAAGTAATCATGTAAATTGAATGATAATAAGAGTTCTTTTATATTTTTAGACTACTTCAAATGAATAATTTAAAAGGCATCAAGCAAAATATTTTATTAACATAAAGTTAATGGTATATTTTTATGGTATCTGATTTTCAAAAATTTGTACTAAGGCATTATCATAATCAGCTCATGTCACTAGCATGCCATTTCACATGCTTTTATTTTTCACTAATGTACTCCCTGGCATAGACACCAAGTCTAAACCTTATTCCAGAGCTACCACTACTGCCTTTATTAAAATACTTGTGATTTGTTCACTTCTACAGAAATCTGAAATAAAGAGGACCCTGCTCAGTGCACTGAAATTCTGTTAGGATGTATTCCAGTGACAAATTCAAGGACCCAACAGTGGCATGTTCCAGCACTCACAAAGAGAAAGAAAATAAAAAGGATCAGCCAGGGTATGTGACACAAAACTAATATTATGTTGTGAAACCAAGACAGTTACAGAATGTTAGAGAATTCTGTGCCATTCCCTGGCCAGAAAAAGGAAAAAAAAATTGCTTACTCAGTGCCATCTTAAGGACAAGGTAAATGGTCTCACAAGCAAAACATTTGAATTCTAATTCCAAGTATAATTTCTTTCAAAACAATCACTTGCTATGGGACAGGTATGAGTTTGTAAAACCTCACAAAACCTACATTTAAACTTTGTTAAAATGCACAAAGACTAGATTACATTTAATTTCTTTTTAAAGAATAATTTCATGTAACTTATTAAAAAATTTTCCCCAGAAAAATAGGGATGCTCTTTTTATTTCTTCCATCATCCCAAGCACAGGACAAATAACACTCTTGTTCTAATCACACAACTCTCATCAATAATCAATGTTGACTTTTTTTTTAATCTATGATTTCACTTTCTAATGTGCATTGCTTTATTATCTATTCCAAAATAATTGTTTATCATAAATTCTGATATAAATATACCCCCATTTAGTGGGATGGAGCACTGCCATTGGCTTTGCTGGGAATAAACAAAGAGAGCTGAAGTCAGTCATGAGCAGAGGGAAGACGAAGCAATTGCACACTTAGGGCTATGGAAACAAACTTGGCATGTTTAATTACCCTTATCAAAGGACTTGATACTTTGATAATATACTGTGTAAAAATGCTGCAACATTTGAGAATAGTTTGAATTAAAAATTCCAATTGATGGTTTGTCAAAATAAAATATAAAAAGGCTATGAGGGTAAATATGCAGCCTCATGAGTCTTCTTCAGTACTTCAGTGTCTTAATAATCACCAGTAAACATTTGAAGCCCCCAAAATGTTCAAATGATTAATTTAAAAAAAGAAACAAAGCAGGGAGATTTTTGAATGTGGAGTCCTATGACAGACTTCAAAGATTCCTTGAAAAGAGAACACTTTGTGATGGAAATATTTTTCCTCGGGGGTTTTCTACCACCATTAGTAATTTTAGATGATTTTCCCAGAATGTTGTGCCCATTCTATTACCATCTTCTCTACAGCCGCCAGAAAATTATTAAAATATGAGAAGATGAAGAAAATCCACAAAGTTCCTTGGTCTCACAAGTTTTGAATTAGGGGAATACATGATGTTTTTTTCTCTCTAATGAAAAAAACCAACACTTTGTAAGGACATCATCATAAAATTTAAGGCAATAAACTCTTCTGATACTGTCTGTTATTTTTGATTGTTTGTCTTTAAATTGTAAATGACACAATAAAGATCTATTTAAAAAATCTTATTTATTAAACACTCCTAGATGTACATTGGAGTTTCCTCTTGGAGTTCCACATTTCTGGCAGTGAAATTCGTCCTGTGTTGTTTTAGTTCAAAACTAAACATTACTTGAAACACCCCATTTAGATTTTGAAATCTCAGAGGACTCTGCTCTGCAGTAACTGCTGTTTCCTAAATATACATCTTGTGTTGGTTTATATGTGCAGCCTTTTACTCAAAAATATGTCTACAAGATAGTAAAAAATTCAAAAAAACTCTTGGATATCACCTAGTTCTATCACTTCCTTTACATAGAACAGATATTAAAAAAAACCACCTGAATGCCAAAATAATATACTAAAAACCCCTCAAAACAAACTAACAGTCTTGTTCTGATGTTATTTAGATAGCAAACAGAATAGTTAATGGAATTTATTACTAGAACCTACTCCAATTCCAATTCAGATTATCAAAAAATTTCCAGTAACTCATAAATAAAAGGAAAATTAAACACAATGAAATATCTCTTATTTCTAAAGCTAAGAATTTTCCTATTACAGTCATGTCAGAATCTTTTTTTCCTTCTTCCGCTCCAGTGACATGTTACATTAACATCAATTAATCACTGGAAAAAACGACCAAGTGAATTTTTGCATTCTCATTTCCTAAAGTCCTTAAACCCAGACTGAACGGATTTCTAAAATACACTATTCATAAAAACAAGTCAGTCATCTTATACAGGAATAATTAGATAAAGACCTACTCTGTGCAAAGATGCAGAAATCAGATTATCCGACCTTTCTGACATAAAATCACATCTCTAACTCCATCAAACTGATGAACAGAGCATCCAGAAAAGTGGAACCCAGAGTGTCTCATCCATCACCCTTCTCTGAGGTGGAGGTTCTGCTGTTAATTTGTGACACACAGACCAGAGAAAGTGCTGTGAGAGGACTCTGTCAGCTGGGGTGAGGCTGCAGAGTAAATAAACTGCCAGGAGAAGCTGGTATTCAGCTGTGCAAAAGGAGAGCTCTTTAATGTGTTACAGAGGTGACTAACTGGGCACATTTAAAAAGCATGCAGGTAGAAAAAAACCAAATGGTGTCACACAAATTTTTTTAGATATTAAGATGTAAATTTCACAAATCAAGCCAGTACTCAAAACTGGGCAACAGAGATGATCAACATCCATGCTGAGGGAAAAATTTCATCCATTAGTAGGAAATTGCTGAAAATTCAACTCCATAGAGAAATACTTCACTTTGATTTTCGTGCTGCAAAATGTCAATATATTAAAAATTTTAAAAGAGATTGGTTTGCTGTAAGGGTTGCTTGAATGGCCAAAAACCCCATCCTCTATGCCCACTTACTGTGTCTCTACTTTGTAAAACCATTAATTACTGGGAGCATGGCAAAATCTTCCGGCAGTTTTATTCTTACATTTGTTATATTGACAGCACCTCCACAATAAATATTTAGGTCTAATTTCATTAAAGTGTACCCAAATCACCTAATGGGAAATAAAAATCACTAAAGCTATATCTAACTATTGATGCACTGTCCTGTTGTTCACACTTTTAATAGAACTTGTTTTCTTTATAATAACAACCCCTCTCTGGAAATCAAGGATGTGGGATGTGTCCTTTCAGATAAGCTAAGACATTCTCTAACATTGCTTTCTTGCTTAACCAGCTAAAGATAATCTGGGAGTTCTAATTCCTGAAGGAAAAAGAAAAGAAGTTCAGATAAATAAGCCTGACCTTTTGGCAGTTTGCTGTATTGACCTCTTTGTCCTCTTCTCCATGAATGGAGAATAATCAGGATTAGTACCTCCTCTGGAAGTTCTGGGAACTGACCAAATCAGACACTGCTGAATCTTCCTAAAAATGTTTTTTTTTTAAGGCTGGCTCACGGTTCCCCAGCCATAACTGTAAGTGAAGCCTTGATAATCTAGAAGAAAATAATTTTTAAATTATTATGCCCTCTTGTTTAGGACAGAGATTTAAAGCCCGAACTGCATTTTCCCTTTATTTTCTTTCCTCTTGACAGGACAAGACCCTCACTGGAAGTGATTGTGAAAGACTGGAGTTTTCCGGAGTTTTCCAAATAATCAGACAAAATGTTGTTTTGGACTGTGGAGACCAGATTTTGTAAATCAAGTGGAAGAGCTTCTTAGAGACAGAAAGATTCATGTCAGGTCTCCAGAGCAGAGACACACAGAGGTGCATGGAAATGGTTTGGTGGCCTTAGTTCTCTACTGTTTAATGCAGGCAGGAAACAAGATCCACAGTTTTCTGTGGCCTCCATGCTGTGGTTATTTTCTGCTGAATAGCACAGAAATAAAAGCTTTTATATGTATTTTTGGAAGTAGAATTCTTACAGGGGTGAAATAACTGTAATCAAGAGCAAGCTGAATATGGAGTGTAGGAGGATAAGAAAGCTTTTCAAGGCTAGAGGGTCCTGCAGAAGACAAGAAAGTCTAAAGTAAAGATAATATTTTAAACGGAGCTTCACAAGAAACTTTCAGATTTCTAAAAGTGCCTTTGGGGTCAATGTGAGAACACTCCTTGTGGGATGTTTACATGGATATTTCAGGGGTGTTCTCAGCTGTTAGTGGATTTGTACAACCTTCTGTGATTGTCTCATTTGAATTAGAAAGCCATGAGCTCTCAGGATAATTCTGCATTGCACCTGCACCTACACAGAGAAATAATTCCTTATCGCTTTGTGCCAATATGGAAAAATGTTGGTGGCCCAGACCAAGAATGTGTCATGTACATGAGGAAGTGATTAAAACCATAAAAAATAGCCAGCAGAGAGCCAGTCAGACAGCTAGAACATATCTGAATGCTAAAATTCACATCTGTTTCGTCCTCTCATCCAAATATGATGATCAGATTCAAAATTTGGGCTTGGTCTCATAAATAAAAAATAATTAAAAAGCAAAAATGATTAAGAAATGGTGAGTATACACATTTATATACTATAGTAGGCTTTGTACTGTTCCGCTACTCCAGCAAACTGTAAACAACTCTTCAAGAAGTCTTTGTCCACATTGTCAATACGATTTCTCCTGTTGTTATAAGTGCACACATAAATACTCTTCATCTCACAGCAGTGAGGGTGCACCATCCGTGCTGAGGAGACTCGACATAAACCACACTCAAGCAACCTGCTAAGGATTTCATTCTTTGTGTTTACAACGTTCTGTCATGACTCGAATTCCTGCCTCTACATTGTTTTTTAAACAATGGCTTTTCTTTTTTCCCAGATTGAAATACAATGCTTCAGTTTTATAACAAGAATTAGTTGGGGAATAATAGCAACACTGCACAAAAGGAGAACAAAGTACTCAGAGATTTCCCCTGTATGTTTTGTTTTCATCCATCCACACAATCCCGGAAAACACAACTCCATGCAAACACACACACACAAACACTCTCTAGAGGGAATTACTACAGAATACAAATGCACTGCATTAATGTGTGAGTTCTGATCACAGTGTCAGCTGTACCCTTTTCTCCATGGTACTCAACTTCTCTTAGCTTTTCAAGTTGACAATTGCCATTGACTGATATTTATCTGGACATCTACAGCAATTTCTCTGTTTTGCCTTATGTTATTATTCAACTCAACAACTATAATCTATACAAAAATAATGCTTCATCTGTTGATTACAGTCCCAGGAAGAATTGTGGGGGGGAAAAAAGAAAAAAAAAAAGAGGACACTGTTAAAAGTTTAGCAAAAAACAACTGTAAAGCAGCCACATCCTCCCATTGCAGGGATGAGGATAACTGTGCATACCAACTGCAGTGATGTGTGCATGGGATGAGAGATGCACAGCTTGACATGGAATCCAAAGGAGCTACTGGTTTGTTTCTTTTCAATCTTCCCTTAAACTTTTGCCTTTTAAACAAAAAAACAAACAACAAAAAAACACAAACAAAAAACCAAACAAACCAACCACAAAACCAGTCCAAAAAACAGACAAAAAAATCAAACAAAATCAAACCAAAACTCCAAACAAAAACCAACCAAAAAACCCCAAAACCAACAAAAAACCCCCAAAATCACCCCAAAATAATGACAACAAAATTTTACAGAGGAAGACCACTGGTTATGCTGAAACAATCCTGATGAATCAGGTCTTACATATCCTTGTACTCTTTATTTCTTTTCCCATAAAAGTCTTATAGTTAAACTGTAAGATCTCTGAGACATGAACAATCTTTTGTTCTTTGCCTGTATGCACTGAATAATGCAGCGTCCTGATTTGTGACTGGGCTCCCAAGTGCTATGATGTAATACAAATAATGAATGAAAGCACTTAATTTTTAATTTAAAATAAAATTGACAAAAGTGATTACTAATTTTAGACTTATCAACCAGAAACAGCTGGGATCTCATTTCTGGAGATCCCAAGCATCTATGCTCTCAGATAATTCAAGTGCAGCTGGAGTGCTCAGATTGAGCACCCAATATCCTCAGCCCCAAAATTAATTGAGGATTTTGAAAGTGCTGGCTCAAACATTAGCCCATTCCATTGATTATCCTTTTGAGGGGCCTGTTCTTTCTGCATTCGCCAGGCAGGGCAAAGGGGCTCTCTGTTCTTGTCTTGTGTTTCAGTAATCCCTTTCTCTTTGACAGGACAGGTGCAAATTATGTCTCATTTGAGGATGCCCAAAGAATCAAACAACCTATACCTCAAAATGTAAATGCATTTCCACCTCTGCCTCATTTCCACCCATGCATTCTCTGCTCACTTACTGGGCATCTTCCAATAATTTCCTCCAGCAAAGAGAGCTGGGACAGAGCTGCCTTGGATGCTGCTGGTGTTCTTGGATGGTCAACAAAGGGTGCTAATGGACATGGCAGCTGGCTTTCCCCCTCTTGAGGCTAAACATTTTCCCTGCACTAACTCCACACTTGACTGATCCAAAGCCTGACAGCTGTGAGTTTGTCCTGAAACCGTGCTGCAGTAACTGCTGCCATTTCACAATATAACTCCACTTTCTCATGTGGATTTAGTGCCAAGTACACAGCAGTTTGTGAGCCACGCAGTACGGAAAAAAACGGAGAGAAACAAACACATTTCATTTCTGTCTACATTACCAGCACTTTTCCTTCTTTATTCTGAGGCTATGAGCTAAGGAAGAGTGTAAAATTAACCTGAGGCATTTTAAAAGCTATGCCTGAAAAATCTGCTTTTGCATGAATGACAAATGGTTAGAATTACAGACTCTGATGGAGATTTAACTGGATTAGCTTTTAATACTATATTTTATATTATTATTCACAAGTGTACTCCAGTCACTTTCGTTTGGAATGAGTTGAGAAGCATTCAGAGAACGAAAACCTGGGGGATGCCTCTGAAATGATGTGTGTATATCTGATATTCAGCAGTAACTCAAAAGTTAATGCGGTATTTTGCAACTTATGATTCTTGTTCCCGCTATGTAAAGGTGGAAGTTTTACTTCTACTTTTTCAGACCAATGAACTAAGGAAAGCAAAATAACTGAAATATGGAACCTGCCAGGAAATTCAGAGACAGCAAGCTCAAGACATGCTGTATGTATGTGTAGTATAGTGCAGCAACACTTGTTACTTCACAGCAATCCATTGTATTTCTGTTTCCATTTAATTCTCACAGCCTGACATATGACCAAACACTTAGGAGAAAAATTAGCAAATCATTAGTGATTATATTCCATTAAACCTTTAGAAAACTGGACAGTCCACCTGAGTTTTGGCAAGCAAATAAGTGTTTCAGAAGGTAAGGAGCTATTAGAGAATGTTTCATTTTTCTGAGTATTTTGGAAATGCTTGCTTGTCGCACAAAATTCATCAATTTTTAGAGAAATCAAAAAAACAACCAAGTTATATTCTATTTCCAGCAATTAAATGACATATAAAATATTTTCAGAAGCTAAAAATTCAGTCCTAAAATAACCACCAGAAATAAATCAGAAATGCTAAGAACTCTCAGGAATTCCAGCACCTTTGGAAGGCAAGCTCTTTCTCACTTCTGTGCCTGCACATGACCCTGAAAGTCCAAGGTAACTGCAGGTGCCACACCTGACATTTCCAGCTCCTGATCTCAGCAGCCAATTCATTTTGAAAGCTAAAATTATTTTCTCTCTCAGAAGTTCTTATAATAGCTTATTTGTGAAAAATACCAGCGTGAATCGATTCCTTGAAGCCAAAACTCAGGGCTGAAGAAAACACGCACGCATTTATCACAACAATATAGTGCTGGAAAAAGCAATATTACTGTAACAAATCTGGAAAAAAACAATGAGTACTGGGAGAGGTGGAACACAGCCTGCTTCACCAATGCCAGAAAGATTTCACGCTTCAAGACTGTACTGTTTCAATTTTTCTCTGCCTTTTTTTTTTATTCCTTTTAGGAGGATCAAAACTAATTTATATAACTGTGAAGGTTCTCATGCATTTCACACTTACATGCCACATTTTTATTCTTCTAATAATTTACTTAATATTAGAGAAAAGGTGTTTTTTAGTCTAGTGGGAGATTGCACAGTCCCAGTCCCCAATATCCAGACTATTCACGGAACAGTCAAAGCAGCAGCGCTGACTTCTCAACTCTCAGCAAAGTTCCTCAGTCCTGAAGATCTCAGCTGCAACAGGAACTGGGTTTTTCAGCCTCCCCAGCTCAGATGGTCTTTGTACTCCCTTCTGAGACTGCCAAAGGGTGTTAATTACATCCCACTGCAGCCTGAGGCTTGGGATGCCAGCCCTTGCCTGTCAGCAGAGAACTCTCCCATTGCTGCAAACCCGTGCCAGCTTTAGAACAAGGCTGACTAAGTAGAAGTGCTCACATTTCTACCTGCCCCTGTCACCAAGGTCCCTGACCATTACTGCTCTGGGTTAATTTTCTCCCCAGGTTGGGATAAGCTGGGAAGCATTACAGTCTCTATGGGAGGATGAAGTGAAGCACCCTGAGCTGCTCCAGCTGGGCTGCCAGGATGGGACAGCAGAGCCTGGCGCTGTCCAGCACAAAGACAACAGCTCCACCTTCTCTCACTCCTTTCCTGAACCTGTGAAATTCTGACATGGTGAAAATTGCTCTGAATGTGAGCAAAGGAGGACAAAAGGAGCTTAAAATGTTTTAAGCAATTTCTGCAAAAAGAAATATGTATTGAACACCCAACTTCAGTGCAAGGGGAACCAAGTACTGATACTCCCAGTGACCTCAGGATGAACCTGCTTCATTTCTCTGACTCCTGGGCAGCCTCTGGAGACCATCAGCACTGTTGGCTGCTGTGAACAACCCCCAAAAGGCCACCCCCACTCTCAGGAAGGAGTAAGAAGGGAGGTGGAATTCAGGATGTGTTCATTCTCCCCATGAGAATCCCAGAACTCACATCTGGAAGGTCCTTCAAAGGGAAACCCAGGCCCTCAGCTGTCAGCTTTCTGTTCCTTACTTCTTAAAACCCATCTTTCTTCTCAATAATTTTACCATCTCTTCTGCCCTCCATGTATTTAGCAAGCTGCTCAGGTTCCATTCTTTAACAATGCCTCTTCTTAAAAAGTCATTCCATAAGTAACCATTCTTTCTTACTTGATTTAAAAGGAAAAAAAAACCCCAACCTCTTTTCATCTCGTATTAAATTATCAATATATCCATTCTATACTCAGTTTTGAGTGTAGAATCACAATTTGAAAATAAAAATGAAAATGCAACATGATGCAATGGTTATTCATCATTCATAACCACAGCTTTTTCTGAGAATTACCAATTGCTTATTACATAAAATTGTGTATTTCAAGGACGTGAAAAGGGCTAAAGGGAACTTAACATGTTTTTCTCTTTTCCTCCCTTCAGCAACTCAGAGAAAGGGAGAACAATTACAGTAAATATCTAGTCCTTCTGATACATTTTCATGAAGTAGTTTTGCTTGTGTGTTTAAAAAGTAACCAACAGTGGGATTTGCTGTAAAGCTGAATTGGGAAATGGATGGTTCTTAAATGCTGAATAAGGAAAAAAAAATAATTCTATCATTTAAGATCAAAATAGGCCACAGAATAAGGACAAGATTTTAAATTTAAATGAAAAGTTGTGACTGAAGCTGGTAAAATTATTGAATCTACTGTTTGAGATTGTGTTCCTTTTTCTGTTCACAACACATTTATAACCAGACTACTTTATAAAAATCAGATCACAATTAGTGGACCCTGGGTAAGAAGATCAGAGTTCCTGATGAGTTATTCATTTCACTCTGCATTATTCATGATGTGCAACTGGTCAGCTAAAATCACTGTATCACTTTTGTTCCTGGTGTAGACAAAACACTTCTAGAATGAAGAACAGAAAATATGCCCCTACTTATGTCAGAATATCTTTGCTTCTAAGTGGTTAGAGCCACTTTTTAAAAAAGAACAGTTATTCCACAAAAAAAAAAAAAAAACCAGCTTAAAAAAGCCAATAAGACAAAGAACAGAAGAGCTCAATAAATTCAAATAGTTTTTGGACCTAGGTCGTGGATGAGACAAATAGATCAGATAGACTACTCTAGAAAATAAGCATATATCTGCTCCATAGGAAAGTAATGGGGGAGAATCACACATAAAAATATCAAATTGAGAAGCAAACATCAGAAGGAGAATCAAGAGGTTTAGATGTGAATCTCCGGGTAGTATGGGATGATAAAAGATGCAGATTACTAAATGTATGTAACTAACACATCCTTCTTAATTGGCCCTTGCTCACATCCAGGCAAACACGGATGTATAACTCAGTGCTGTGCTGCTGAAGTTCAGCCCTCCTTGCTGAGGATGTGTGGGTAGACACAGTCTCCTTCTACATTTTTGTGGTACTTATATGTACCATGACAAAAATATCTTCTATTTTGGTTTATCAGTTAAAAAATGCCTGTTGAGCACTGAAAAATAAGCCAACATTTAAGCAGATCCATTTCTTCAGCAGTCACTTCAAAATGGATATTTTTTCATTGTATTGTTAAAACCAGCCTTGGTCAATCAAATACAGTTTCCTTGTTGCTGAGTCTTGATTGCTTCCATGACAACAATGCTATTTTATAGCAAGAGCATCCTCATATATAATTAAGGACACTATACGCTTGTTTATATTGAATTTAAAAGATAACTTGAAGAACTCATCATGTTTCTTCAGTTGTGGTCTCTGAACAGTACTATTAAATCATAAATATTCAAAATTAAGGCAACTTCATGTTCTCTTCTGTAATGGAGCTGTTTACAGAGCTGCTTTTAAAGCTTTAGACTTTTCCATTTAGAAAGCATTTAAATGATTGCCATGTTATTTGAACCCACAAGTCATGAAAATTAAAAAAAAACAAAACAGCTCTAAAACAAATAAACAAAAACAACAACTAAAAAGAAAAAAAATAAGGAGGGAAAAAACCTTAATCCATACATGAAAATAAAAATACAAGCTCATACTAAACCCCATTTTCTCTGCCATGGAATGCACCTGGCATCTCCTAAAGCCTTGCAGAACACCTTTGTGATGAGCACAAGGCATTGTGCACGTGCTGCTGCAGGCCCTGCTGCCAGGAGGGACCTGCCCCAGGATGTGGCTCCTCCTGAGCCTCCCTCTTGGAAGTTTGCTGCCAGTTCTGACTTCTTTGCTTTTGAGATTTTGCTTCATAGTCAGAGGAACAATTTTTTTTGTACTTCAATGTGACAATATCAAGGACTTTGACACAGAAGAATCTGAAGTTCAAAAGTAAAATCATTTAATGAATGCATAGCACATCCCTTCTTCATTATGCTGAATCCAGCCCTGGAGTTGGGCAATGCATACACTAATTCTCTATTAGAAATGTTATTCTACATTCCTCATTTGTAAAATAGCATTAAAAAAAAAGTCAAGATGTTTGGCTAAAAAAGCTTTCATACCATTTTGAACTTTCCTAGTATATTTTTAAAAGCAGGAGATAATCCTTTTTCACAGCTATTGTGTTTTATTCTGTTGAAGGTTGCTGGCTGTAAAACATTGTACCTCCCTTTAAACTTTTCCATATAACTTGATTAGACAGCAGTAATCTCTAATGCTTTCATGTGCAAATTTAGGAGTGACCCGGAACAAGAGTTTCCTTCATCCCCATGGCAACCAGGAGGATGGAAGAATGCCACTCACCAGGCAATGCAAGGCAAATTTCATCCCTTTGATGTTAATTAACAAATTGCTTTCAGAAAAGTCAATGCATTTTTCTCCTTTAAATGTTTGTGATAAATTTTTAATATGTCTGAAAATGAAAGAAACACAGAAGCATTGGCTGCTGAGAGGGGAGTGTGGACAACTGCCTTGGCACTGGTGCTGCAGCAGTGATGACCCCCAGGAAGGGTTTGCAGCAACTGCTCAGAAATCACCTTGAGTGAATTTTGTGACTTGGGGTTAAGGACTGATACCTCCAACTAGTTTTTATTTCTAGCGTACACTCTGATGTGGGCCCTGCTGGAAGAAAGTTGTCCATCCATTTTCAGTTGTGAGCAGGAAATAACAGGATAAAACACAAAAAATTTCTTAAGATGACGTTATAATCCTAAATCATTTTAATACACTTAGCATGAAAATCACTTCTCAATTATAAATTTTGTTTGCATAGTTCTTAAGCTGCTTGTTACTCTTCTTCCTCTTTCCCCAATTGTCAGAATGCTTTACAAAAGTTATCAGTTCTTAATACAAATTCCTTTAGGGACTACTGAGCTCTTCCTAATTTTACTGATAAAAGAAGGCTTGAAAATTGTCAGCACTCAAAACCCACCAAAAAACCCCATTAGAGTTCCAGATATGAAGGAATATGCTGATTCACTGGTTAATGCTCAGCTCAGAGAATGTGTTTTCCCTTCTACCCCTGTTTTTTAGATGTTCCAGGACTAATAACCTGGGTGAAACTTCATTACAGAGGAGATCCGAATAACTCCAGGTGATCTGAGGAACTGCAGCAGAATGAAGCTCAAGTGGAACCACCACACTGCAAGCTAACCCCTTACAGACACTCCTTTCATTGTTATGTGCTATTCTTACCACACTGTTACTTTCATCTTGATCTTCTTCTTCGTGATACAAATGCTGTCTTAAATAATGTCTGAGATCTTGGAGGTGACACTCTAAGTCTGGTTACCTTCAGCAAAGTTCAGACTGTGCTCAGTTCCCACGTGGGCACTGTGGATGGCAGCCCCTGCTGGCTCACAGGATGTGCAGGCACTGAACCAGCTGTGCAGTCCCTGGCCCTGGAGCTGACCTTAGAGGTGCCCCTGCTCCAACCAGGTGCTTTGGACTTGCAACCTCCTGAGGTCCCTGCCAGCCCAAAATATCATATGATGCTGTTATCAGATACGATGATGGATAAAAAAAAAAAAAAAAATCCTACAAGATGTCAGATTTCATAGCAGAAGGTAAATGAACATGAAGCAAGTTTAAGCAACCCAAGATTTTGATGACACTCACTGCCCCAATTTACCTTTAACTTCAGCTGAACTGAAAACAAGGCTCTGAAGGGAGACAAAAATGCAAGTTTCTAATCCTCAGCAATGACACATTAATCCCAGAAGCCTTTCCTTCCCTGAACGTTACAAAATCCCCTGCTGCAGTGTTGTTTTGCACCTCCTCATCAGTTAGGAATTGTGTGAAACTCCACAATGCTTTTCTAGCACACACTAAAGCAAAAGATGCTCCCTACCCATCACTTTTAAAAAAAATATAGAATAAATTCCACTTGTCCTGTATTTGTGTGTCATCTTATTTAACAAGCTTGCTGTTCAGTACAGCAGGGAAAGTCCATTAGAAGAATGATATGCAAGAATCCCACCAGAAGGTAATGAGTGGCTTCTCAGAAGGTAAGGAGTCACCTCCTTACTGCTTTCTGCCTTAACTATCAAACCTAAAACACTAAACACGGCTGCAATCCCAGAGAAAGAAAGCTGATGTGCTGTGTGGTGACTTAGCTCACCCTAATTCACCCTCACGTGAGCTATACTCACCACACAGAATATCATTTAATTTTACAGTCCAAGTCTTCATCTGAGGAATTGCCAGGTGCTGGCCCAAACCTCTCAGGGCAGGTGGCAGGGGTGGAGGTTGACAAGTATCCCACCTGGTAGAGGGGAGTGAGCTGAAAATATTGGATATTTGAAGATGCTTGTGAACCCTTCATGCTCCACTCAATGTAAAGAGGAAAGGTTCAGGTAAATTCTACAATAATTTTCTAAATCAGAAATCTTAAGATATAGAAAAGAGTTGAAAGAGATTCAGTCTAGCCCTGTATCCTGAAAAACATTTAGATTCTATTCCAGTATCTGAAATCAAAATCCTCTTTGCATACAGTGATATGAAAAGCACTTCTTACAACAAGACTTTATTTCCTAAAGAGAACAGGACAGTTTCAAAGAGTCCAAATGTGTTGGTCTCCTGTGCTTGAATTTCTCTCTTAATATTTCCCTTATTTTCAAATAACTTTTAATTTTTTTTTCTTTAAATGGAAAAACATGTACAGAACAATTCTATTTTGGCCAGATCTTCTGTCAAAGAGCTTTAACTGTTTTCTACCAAGCAGGTTTTCAGCATTACCTTTCCATACTGATTTACATATAGGGACCTGCTTTCTAAAAGATATGTAGTTTCTGAAAAATATGACTTCACTGGAGAAAGCTGTTTTTCAGCCATCTGAGAAGGTGCCACTCCTATCTTCCAATTAGAGTGGTTCAGGCAGAGGGAGTAATCATGTTTACTTGGAAAAACATGAAAATATGCATATGCAATACAGTAAATAAAATTAAAATAAACATGAGATTTTGAATTCTATTTACTGGAAGTGGCTGGCTTAACTGTGCAACTGCTCAGCTTTGTATGTGAGTCATGTTAATGTATGAATTCATTCAATACAGTATGATTATTTTGCCAAGCAATATATTAGAAAAGTCTTAGCAGAACTTCCCAGAGCAGCCAGTCATATAAATTCATATCTTATAATGAAAACAGAAATCACAATGTAGTCTAATATGGAGCTACATAAGGATTGCTCCGCTCTCAGTACCCTAAATATAAATTAATATATATAAGCTTTGTATGAATGCTTTCTAAATTAACATACTAAACAAAATTATTATCAGAATTTACTGGGAAAATAACTTCAATTTGAGAAAAATGGCACTAGATGACTGCCTGAGAGTCCGTCTATATGTTTCTTATGTTTTTCCTAGATACTTCTGTTACAGGTGCTACAAAGAAAAAGGTATATTTTATCTGTCCACTGTAAAATATCTTATTTTTATTAAAGAAGTCCAAGTATGAGAATGTTTTGACAAGCATTGAGATGTGGGGTTTAGTTTCTAAAGGGTCTGCCAGCAATGGAGGCTTTGCCCAACTTACATGTTAAAGGAGACACAGGAGTGGATATTGGGTAAAATACTGGGATACTCTCCATAAACAGCACTGTTTTTCTAATCTACAATTTTCTGTCTATAAGAATAAAATTAACCTCAAAATACTTGGAAAACAAGCAAGTGCCTGAAAGGACAAGATCCTTTGACGATGGAGTCCATTTAAAGGAAAGAATACATATACACATATATATCTATCTATATAAGTATGTATATAGATATATTTGCAGCACGCTGCAGTTCACTTCTCTAAGCAGTAAAAGTGCACGCCTACCACTGGGATGAGCACAAAGGCTGAGAACAAAACTGTCAAAAATAATGAGAAGGCTTCATATTTATTTCAATTTCCATTCTTTGTTATTATAAACAAAAAAACCCCAAAAACCCAAAAAAATCCCAAAAAACCAAAATAAAACTAACAAATGAAACCCAAACCAACAAACTCAACCAAAATACAAACAAAATAACCCACAAAAAACCCCTCCAAAAAACCCCCACCAAAACCAAACAAACAACCCCCACTTCAGAATAGAAAATCATTAATATTCATGTTTACTGATGGTATTTCTATTGCTGGTTTATTATGACTACTGGCATACAAAAAAAGATTAGGCTACTAACAGGAGTTTAGTAGTGGTTTAGTGTCATGTAAGGAACTGAGCCAAATTCATGCTGGCAGACAGAGTAAGTTAGTAGACCCAAAGATTAGTAAAGATATTTCAAGCTAAAGAAGGAAGAATTTCTGTAAATATTTTGCCATGATCTGGATTCTGTCATCTTGAAAAGGATAAAAGAAAAAACAAACCAAAAAAACAACAAAAAGGGGAGGACAAATTTTCTCTCTCTCAATGAGCAGAAACTCACAGTATAAGTAGTGAGAAGGAGAGAACAGCAGCACTAAAATGAGGCAAATCTGACTTTCAGGCGAGGAGTTCCATTTACACACACTCTATGAATTGGTTTTTCCAAGGGCAGCCCCTCAGACCACACTACAGGGCTGTGCCCTGCACCCCCACAGGAGCTGGCACACAGAAACAACCCTACAAAAAAGACCAAGGGGAACATCCAGGTTGCACACATACAACTCAATAATAAATCTTACAGCAGAGCGTTTGAAGAAAGAGATGTACCCCAAACATACAAACAGGCCTCTGAACATCAGGGAAACAATTTTGGCTGACAAAGGAACCCACATGGAGCCGGGATGAGAAAAGCCTTCATTTGTGACTGGCAACTGAGCTGGGCATTTCCTGTTCTCCCATTATGGCTCCCATGGAGACTCTCCATAGGCTCTCTACAGTTTACAGCAGAAGGCTGAGGGAAGGAGCCTCTGTGTTGACAAAAGAGGAAAAACAGAAGAAAAGGAGTTGTGATTTTTCCTGCTTGATGGTTAAGCAATCACCAGGATACCTTTCCCTTATTAAACAACAAAAGGGAAATGTGAATATGTAATGTTTGTTGGTATTTTCTGTGCTCAGCAAGAAGCACTTTGCTTCTGCGACTGTGATGTGAAGAATCTCTTCATGCTGGATGGCTTTAGTCTGTGGGCACCCTGATGGGCACGAAGAAAGAATCACAGAAAGACCTGACATCAAACTGGCTGCCAACAACACCCTCATTTTACACCAGCATAAAAAAAAGTGGAAAACAAGGATGTGCATGAACAGTATGGGTTTCTTTTCTGTGCTTGGTAGCAAGTCAATTGCTAATATGCTTGTGATATGAAAACATTTCACATGTACATCAGTGCTTCCAGGCACCCAGTTGAGACCATAGCAACAACAGATTTCACTGTACTGCTGCAGGAAAAGACTTTCCACCTTTGCTTGCTCCAAGTCCTTTCTAAAACAAAACCAGTGACTGCTTATCTATACATCAGCATTCTTGTCTTCTCTCCAGGCACACCCTCAGCATGCTGGAAAAATACAGCAGGAGTTGCTTACTTGTGCTATGTCAGAGAGAGCAGAAGGGGCAGGATCCTGTTCTGTATTTACTAACAATTCAAACACTTTATTATCTGAATTTCATACCCTTTTAATGTATATTTTTCATCCTATCATAATGCACTGTGTCTAAGTCACAGCACAGAATAATATAAAATAAATGTTCTGATGTTGAGATGGTGAGATAAAGGCAGCTGCTTGCCACAAAAAAAAAGGTAAACCTAGAGCATAAATATTATTTTTGTGCAATGCCTTACTTCTCCACAGCATTCCCTATCAGTTCTGCCAGGGGTGTACACTCTGTGCCACCAGAAAAGCACAAGCTCTAAATGATTCAACAGATAATTACTTATCACAACAGTGCTAGAGATGTTCTCATGCATCCAGAGACAAAGCAGTGGAGAAAAAAACCAACTCCGTTATTGATATGAATTGTGCTGACTTATGTTCAAGCTGATTTATGGAGGCTATTTACATTGTTATTAAAAGGGCTGATATTTTCCTGTGAAGTTTTGATTTCACATTCCATACACAGCAAAATGTAGTGTATGTAAAAGAAACTTCTGTTTAAGTCCTCAATAAATACTTGTTTAATTAAAAACATGAGGAGCCTATAGAAATAAAATGGAATAATCTATTAATCATATAATCATAATGCTGGTCATACTACTTTCATCAGAAATATATTCTCTCTATTTTCATCAGAATATATTCTGTCCAACATTTCATAAATACATATGTCTATAAATATAGGATTTAGCTCAAAGACGTAGTGTCAGTGAGATATATATTCATTAAACCTATTTCTTAAATATTAAAAAAGTCAAAACACTAGAACTAGAATAATCCTAAAATTATGGGGTTTTTCCACAGAAGCAATTACTTTGTTTTCACTCACAGCCCTGCTTACCCAGCCTAAAGAGCCCAACATCATGCTATGCTGCAGATAGCACTGGAAAACACCCCACATGCTTTAGGTTTCCTTTTTCATGCTTTTAAATTTTTTTTCTGTCAGTATTTTACTCTAAGTAATTTGACACTTTCAAAATGTAACATGTAGACTGTTTGTGTCACACAGAGGATAAAGAATTTCGCGTATTTGTCTACTGAATAATCACAACAACATACATTTAAGCACAATAAGTCAAATATTTTAGCATTTAGCAAAGAGCTCTTGTCCTTGGGCAGCCTAATAGAAAACTTGTGATAATCTTCCAGTAACGGAGACTGCACAAAGCACTTCCAGGTTTTCCTGAGTGTGTAAATGCCTGGCTTCCATGAACTCCAGGTCAAACACAACTATTTCCCAGGTGCTAAATAACTTCACTGCCCTATAGTGATAATATGATTCTAATAACTTTTTTCCAACTTACATTTAAAGGCCTATATTTTTCAGTAATAAAGACATTGGCTTGCTAAAACTGATTTTAGAATAGCAAAGAAGAGGATTTTCATTTTTTTTGTCATTATTAAAGATAATTTTTAGACAAGAGTTGAATTTATTTGACATACCCTATAAAGCTTGTGTTTTCTCATGTTCCAGTGTGTTACCAGGATCAAGTGCTGTAAACTGGTTTAATAAATCAATTTTAGTGGTCAGCAAGGGAACTTCAGCTCACTGGGCCCTGTATGTGATTCAGCAAGACACTCCCTTATGTTGTTTGATAGATTTGATTCTGTTTTTAAAGAACAAGTGTGGATACAGATATTTTTACACTGCTGCCACTTACATATACAGGTTGTATATGTCGTAAAATGTCCTTAGGATATCCTCTTTTTACTGTCCTAGATAAATTTAAAAAAAAAAAAAAGAAAGGAAAAGAAGGGAGAAAAAAGAGAAAAAAAGATTAAACGAGAGTGATGGCAATGCATTACAATGTCAAAGTCCTGTTTCATGTTGGTCAAGATGGCTCATCTCACAGTCTGTCCTCACTTTGATGTTGGGCAAGTATGACTGTGCTGTAGTCTGTGAAGTCCTTTTCCTCATCAAGTGTTGTGAATTTTATGATAACAGAATGAGGAGGGGCAGCGCTGAGGTTCAAAGACCCAAACGGTGAAGAGGAATGCCTCTGTACAGCTAAACAGGCTAAGCCTAAAGACTGCAGGCATAGCACTACACAACGAGCAATCAGATGGCTGATTTAATTTTACATGCTAAGTGAAAATCCTCCATTTTAACACTTGGACTTCTAAACAAGTCATCTGAAAAGAGAAACAAGAACTCAAGCCAAAACCCCATATCTGACTACTTTACATAACCAGGGTTTAAACAAAGGTTTCTTTTTCTGCTCTTTCTTTCAGGCAGCTTCTTAGAATGATCTGTCCTCACTGACGTGGTTCACCATCTAGAAAAGTTATATAAAGTGCAAGCATTGACAGGGTTACTTATTTGCTTTAATGCAACAAGAACCATTTAATTCTGCTTTTGAAATAAAGTACAGAAACAAAGCCACATGGAATGCTTGCTCCTAATATTTCATGCCAAGATAGCAGATAATCCTTATCTTCAGGCCACCCTGCCCTCACTGTCACCCATGGTGTCTCCAGGGAAATTGCTATCTATACTACATGTAACTCACAGATCTAATAAGCCACACATATTGCAGATATATGCGCCCTCTTGCTTTTACCTCCTTACAAAAAAGGTAAGCACTAGTCCCAAATACTCTGTAATATTAGTCCAAACTGGCTTAGTGCTGGCAGAAATATCAGCACACATTAAACAGACTGGACTCAAATGCATCCTGGAATCCAACTCCCCTGACACGACACAAGTGCCCACTCAAGGAGCAGTGGAAGTGCCAAATGGCTGCAGTCACAATTTATGGTATTGGCAAGCAGTAAGAGATGAATCCAAGCAGAGCAGCTCCTGGGTGAACACCAGCCTGCTCTGTCTCTGAGTCCCCTTGCAGGGAGCACAGTTTCTCCGTGCACAGGTGACAGATGCCACAGGCTTTTCAGCACCTTCAGCACAACCGTACAAAGAAGCCAGACCACAGACAGCCTCCTGATGCCATCTCCATGGATGTCAGAGCCCTTCTGGCAGCAAGGAACAAATCCAGTGACCTCCTCCATGACTTGGTGCATGCACAGCTCTGGGAGTGCTCCTGGACAGGGACATAAAGGTGGATGAACTCGTGAGGCCAGAGCTGGGAATCCTATACATACCCAAGTCAGAGAAATAAAAACCTATAGAAAAGTTCAGGTTAGAAGATCACCTTGACATCGTCTCACAAATTTTCCCTTTAAAAGGAGGGCTCAGTTGTCTAATAGTCAGTTTCTTTTCCACTAGGATACCCAGATTATCCTGGGGGTCCCTCCTTGCCTTTCACCAAATCAGGTGCATAATTTGCTTTCTCCTGCAATGAGGAACCTTCCACACTCACCACAACTTTCTGAGGACAGTAAACAGCAGCCTGGCAATGGCACAGCCTCCATACCCTGACTGCACCCCCAGCCATTCCCAAGGTGCTTCTACAGCTGAAGATCTCTTTTATCATTTACAGAGAAATTCGAAAGGTTTTGGCACACATATAACTGTGTGTTAACATAACACCTAATCCCAGGTGGGCTCACAAACACAATGAGAGGCTCTCAGAAATGATTGCTGAGAAGAGGACACGAGACTGAGAAGTCACCAGAGACAGCCTAGAAGAGAGAGTTTTGCCTCATCTGTTATTTGGACAGGGAGTACCAACTCTCCCACCTGCAGGCAGAATCACAACTCAGGGATATGACAATATGTGGCCTCTAAAGGTGGGAGAGATGAAAACAAATAGTCTTGGCCAACAGCTTGGAGTGTGGGAAGGAAGGGGACGAATGAAGTGTGACTGAACTTTTCCAAATGAAATGATAAAGGCCTGCAGTTATTTACTCTGTACAAATACATACACACACCCATTACATATATGGTAAATGTGTGTGCTCTGTACATCCTATAAACCCAGGATTATTTACATCATCTTTCACAGAAATAGGGTGAAGCAAACTGCCCTTCATTCCTCTTGTGCTCTGCTGATCAACCCAGTGATTTGCCCACAGAGTGAGAACCACTCCTGCAGAGCAGACTTCCCACAGGGGCCTCAGGGGAGAGGACAACCCTGGAAGAATTCAACATTCTCCTTTTATTGAGCATGCTCTTTTATTCTGAGGAGGGTCAGCAACAGTTCTGAGCTGCTGCTATGGCTTGGTATGCAGCTGTTCTCAGCTTTGATGGAACATTTTAACAGCGACAGCCTAAAGGGCCAGAAGAATCATGTGCTCGGTTGCATAAGCTGCCCTCAAAGAAAGGAGAGATTTTGATAACCTCCTCCACATCATGAAAACTGGAAAGGGTGTAAACAGGTGACTGAACTACTGGACAAATTTTCCCAGAGGAAATGACCCATGTGTTTTTCTGAAAACAAAACCCTGACGGCCCACTGCTGCTGTTTGCTTTCTCAGCCTAAAATGGGAACCTGACCTGTGTGAGGAGGACTATTTAACAAAGAAAATGCAGAAATATTCTAGTTTCAAAAATATCCTGTTTGCAGAAACAAAAAATAAAAAAAAGGAAGGAAAACAGCAATAAGAATATGCAGTTATAGAAGTCCATTGAAATTTCTGTTTTATCTGCTCTCATTTAAAAAAAAAGAACCAAAAGACTTTATTCATTCCCAGACATGATTTTTTCATGTTTGCCAATTAGAAAGGATTATATAATTGTGTACATATTATTATCAATGACACCACTATGCTATGGAACCACTGACATTTTAAACTTAACTACAGATGGCAGCTGATGAAATAATTAAGAAAAGATTGGACAGCAACCACAGTGATTTCATGCTTCCTCTTCATGTGTGTTTAGCACAGTATTGTTGAGTCCCTCAACTTTACAAAATAATGTGAATTATCAACCAGATCACACTGCTGGTGACTGGGAGGCTGACTCAGTGCTGTAGGCAATGGTAGTATGTCACACGTGGCACTCCAAGCCCAGGTCTCTGCAGAAGGTGTCCCCAGAGCCCTCAAGGCTGGCTGGTGGCCATGCAGTGGCCACTGCCAAAGGAAGCCCTGAACAGCAGGTCAGGTTCACAGGCTGCTTGGGCAGGGCTGCACACACATCCAGCAAAGGGTTTGCAGAGCACAGAGTATTCCTTCGGGACTACAGATCTGAATTGAAAAAGTGAAATTTGAGTACGAAGATCTTATACCTGCCTGATATGATTCTATGACATTCATTTCAGTCCCCATGAAATTTCCTCCCGTCCATGAATCCACTAATTAAATTGCCAGTGGCTTTGATACCGATGCTACCTTGCTCCAGGGAGAATTTTGTCTGGCTCTCCAGAGATTATTTTAATGTGTTCCATGTTAAATTGGTAGGCACTTTTTAACCTGTTCCTTCCTGATTCCATCTCACCTCTGTTATTACTAATAGCACATTAAGCCTTTAACTACTATCATTTTGGTGAAGGGCTAACTCAAAATGGCTATTAAGCTTTTCAGCTCTCTACATACCTTTTTTTGCTTCTACTTACATCTCTCTTAAGCAGAGGACTGACAATTCCTTTGCTTATTCCCTGGCCTCTTACGCATTTTAAAAGCATGTCCTTCTCGCCCTTTCACATGGTTTACTAATGGTACCTCATTTAGAGCCTTTATCTTTCTGACTCTTCCTTCAGATTCACTCCCTATGCCCAGTCCTCCCTCCTGTCATTTTACTCTCTCTTAATGCAGCTACAGCTTTATTAATCCAATGATGCCCAAAATTTTTTTCGGTCCTTCTTATTTGTGGGGTTGTGTGGTGGGTTTTTTTGTTTCTGTGGTTTTTTGTGGGTTTTTTGGTGGAGAGAAGAACAAGGAAGGCAGTTTAGGAGGACTTAAGTACAGTACACAGATTCTGTGCACCCTTACCCTAAATACAGCCTCTTTCCTTTTCTTCCCTGTAGCTGTTGAAGCTCTGGGGTGAAAAACATTAATTACAAATGTATCCTTCTTTTACCACTAGCATAAATTGCTTATGATTTTACGAACTATGGATGCTTGCTTTTCAATTGCCAGCCACTGCTGCCTGATGTATATTGAGAATAAATTTCTTTGCTCAAGGAATTTTAAATATATATATATATATACACACACAATCTTAAGTCTTACAGGAAACAGAAAGGATGAAGACCAAATCATACTTTAAAGAAGTCCACAGAAAACAAAATACTACTCTGTTAGTTTCAATATGTGATTATGATTTGAATGATATGTAGATCAATATTAAAAATACTGTATATACATTTTAGGCTGATAAAACACAAGATTAATCACATACAATATACACAGACTAGTACAGTTTAAGAAAATTATTTTCCCCTATATTACACTGATATAAATGAAGAGCATTTCTGTGAAACCAGTGGAGTTATGGTGTATGAGAAATGAATCAAGTCCAACATGTCTTTAATCTAGTCAGCATTTCTTTCCCCATTACCAGACTTACCCTGCATTATCCCCACACAGAAGGGACAGAGCAGAAAATTATCACATGTTGGTGATAATAGTGACTAACAGCAGACCCATCTCACCAATTATTTTAAATGTTTTAATGTAATCCTTCATAAATCACTACATATAATTAACAGATGGAGAGAAAAAAAAAAAACCTACAGGCAAAATGCTGAGGAGAAATACCTACACAGAGTCACTGCTGAACTTGTTTGACCCAGTATGACATTTCTCGTTAAAAGAGCAAAGTAATTCCAGAAACACTTGGCAAAGAATCTTCCATCAATGCAGGCAGAGGATCATACAAGAATGTAACAAAAAGAAGAGGAAAACAACAGAGAAGCAGAGGTATTTAGAATAAAGCAAGGATGGATGCAAGTGATCCTTTTGACTAAATCATGTCCTTGTTCCCTGTTCTGGTAGCTTTGCTGGGTCCTTGGCCCAGTCACAGCCTCTTAGCTGAGCTCAAGCAAAATACAGCTACAATTGTCCATAAACCAGTTAGCAGATAAAAAACTCACACAGTTTTTGCAGAAAGAAAAATGCAAGATTTGTCCTTATTTTGTGCTTTCATATCTGCAACATGCAAACTAGCATAAAAGATACTGACTGTGCTTACAAGGCTGTTAAAGAACTGGAACCTTTGGGTTTAAAACATGGAGACAAATCATGCAATCTTCCCACTGAGCCACTGAGGACAGCTGTGCTGGTGCGTCAGTGCAGTTCCTTTGCTGTACAGGCCACTTACTGCTATGGCTCACCAGAAAAATCAGATTTTTCTTGCCTCAGTTTTTATTTTAACCAAAATAACTGTTCTGGGGAGTTGCTACATACATTCAGAGAATAGCATCTTTCTGGAAACAACACTGAACTAATGTCCTCAGAGTATTAGAAGATTACATTCATTACAGATTACATGTTGAGTAGGTATTGCACAAAGTGTCCATGCTAACACTGCCATAATTAAAAAACATGGCCTCATCTCCTTTATTTTGCTGCAGAAAAGCTCACCTGCTACTCATGCCATCCAGTTAAATCCTGCTGACATATCCTTCACTTTTTTTTCTTCTAAACTGCCATTTTACTGCTGCTAAAAAGAGTACAACTTGCCCTCTGCCTTTATTTCACTATTCCACGGAAAAAATTGAAAAATAGTAAAATATTAAACCTCTAGACATCTTTTTTTCTAAAGCTTTAATAAATTCATTTAATAATATTACAGATATATGTAATATGTGGCTAAAAAAGTTAAAAATTATTTTATTTCTTTCTACAAGTGTCACAAACATTTCTAGAAAACTATCAAATGCATTTTGTCCTATTCTATTTGATGAAGAAGTGTTAATTGCCATGGGATTGGAAGAAGCAGCTTGTCTGCTGGTGTAGCATCCCTTAATCAGCTCCTTCCAGTGGCACCTTAACCCATCCCCCTGCTGCTAAGGAAGCAGCAGCACGAGTTCAGCCCCTGGGCTGCTCCCAAAGGCCAGACTTGTGCTCGGGGTTGGGATTCCCTCTGAACCAAGCACTGGGACAGGGCAGTTTGGAGCACCTCCCTGCTAACTGTACAGACCAAGCACACATGCAACAAGTCTTCTTTGCCTCCTTGGCTTGGTTGGAACTCCGCTCTCAGTAGTGACAGGACATGAATTAACCTCTCTCTCTCTCCTGTTTGACTTTGTGCCAGTTTCACTGGCCCATTCCTACACAGAAACCAATTCACTGGGCCTTTTAAAGGCATATTCCCATTGTCAGGAAAATTAATCCACAAACACCAGACATTTGTGTCCAAAAAGGAGACAGAAGAGTCCTGTAACTTTATTCTAATAAAGGGAGAGGCCATGGGGCATTTCCCCTGGGGTGTTGCTAATTTTGGAGGACGCAGCCTTCTTTTTATCCCAATTTCCCGGCTGCATTTCCCTCTCTCTCTCCCCATTGGCTGAGGTACTTGAGAGGTACAGACTTCCCAAAATGCCTAATGCCTAACACTCCCTTCTAATATGTAACCCTCAAACTTTTCTTTTTTGTGTGTCAGTCAGTGGAATTCCTATGGAATTTATGGTTCTTCCCACTGTTTCTTTTATCTCTCAGGGCTAATTTCACTTACTAGCAGACCCACAGTTTGTTTGTAAAGTCCCTCATTCCTTTCAATATTCTCTGTTCATTTTAGTTACCCCACTTGTGGTGGTAACTAAAGGGGTAACCCACTTGTGAAAGTGGATTATGAAGAAAAGGAAGAGTGAAAATGAAAAGCACAAGGAGATTAATACAGCGCCTGCCTCTACAGGAGCAGAGCCTTGAAGACTGCATATCCCCATTCCTTTATGCAATGTTATAAGAGGCTTTGACCTAACATACCACATTATTTATAAATTATACTGAATATGCACTATGATATATTTGAAAAGATGCCATTAAAGGAACTTCACACATGGGAAAGGCATACAGGCTTTTTGATCAGAAAGAGAGGACATCTGCATTAAAATAAAAAACTCTCAAATCTTAGTTGGAGATCTAAAAAAATTACTTCACTTATTAATAAGAGAAGTTGCATTTTGATAAGGTTTTTCCTCCACTATCATAATCAGAATTTTATAGGAGGCCTGCACCACGTGTTCATATTTCTGATTAGGTACCCATACTTTTGACAAAGGCCAATTTCCTTGTGGTCTCTCTGAACTTTTGAATTTTCATTACAAAGTCCAATATAAATACAGTAGAACCTTGGTATTACCAATTTTACTTCTTAGCAATTTTGAAAATTCTTTGCATTATATGATACTTCTTATTCATGGAACTAAAATTACTGAAATGAATAAAGCAATAAATGTAAGCTTTAAGAGGTTAATGGTATAATAGCAAAGTGAGAGGAAAAAATAATTAAAGCAGTTCTACAAAAATAATACAAATACAAAGCTTCCAGGAGCCTTGCAATATACTGGGGGAGGAAGGAAATAATGCACTGCCAACAAGTCACAGGTAAACAGCTTGACAGAGTGAAAATGCTGCCAAGAGGAAGTGATAATGGTTTTGTATCCATAATTCATTCATCTCGAGGGATGCAAGATTACGTAATGTAGTGGCACTGCTGTATCCTGGTTCATTAGTGAGTCCTACAGAGCATTTTCTGCATTCATAAGTTGGTGAAGTGCCTGAGACACATGCACTTTGTAAATTACTGCCTCCCGTGCTCCTGACAGTGCTGGATGCTCTCAGGGTTTCGAGTTCAGTCTCGTAGCAGTGGTGAGACAGGGTGAAGGTCTGAGCAACAGCTCAAGCATCGTTGCATGGCCAATCAGAAAGAGCAGGAGTAATCACACTGGTATTGAAAGAAGGAGAAATGAAAGAGCAGATAGACTTCTCACCTGATCATTAGCTTGCGTTAACACAAAGGGTGATGGAAGCTTGAAGGAGACACAGATAAAAGTGGCAGTAATAAAAATTGGCATAGATGAAATATGGGACTCAGAATAGGGAGGTGAGAATTGGAAGAGTTCAGAAGGAATAGCAATTAAACAAGGTGACAGTGTGTTCAAGAACATTGGGATAGATGTGGCAAGTGAAGGAAAAAAGAATGGTGAGAAACCAAAAATAAGGTCAACAAAGTAACAGTGTTGCACTGTAATGAAAAAAAGAACAAAGAAAAATCAGTTTGGAAAATGACAGATTATTGGAGGGGGATGTAGTACTTCAGAAGAGAGAATGAATCCTAAAATTTTAAACAGGGAAATTCTACATGAGTGAGAAAGCAGGAAATGAAGTATGAAGTGGCTAAGAGAAATTAGTTATACATAATCCAAATTAAAACACACCTGTGATTTCAAAGCCTTCGAAGATTATTTTTCCTATGCATAGTCTCATATTTTCCAGTTAAAGAAGTGCCAATGTAATTCATCATGTAAACCATTGTGCCTTACCTTCCCTTCATCCCAGCCACAAGAAAACATGTGGGATACTCCAGTACTTACAAGATGTATCTATATGACTTTTACGCCTCAACAACTGTAACATGTGTCATCTCTGGCTTTGAGAGCTGGGCTGGGTGCAGGTTGTGCAGTCAGGAACGAGTCCTGGAACAGCTGGGGGCTCCAGGGAGGAGATATTTGTGCTGTCCCTGGCTTTCCTGCCCTTCAGGATAAGCTGCAGTGGGTCAGAGAAGGCACAATGGACACATGCTCTTCCTCAGCCTGGCATCGTGACTTGGCTTCTCACTCAACTCCCAGCTGACCCAAACCCACAGATGCAGTTGTGAGGCTCCATGGGGGCACTCAGGAACCCCAGGGCAGGAGGGCTGATGGCCTCAGGAAGCCCTTGGGACCACTAGGGAGGCCCAGAGGGGCTCAGGAAGCTGTGCTGGGCTACCATGGCACTGGGGAAGGTGCTGAGATGAAACCCTTCATGCCAATCTCCATTTGTCACTGCAGCACTGTGCAAAACAGTCAGCAGACAGCACATATTTCACATTCATATATTTGGAAATTACCAAAATCAAAGCAAAGCTAATATTTTGATAAGATAAACAAGTGCATATAGATTCTTGGAAGCCTTTATTTTTATTAATTTTGTTTTTAACAGTGCCAAGAAAAGTGACTTCCTTCAAGTTCCACATACTTTCTAGTAAAAAATGCTACTGAAGGGAGTCTGTGCCACCCACACAAAAAAGCAGTTAGTGGCTCTCCCAAGTCTGGGGTAATAAGAGTTACTCAGACACCAGGGAAAAAAAAAAGAATCTATTCAGTGTTTTGCAAACTAAACCTGGGAATAATTAATTCCAAATACTCTGTTTTCCCCATCCAAGTATGGCAAGCTACATACATGTACTCTATAATACAGAATTTGGATAAAGCCAACAATGTATCAACCAGGTATCTCATGAGATGGAGGATCAGGTGATGAACACCTCCAAGAAGCACAGAAAGAAAATGCATTCTCAAAAACAAAGAAGATGCTTGCACTGTTAACATCTCATGGCCAGCCAAAGGTCTGGGATAGCTCCTTTGCCGGTCAGAGCCTGCCTTCAAACTGCTTCCAGCTTTGCTTAATTGCTCTCTTCCTGTAAGTGCTTGACAGAGACTGCATTCCTGAGTAACCTGGCCTTTTTGTTTGGTTAGAATGAAGTTTAGGGTGTGGTTAATAAAGGGAAATTGGGAAGCAATATTTTGCATTGAAATACTGGCACAAAATGACACAGAAAGGAATTATTAATTAGTACAAATAACTGACACGAATTCTTAGTGGCAGCACTTCATAACTGTGTCCATGAAATTGAAATCCTGAAATTTCACCTCACAGTAAAATAACCTGGTTTGCACAGTGGGCTTGAAGCAAGTGGGAAAAAAAAAAAATCTTTTGGTATCATCATTTATCATGGACGAAAGGGGAGATACTAAAGACTGAACTGACACCTAAGGACCGAGCACTTGGCTGCCATTCATTCTCTTTTATTGAATTGTGGGCACCTGGCTGCTGCCTCTCTGAGCCACTGAAGTGCCTGGTATGTTCACAGCCCTTCAGACTTCACTGTGTCCTGGCCAGGTATCACCAAAGACTCACCAGTGCACCCAGAGCTCCTTGTTGCACTCCTCATCTGACTCATGAACATGTGGCCTGAAAAATCCTGCAGAAATATTGTCCTTAAACACAGGGGCTTAGCAGGTGTCACCAGCAGGAGTGAGACACTGCTAACTGAGCACTTTCCAATAACTCATTGACGGTAATCAAGTCTCCCCGAAGAGGGATGTCAGCAGCAGCACTGACAGCTATGTACACAAGAAACAACAAGAGGTAACAGAGCAGCAGGGTTGGGACACATATTAATGACACTGCTTTTCACTGAACTGCTCTGAACACAAACCATGCACAACATTTGTCCAAATGCACAGATGACAAGACACCTTAAATTACAAGAAGGAGAATCAGATTTTTCAAATTGCTATGATTTGAAGCTTCTGGTCCTATTAAAAATAAGCAAAGCTCAAGGGAAACCCATTACTAAATGTCCATGTATTGGGGTCAATGATAAGCTCTCATAGGAAATCGAAGCCATCAGTTTCCCTTTAGACAGAGGGTGTTAACATAAGAATGCTTAAAGAGTTTTTTGATCAAATATATCCCCTCGGATGAGGGAGAGCTACACAGAACCATTATCAAAATGAACACTTTCAGAAAATCCTGTTTTACACAGAAAGAGATCATTATGGCAAGTTTTGGCTGTTGAACTGCTAATAATTTTAAATTAATCTTTGACAACTGTGAGAATATTTTCCTGTGTGTATTTCCAGCATGTGATGAAGTAAGGAGCTTGCAGTTTGGGTACATGATGGCTGGTGGCACAAAAACAAAGACACTGTGTGCAGGAGACCCTCTAAGAGCACAGCATAGAAGTACTACACAGGATTTTAGAGCTGACACTCTTTTTGGTTTGTACCTGGATCTGGAACTATGGTGTGTACAAATATGCTCTTTTGTCTCAGAGCAAATGATCTAAATTGCCTTTAAGAGTTACTAGAGAAATGGTTGCTGCCATTCTGGGAATTTTGCCCATCTTGGAATGAAGAACATTTTTTTTTAAAGCCACTGCCATCTTGACTGGTGGGTTCAATTGTTGTTTCCTGGAAATCCTTATGGATTTGTTTGGTTATTATAGTTTTTGACTGTAGTTCTCTCTTTTAGCGCATGACAATTCATTGTTTGCCTAGAAAAACTGGGAAACTGCCCTAAACTCCACAGATGCCACCATGAATCTATTGCATACAAATCCTATGGTTTTATAAAGTCACATATCTTCTTTAAGAATTAACAGATAGAAATGGATAGAATAATCCCAACATCAGAAATGTCAAAGAAATCTTTTTAGCATCTTAACCAGTAGAAGTGACTACACTGTTTTTAAGTGGAATGACTCAGTCTTGTCAGCCTCTGCATGTTATTTTGGGATCACAGCACTGCCCAGAGTCTTTCCAGAAGTCACTTGTTAGTTTTCATCAAGGTTGACTTCCCTCAAGTAGCAAATCAAAATAACTTTGCAATGCAATACAAAGGCATTGGTACCCTCCCAGTGATGGCTGGAGCCTGTGAGTCCACCAGCTGCAGTCCAGACTGCTCACCACGTCTGCCTTTGCTGCAAGCCTGTGCTGCATTTTGTATTCAGTGCAAAACATATTCATGGTTATCGTGACCATACTTTTGGATTACAAAGGATGTTCTCTTGCCATGCTTGGATTACTTCAATTTACCAGTGAATTTACCCAGCTCAGGCTTTTGAATACATAACCTGCAAGCACCCAGCCTGCAAGAGCAGGCTGCCTGGAGCTGGTCAACAGGACCACGATTGAACATGTCCAAGTTGTTGCTGCACATAATCTCGTACTCTTTTACAACCAGATGCTCAGCACACTGAAATGCAGATGCCAGGGCAGAGGAACAGCCGAGGCTCACAGAGGAGCTGGGGCTGAGCAGCTGCTCCAGGCTCCCACTGCAGCCAGGGGATGATGCTGATCCACTTACCATCCTACTTCTGTGTGAGGCAGCGTTTCTCACACCTGCTACATGTCCTTAGCAGCACACTTCATGTTTGGGAAAGAAAGCCATGCTCTGGCACTGCCCTTGGGTGGCTGGAAACCCCACTTGGCCGCAGCACCTGCCAGGGGCTCCTCAGTGATCCAGGCAGTGAGATGACAGACCTGAGGACTCTATTTACTGGCTCTCCTACCTACTGTGGATAGCCAGAAAGGAACATACAGTTGTTCCCTGCCTGGTAAATAGTCTGCGATCTTCCAGTTTTGTCACAAAAAGAAAAATCTCTACACTTAGGTATTGGGGACCAACCAGAATAAGGTCTTAACCATCAACAGTTACTGTATTATTTATTATTTTTTTCTGACTGTAAATTAATAATACTGGTTATACAACCGTATCATCATTTTAGTAAAGCATTATTGCTGTTGCTGTACTGGCTCTTTTAGTGCTGCTTCAGATTTAATTGTAATTCTGAACCAAATTTTAAAAGCCTTCCATCTGCTAAGAAAACCTGGCATGGGGGTATATCTCATGACACTCTCACCTCCCTCTTCTCTTTCCCTAAATTCTCATCTCCCAAGTTCTCTCAGCCCTTCACTCCTTGCATTTTACATACCACAGAAGTGAAAAAGTGTCAGCACACAGGGTTCAGCCATAATTTTCTGAGTCAGCAGCCCTGAAGAACATTTTCTCACATGACATGCTGACTTGTGTCATGCGACTGCAGCCCCTCACCTCTCATTTCACCACCACAAGGGCCACACCTAGAAAAGTAAAGCAAGTTGGAGTTGCAAAGCTCAGTGTCAAGAAAAGTGTGTGGTTTATCACATCCACTCATGCCAGCCAGCAAAACCAGCAGCAGCAGAGCAGGCTATAATTGATTCATGAGGTTCAGTCTACACAGCAAGAAGGTGTTGCCCAGGCAAACACCAGCCCTGCACTCACCAAATGCACCTTTTTCCAGATACAGGAAAACATAGACTGTAACTGAGCCAGTACTAGGGAAGGAAAAACATTAAATAAGGCTGTAAGCCTGAAAGAGAATTAGGCAGAACTGTAAAGAACACTTGGGAATTCTTTCTTCCACAGAAAACCCTCAAAGTGTTTATGTCATCTAGACGCTAAGTAGATTTCTTGGAGGAAAAACTGTTACTTTATCTGAGTAAACATGTCAGTCAAAAACAACAACCAGCAATTTACAAAAATGATGCTCGATTATTTAATGCTGAAAGGGGAACATTCCACAGGGAGAAGTGTTTTTATTTACACACAGTATCTAGAACAGCTTTAGGCTGAGATGGAGTAACCATAACAAATACTACGCGTTCTGCTAATTCAGCAAAACTCCCCGGGCCTGGGACTGCCTTTTAGAGTGTGTTTGGCTGTAGATTCACTGTGTGGCTCATTGCCACATCCAGCTCCTCACTCTGTGTATTTCCAAGACATCTTCTAAAGAGCAAGAGGTTTCCTCAGAGGAAAAGAGAGATTCCCCTTTTTCAGTGGAATAATGCAAATCCTTAGAGTAAGCTACACTTTAGCTTTACGGATCCTTGAGAACTCCTATTTATTTCACTGTGCTCAGCACATCACCTGATTAGGCTTCAAATCATTAAAAATAGCTGCACACAAAAGGAAATCATGGAATTACACAGTGCTCCTCTGTTATTGAGGTTTTGATTACTGCAGACTAATTTTCTCATTGTACTTTCGTGGGGTTTCTCCTAACTTAACATTCTTTTAAGGTAGCCTGTGTTGAGGGAATTATCTTGTTTTTCAAAGCAAATTTCAGCTGATTACTAAGTATTTACATACTGTAATTTGAATGTCTAATTATACAATTAGTGTAAATACATGTAATATGGTTTATTTTTCACAAAAGCTGATAAGGTACATTGCTTTTTGCATTCCAGTGTTATGAGATTTTCATTGCTTGTAATACACAATCCAAAAATTCACATGAAAAGCTTCCAGTAAAAGCTGTTGGAGTAACAGCTCCAAGTGGTTTGAAACACTTCCGACCATAAACTGAGAAAAGACACCTGCCTTCTTCCTGCAGACCAGGGCACACAACCACACCTTCCAACCACACCTTCCCCTTAAGTGTAAGAGTTGCCCATAGTCTCATTCTTTCCTAGCAGGACTTCACAGTACATTTCTGTCCCCTCAAGCCCCCAGCACTGTGGGAGAATTCACCGGTGAAGTGCAGTATTACAGCACTGCTGGCCCTACAGCCATTGCTCTGTCACTTGCACTGACATGTATGATGAGACCCTTGATGAAACAAGGAGAAGTGCACTTGGGAAGATGGCTGGAGACAGTGCTCCTCCAGTCCTAGAGCTGCTCCTGTTTTAAGCAGCTAGAGATGATCACCTCCTAATGAGAGGGCAGCAGAGTTCTCCTTAGCTCCCAGCTGGTGAAGCAACAACGCATCAGCATCGTGCTGCAGAAAGCTGCCAGCCTCCCTTGCTCCTCTCCTCAGGAATCTCTAACATCTTTCATCAGCCAAAGCTTACTAAATAATCTAGGCTTCAAATGTAATCGTTTTTCCTTAAGTTTAACAAAATTTAATCTATTAGCAGACAAAAAAATTAGGTCAGTGTGTTTGTGAGCAGACATTTGTACTCCATTGGCACATCCATTCCCCACGTCCGACTTCTAAATTTTTTTTCAGAACTTGACTTAAGAATTTTAATTAAGTATATAGAGATCATATTTAAACAATGTAGAAAGATCAAATATGTAAGAAATATTTCAGAACTATATGTCATAAAAAGATGTCTTTGTCTGTATTTCCTTAACCTACTATTCACTTCATAGTGGAAAATGACTTCAATAGGATATTGGATTTTACAACACCTTAGAAAATAGCATCAAGATTTCATGAGACTAAATCTCATGTTGTCAACATGAAGCTTCAACTTTAGCACCCACTGCCTTCCCCACCATGTCTTTTATGGAAACTTCCTCCACAGAAATTAATTTTAAATGAAAATTAAAGCCAAGGACCTGGGCACTGAGCTCCATGGCAGCACCAAGAGCCATGAGCCCTGTCCTGATATGAGCTCTGGAGCAGCCTGTTCCTAAGGCACCGTAGCTACAGCTCTGCAAGCACACAGGATTTTCCTAATGTGTACACCAGATGTTGCTGTCCTTGATTACACTGGAAAATATCTTATCCTGAAATAAAGATAAAAGGCAAGACTAGTTTACATTTACTTTCTATTCTTTTTTACAAACCAGGACACCATTAAACCACAGTAAAAAACTTAGCCTTTCATATTGCTAAATCTAACCTGTTATATCAGTATATTGTGAAAAAAGAACCAAACAAAAAGATTTTAAAAAAGATAGCAAAAGGATGTTTATTTCATAAATATACACCACACCGGAATAATTTCAAAAATACATTTCCTAAAATTCTGGGCCCAGCAATAGAATATAGTCAAGTTATTAAAGATGCTGAATATATCCTTAATTTTCAACTTCTTTTTATGCCCCTTGGCCTCAGTGAGATTTAAGGACATGTATAAATTTTCTTTTTAATCAAGACCTTATTTATGAGGATAATAATGCCTTTACAGTGTGTATTTTTCTACTGTAAGAGGCAACATACAAACAAAATGTGAGGAATATCATCTTTGGCAGCATTCCCTAAGGGAGTCTGGATCTATAAACACATGGATGTAATGTGTTTGTTAAGGCAATTCTTCTTCCATTCTCTGACAGTTATAATATAAATAACATTTTCTCCTTAGGAAGCAATCCAAATACAATCAAACCAGTGTATTCATATCCCTTAATGTAATCTTCAACTTTGCAACTGGTTTAGAAGTCTGTTTTAGAGGTTGTGAGAGGCTGGATGCAGGGGTAGGGGCCACACCCCCCCAACTTCATCCCACCCCATCCCATAGCTCTGTGAGGACAGCTGTTATATCTCAATTTCCCTTGCCATGGAAGGCAGAGATAGCCCTCTGCCAGCCTATGAGAGATGCTTACACCTTATTCTTTGGCTCTAACCTGCTCTCTCTCTTGCAGTTTGCTCTCAAACAGCCCCCACAAGCCAGGAGTCTGATCCCAAGCCTGGCCAGAGGGGGAGGCAGGATGTGGCTCCAGGAGAACACACTGCTGAGAATGTGGGAGAGAGGCCATGTCCAGCTCAGGTGTGAAAGTCACATCAGCTGCCATCACCTGCCACTTGAAAACACCTCAATATCCCGGAAAACCTAAGTCAGGCCCTCAGGTCTAGTTAAGTGAGGCTGGAAAAATCTCCTGTGTATCAGCCAGAATGAATTGAGGCAGTCTGTATCAAAATGAAACACACGAATAAACACAGTCATAGCAGTCACTCATCTGTATGTGCTGGACTAACGAGCAGATATGCAAAAGAGCATGACAGAAGAGCCAGAAATCAGCCTGGGTTCAAAGGAACACAAGGAATCCCTAAGATGGCTTTTTTTTTTTTTTCATAAAAAATTGCCAGTTAATCAGGAAATACACAGAAGCACAGAATCAACAGATTGGAAAATTCAGCAAAAGATCCAGAAGTTGGAAAAAATGTGGGTTGTGAATATTTTGTTCAAATTAATATTCTGGCAGCTACATTTTGAACAAGATGTAATTTGTATAAGGCACCTTCTGTTAAATTTGTGGCACCCAATTACAAGGACCAATCCAACTTGAAATCAAACCATGGATTTGCATCAGTACATCTATTTACCCTAACTCCTAGACCTAAACGACTGAGAAAGATTTTCAAAAGTAGAGAATGCAGATAAACACTTAAAAATATCTTTCCTTCAAAAATGAAAGATGTATTTTATCTCTCCAAAGAAACTAAAGCAAAAGGACCTGCTTAAGTCTTGAACCATGCTCTGGCAGCCTTTGTTCTACATATTAATTTTGTGCAACACATAAATTCATAGCTAGCAATGAGGTTTAGGAGCAGACTTAAGAAAAGGGCTAATCTATCAGCTATGTTGTCAACTTTATATTTAGAGAGATGAAGGCAGAGGTATTAATCTGCCAAAATCAAAGCCAAGGATGATGCTCACTTCTGCAGAATGGCTGAATCAAAATTTTTCAGCCTTGCATATTATTTTTGAGTACTTACTAGAAAGTTAAATCACTTTAAGAAGGTTATGTAGCACAGCAGTGACAATATAACCTGGTGGTAAATTACAGCTGGCAAACTAAAACTTAAAGGAAAATGAACCACTGCCTGTTCTTGATATAATATGAGAGCTAATGGGAAAACAAACACATTAATATTTAAAACAAAACAAAAAAACCCCAGCAAAATTATTTTCACTTTATTGTAACACTTATGTGTTATGCTATTTCAGTTCTGATCAAAGTTTTAAATATCTCAATTTTTGCTCCTCTTCTTTTTCACAACACCAGCCATGCTGGTTATGCTCAATACAAACAACCAATGCCTGGGAATTTAAGCAGCTTTTTCTTTTCCCATCAGTGGTGTTTATTTTTTCAGAGCTATCCTCAGCTGTTCTGTGGCACAAACATTATTTTCCAAACAACACAAACCAGAATGGTTATTAGAACCAGTGATTTAGACAACAACCTTTTTAATGTCAGGTAGGCTTCAGAGGGCACCCAGCATTAGCTCCAGTGCACAAGCTCTCGAGAGTGACACCTTCAATTCCTGCCACACCACTGGGCACTTTACAGCTTAATCATCAGCACAGTTTGCCCAAACTCCTATTTCATGTATTCACTGAGGTCACACCTTGGCAGCTGGATGACACTTAGTGGGTGTACACCTGCTCTGTAATTCAAAACAGCAAAACACATTTCAGCTTTGATGGGAAGAGTGCTATATATCTGCTATTTGCTTCTTTTTCCTCAATATAAACAGCTTTGTTAACCAGTGCCACAATATCACCACCCAAGCAGCTTTTATATTTTAAGAATTATATAGTCTGATCATTAGAATAAGTTTGGAGAGAAAATACTTCCAGGTCATTGCAGCAGAAGAATTTGGATAATCCTCAAGACACACCTGAAAGTTGTGCCAAAAAGATAACAGGTCTGTAAGGTGTTGGAAACCAGGCTTGGTAAGAACCCTATTACTCCTCCTCCATTGCTTAATAGAAATTTAATCATTCTACAAGCAGTAGGAATTATCCAGTCTCTTTAAGTGATCTTAAATAGGGAAAGGGTGCCCAGATCAATTAGATTTTAACTAATTTTATCTAAAAAACTCCTGTCAGACTCATTGAATCTGTGCCACAGTCAAACAAGATGTTCCATTTTCCAAGCATGTGATTCCTTTCAACTACACATGAAACCTTCTTTTATCTCATCAAGGAGCATAAAGAAAAAAAAAAACCAAAAAAAACAAAAAAACAACAACTTATGGAAGATAAATTGTGAAGGATATGAAGTTGCATAAATGACCTTATAAAAAATTGCTTTTTGTTGTTCTGTTTGACATATAATTCTTTTTCCTCTTCATGGTTAAATTGTAAAAGTATTTCTAAACAAAGTTTTATCATGAGCTCATCAGTATGCATATTCTGTGCTCACATTTAGTATCTATTTATAAAATCAATTCTGTTCTGGGCTTTGACAAACAAAACTGAAATGCAGCTGTGCGACATGTTGATAATTTTCATTAGTTCTAAAAAGCCTCAACAGAAATTACAATCTTACTTGTTATGGCCAAATAACCCCAGGGAACCCACAGGAAAGGTAACTTTTCTTTATGATCTTATTTATTAATGGAGAAAAAGAAAAGGGAGGAAAGAAGTGGATAAAAATTGGAAGTAAAATGATGAAAACTTAAAAATCACAGATGTACACACTTGAGGCTGTGCTGACTAGAGAGTCTTCAGTATTGCTGTCAGAGACAAATATATATTGAATAACCCTTGCATTATTTGCACATCCTTTATTACACTGGAGAAGTATTTGCTCGAATTTTGAATAAGCTTGTTGCTTGAAAATCAGAAAACCTCATGATATTTAACATAAAGAGCCCAAATTAAGCAACTACATTTCTGAACAAACACATCCATATCTGGTGTGTAAAAAAATTAAAAGAAAGAAGAGTTTACAATGATTCCTTTTTGAGAATTACATCATAGTAAAGAAAAACACAAATGCTTGAAAACTAATTCTTCAGAGAAAACGAAAAATTTATTTCATCCTTAAATTGTCTTTAAACAACTGTTTATAAAATAATAGAATGAAATCAATGTTTATGTCTCCCTTTTCTCTGTTTGATGGTTGTTCTGCTTTTCCCTGACTAAGATTTGGGTGTAAGGGTGTGGTAATTTTGTTTCCCTGGAATACAATGCTTTTGAAATTCTGCTGAAGAACTACCTGCCTTTCTTGTTTTCCTAGGAAAATTTGTTGATCAAAAGAAGAACAGTCTGAAGTATTTCTAGGCATCACAATTACAGAAGAGCTGCCAAAAAAATCAATAATAAAAATGTCCTGATTAAACAGTCCTAATTTAAATTATTAAATTTTCAATCTTTTTGGTTTTTTTTCCTAGGGTTTTATTTCCTTAACTCCCATGGCTAAACATAGTCCCAGAGCAGGCAAATATTAAAATTTCTGAGTGTAGAACAGAAGCAGGGTCTTCTAAACATGTACAGACCAGTCCTTTTCCTAGCCAGTTCTGAAAAGCAGACAGGCAGCAGTGATCACAACTTCCAGGATGCACTGGTTTTTCTGTATAACAACTCTGAAAATCCACCAACCTTTACACAGCATAGATTTTTTTTTATAAAAGTCACTTTTGAAAATGAAAGATAGTTTCATAAAAGTAAATAAATATTTTTTACATTTTCTTAAATTTCTAAATATAGCAATATACAGGAAGTTGGTTGGCTTCTCCTTTTTTGATCCATTTTAAATGCCCCTTAAATTTGTACGTTTTTGCGCAAAGTGCTATTTCTTTAATTTCCTAAGAGAGATAATGAGGACTGGATTCTCTGCAATTCTAGTACAATATTTTTCTGGGTGGTTTTCAAAGTACACAGTATGTAATTAGGGATAATGCAGACAGTTCTTTTGTTTTCTGGAGAATACTCATTTTTTAATTTTTTTTTTTTTAATTAGGGCCTTTGGGTTGTGGTTTTTCTTTTCCCTAAGTAAACGCCATGTGATTGGACATGAAGCGGAGAGTGAATTGCTGCTTTTTCACCTGAGGGTATTTACACTTAAACAACTCTGACAATATCTGATTTTAAACCAAGTCCTGCAGAATATTTAGAGAGAACAAAGATTTCTTCTACCCAGATGCAAATAATTTAGAGAAGAACACAATTAGGAAACTGATCACTGCTCAAATCTTCCTCCAGGACAGCTGACAGAAGCCAGCAAGAGCCACTTATGAACTGCGAAAAGCAAAATCTGAGTAAAAAGCTCACTCTTCTACAGCAGAATTACTCCACTGTGCCGATTTGGCCATACTTTTGAAGATAAGGAAAACAGATAGTTTCTTTGGTTTCAATGAAAAAATGACTGTGTTCAGCAGCTCTGAAAATCAGGATAACACTAAATGAATGCTTTTGACATAATTAGTGGGTATAAAAAGCCTACACTGAATAGCAAAATATGCTTTTGTGAAAAAAAATCACAACACCATGTTCATGTGATTTCTCTTTGCACAACAGAATGGCAACAAGTGAGCAACTCTGTGAAGACATTATTGCTGATTTCAATGCATCTTACCAAATAGGTACAATCCTCAAATGTTTGTAGAGGGCAGCAGAAAGCAGAACACATATGTGGAATAAAACCACATTGATTTACAGTCTCCTTCTAACTGCAGCTCTACTTAAAGATCTACTGTGAAGAAAAAGTACTAGAAAATTCCAACCCTCCTCATTTTGTGTAGATCATTACATGAACATTTAATGAGGAAGTGTGGGAGAAAACTGTAAAAAACTGCTCCTGTTGCTACACAAAATTAATGTGCAGTCAGTTATTTGGGACACATCCCCCAGATCACTCCTCACATGAGCACTGAGGGTCCACCCCTCTCCCTGCACTCTCTTCCCTTCACCCCAGTTTGCTTTGCTTTGTGTTTGCTGATACATTTGATTGAAGCTGAGAAGACGAAAGCCCTGCTATCAGTGTTCTGCAGAGAGGTAAAGTCCTGTTGCTGAGCATCCCTTTCCAGTCCTGGGGACAAGCTACCTTCAGATACCCACAGAGCAGTGAGATCCACAATCCATCCCTTGGAGGCATCTAGCACGGCCATTTTTCCTCATGACATTTAGTTATTTTAATTTTGATATCAGAAAAAGAAATATCTAAACACTGGTCTCATGGAAGCTTGCACATACACTCACATAGGAAAAAAAATAGTTATCCTCAGGAATAATATAATTTTAGCTTGGGTGATACCAGTGTAAGTAATGTTCAAATAAATTCTTTAACAGCAAGTATTAAAAAAATAATGCATAGTACATATTAAGAATAGATTGTTTAACATCTTGGTTGAAATTTTAAAATAACCCTTTTGTATTGCTTGTTCATTGTCTTGGTTTTAAAAAGTCAAGAAAAATGTTCTGTTTTCCATATATGCTATATTATGAATATTTTAATGGAAAATTAATAAAAATATTAATGAAGTCCCAAAGTATTATTCTAAAGTCACTGCTAATGGGATTTAGGCTACTAAAGGATCACATCTTCTCAGAACACTTACACTGAGTATTTTTGCCTTGATTAGTCATGGCATTAAGACTCAATTTACCAAATTATTTTAAGGTAAGCAGTACTGAATGCCACTTGTAAATGCGCTGGAAAGTCAGCATCATTGCCACATTTACCAAGTTACCACTAAAAAATGTACTGCTAGGATTTAATGTTTTAGAAAGACCTTGTAGAATTTCAGATTTCCCTTAAAACATCTATTCCTTTAACCATTTTTTTCTTGTTTTACTACACGCTGCGATCCTGTCCCTGTCATCATTCAGGGGGAAAAAAACCCTCTCCAAAGTCTGGAATACTTGTTTTCCATGAATTTTACAGTATCTGAAATGGAGAAGAACTGCCAAACCAGGTCTACACAAAAGGAAGGAATAACTTAATATCAAATCTACTTCAAAAAGGCAAAACCACAACTTAGTTTGCTGCCTTCTTTCTTAAAATCTATGTTCAGTTACTATCCAAGCACACAATAAAGGAATTTCTCTGGTTAGAAATGAAGACTCAAGTACCATCTGAGAACAGTCTCCTATAGACTTCCTGCACATTATCTGTGAGTCTGCAAATGCTGACATTTGAGCCTACATATTTCTCAGTTTAAACTTCCAGATAAAAAAGGAGCTTTCATAGTTGGACCAGTGACTCATTCTTTTAAATAAAGTGTAATCAAATCAAATAAAATCTTCATCATTCATCCACCATCTAGATTAAAAGATTCACTTGCACAATCTTAAACTCCTGCCATGGATCAGGTCACTGGGAAAAAAAAAAAAACCATACACTTTTAACCACTGCTGATTGTTATTTTTAATAAGTTTGCCAAAGGTTTTTTTCCATTTTCCAGTAGTCCCACAGTACTGCAGATTCTCATCCTCACATTTAATATCAGAACATTTTCCCTCAATAATAAAAATCTGCCTCTTTGGAAAGGTTTACCAGCTATTTGGGCACAGGTTAAGTACAACATTCATTCAGAGGAACGGAGTTGAGATTTTTTAGCATTTAAACAAAGCACCTACGGGTCCATATTTTACACGTGCAGGTTTTACATGAACAGTTATTGGTTCTAACTTCTAGTGAGAGGCTCTGAAAGCCAGAGCTGGACTCAAGATTGTGAGACCAGGGCCTGAAGCTGACTCTGTCCAGGTGCTGCCTGAGACCATAAAGACAGTTCCACAAAATAAATTGAAGGCTGAACAGCTGATCGAGAAAGTGAAATTAATGAGATACTGTTTAAACTTGTTGTAATAAAAATGCAAAGAACCTAAAAAAGGGAAAAAAATGTCTCATGATCAGGAATGGGGGCCCTGGTGAACACACAGGTTATTTCTCTGGACAAGAAGCACACTGTACACGAGGGGCCTGGCAAAAGCAGGGCTGTTGACATAAAATAAGGATTTACATAAAATAAAATTTGTAGCAAGCAGACTGAGCTGAATCAAAGTCCTCTTGTAGTTGAGATGGGAACAAATAAACAACTTGGCCATTAAAGAAGTCATGAAGCCCTGTGATTTTTGCCATTCAAATCTCCTGTTTGTCATCACAACATTAACAATTTGGCACATGCAGGTTGTATTTATGGTACTTGTTAGAAGGGATGTCAGTGTCTCAACATGAGATAAGAAATGAAAAAAATGAAACCAATGACCATGGTATGCACTTTCAACATGTGGCCTACAGCTGATAAATCCAAAGCTAAAACCAAACAACCAAAACCTTGCTAAGTTCTTTAAGCTTACAGGAAACCAACACTGGAAATGCAGCAAGAGAGACCTTACTTGCAATTGAGATATCCGTGCAAGATGAAAAACAGATTTTGGAAGGAGTTTGACAGAGCTACTATGAACAAAACACATGTATTTCACAAGCAACAATCAAAATGCTGTGTGCCTGAATTAATTGCTCTGGGGCCAAGACATCACCCACAGGTTGAAACAAGAGTCAGATAATGCATTGAGAATATCATCAATAGAGAACAGACTCAAATCCCTCAGGAACATATTCAGTGAAATACATGGTTTTCTATTCCAAAATTCAGGCTAACTTCAACTCACTTACTAACCGAGTACTGCAAATAAAAAAAAAAAAAAAAAAAGGCAAGAAAGTTGTTTAACTTTTCCCCTCAGTTTACTGTACAGGTTTCTGTTCCATGATCACTCTCGTTGTACTGACAATGACCAAAAAAAGGACACGTGTCAGAAATTCAAAGAAAGATACTATTTCTGGAAAAGCAAAAACAAAATAGGAAAAAGAGAGGAGGGAAAAAAAAAGGAGGGGGATAAAAAGGGCACATGGAATAGGAAAAAAGCAAAAGAAATAAAAGGAAAAGAAGAGAGAACTATCTTGATATAATAAAATCCTGAAAGCTTGCATTAATGTTAATACCCTCAACAAATTCACAGTCCTTTCAGAGGTTTGTGACTCGAAGATATTTTACACACAACAGCCAGGGAGCTCTCAGGGAAACAAATCAGACAAGCAGCAAAGGGCAGAAGTGTGCAGTTGTGTCAGCTGCTGAGAAGCAGAGGGACTGGCCATTAGTGCAAGTATTTGGGTGAAAGAAATAGATACGCATGCAGATACTGCGAGCAGAGCAATTAGATGAGGCTCCTACTGATATGAGAGCTGTAAACCACTAGGAAAACACTTTACTGAGATGAAGTGTCATCACCACACACAGCTCCATGGCTGGCTGATTTTGGAGAGGCTGAGTCGGGCTGAGCTGCTGCTCTGCTGAACTGTCTATCCATTATATGCCACACAGCGCCGAGGGCTCTGAAAACCGCTCACCTCAGGGGAAACAGAGCAGAGCCAGTCATATCAGAAGATGGAAGTACACACAGGTGGGAAGCCAAACTGAAGTCATGAATGCCGAATGTGATGTGAATGATAATATATTTTCACCAACATCTGCATAAACTTCTGTAATACTTTCACCTGCGCTCATTCAGTGCCATTAGAGAACTGGGATTCAGTAACAGGTACGGTAGAGGCCAAGTAAGGGGCATAGAATAAAACAGAAATAGAAGAAAGCACCTGAAACTACTTTCCAGCAGTGGTTTGAACTGACATTTTTTGTAACTTAGAGAAACATAAATATTGATTTCTCCCCAATATTATTTGATTTGCAAACTCCAAAGACATTTGTATGTGCTTTAAGAGATCAGCACATTTCAGCACTATCTGTATAAAAAGACAGCAAACAGAAAGAGCAAATGGGAAAAAGGTACCACCTGGAATATAAACCAGATTTAAAAGGACTTACAAAGAGGCGTAATGGGTGTGTATATATAAATAAATCCAGTGAACAATTCGTGGTTCTGGAAACCATGTAAACTCTCTGAAAAGACACCACATCTTCTCAGAGAGAGCTGCAAACTGACCCTGGCAGTTCCTGCTGCAGATGCCACAGTGACTCAAGGGCTTCCTCACCTGCTCCCCCTGCAAATACCCAGAGACCTCGGAGCTGGGCTCACCAGCTGGAGGGTCAGTGCCTGCACATTCCCCCTGATCCTGCAGGGGAGCACAGTCAGCTCCTTCTTACACAACCCACATTCCACAGAAACCAGCAGTGCACTGGGTAGCCCTGCACAAATCACTGGAGCATCTGTGGGCTCACTCAGCGTGACTGAAACATAAATAAAATATATTACTTTGAAGCAACCAACTCAAAGGTATGATAGGTGAGGCAGCAAAACAATCTGAGGTGGCTTCCCAAAATGGCAACAATATTATATTATTGAAAAGAAAAATCTCTTTCCTCAATATTAAATAAAAAGAACATTTGATATTAATAAAACAAAAAGTATCTTGGGATTTGGACTACATTCCTAAACTCTTCCAGAACAGGAATACCTAAAGGAGAAAAAAAATAAATCTTATGTTTATTCATATTTAGGAGATGCCAATATATTGACAAATGTATGCATAATCACAAAACTCAACATCCAGTATCAGAATTAGAATACCCTATACTGCTGATGGATAAATTATGTTTTTTTCCAAGCTATTCAGATAATTAGACATACTAAGTTCAGAGCTATTTTTGCAATGATAATGGACTTGTTTTGTTGTGGTCTATTTAACAAACTGTTGGATGCTTTTTCTAAAGCTTGTTTACATTCCTGTACATCCTAGCTTGATTGATATTCTGTCCTCTGGATTATAGTGTCATGCCAGCAACACCATTGAAATAGCTCAGGACAATATAAACCTCGTTTTTCAGAGCCTCTACAATAAATCAGACTACAGTAACTCTTTAGATCCTTGCTAAATTGAAAGCAGCATACTGTGCCAAATAATTCTTTTTAATTTTATACACACACACCCCCTTGTGTGTGAGAGAATCCCAGACAAAAAGGATTCCATTCAACAAAGTGTTTCAGAGCTACTCCTTCAGAATAGTTAGAGTTGTTCAAAACTGTATGCAGCCTTAATATAGAGAACACTCACCAAAGGCACCAAGAAACAGAACAAAAATTAGATTTTTCAGTTTCAATGCTTGTAAGAAGCACATTTAAACCTAGGCACAGACATGCACGAAGAACCCTGACCATTCTGGGCATTCTTACCCTTTTACAGAGCCAGCTTTTTCAGACGCAGTGTTAACTGGACTGAAGTGCCACCAATCTCAGCAATCTGTCTTGGATCACAGCAGCCACATCAGTCTTTGCATTTACCTGCCCAGGAAGGAGCAGGTGAGGCCCCAGCCAGGCTCAGCCCCCAGCACAGGCTGGGCTGCACTGTGCACCTCGTGCTGTCACACACTGCAGTGAAGGCACTTAGCAGCCCCTGGCTGTGCTGAAATATGGGCAGCTCTAAAAAGAAGCACTCATACAGCTTCCAACTTCCTCGTGCTTGCTCAAAATCTGCGTAAGCCAAAGATCTACCATATCCGTATCAAGAAATCTTGCCTGCCACAGAGATCTCATGCACAACAAATCTGTATAGGCAGGTACAATTTTGTTTAAAATAAACACACGTATATTTGTTTTCATTTGTGTTATCTAGCTGCAACAAAAATAAGCAAAAATTTCACAGCATTTTTGAAAGACTGCAAACACTTAACACCAGTACGCTTCAAAGTGAAAGTGCCTATTAGTCAACACATATCTCAAAACATGGCTTTGTTGTTAACATGTTACAAATGAATAAAATCAAAATATTAAAGTTAACAGAAAGAATTCTAGAATTATATAATTAAACACTGCTTCTTTCCTTCTGGGTACCATGACTCAATGTGCAAATGTATTATGCAAAATAAGATTAAAACAGAATCTACATTTTACCCTTGGGTTCATTCAATAGTCAAGAGGAGTTAAGAGAAGAAGAAGTTAATTTAGGATAAAAATAACACATTAAAAAATAATTTTTTTTATATTGTCCTTCAAAGATCAATCCACACACAGACTTGAAAAAACAGTATGTCTCTTGCAGTGGAGGGACATTTAAATCTACACTTTCAATTTGTGTCACACATCCCTAGAGACCTGCGAAGGCTGTTTGCTTGCTTTGTTTAAAAAAAAAAAAAGGAGGAAAAAAAATGAGAGTATGATAAAGTCTTCTCTTAATTAAATACATTATTGGAACATATATAAGAGATCTGAATACTAACCTGTATATCTTAGCCCTGTAGTATGGTATTTCCAAAGTTAAGATTATGTGGGTTGAAAGGCATTGCACAGCACCACATCACCTTATGCAAGCAAAATTTTAGATGAATATTCATTGTGTATTTTATTTTACAATCCCAAGATATAAAACTGCATCTTGCCTCATTTTTTTAAATGTATTAAATTATTATTGATCCCTCATGCAAATTAGAAATGAAGGTTTATTTATTTATTTATAACATTCACCCAAATCAGCTTTGCTGGTTTATTCTTGTAGCTTAGAGTTTAGCTTGGGATTCATTTTCTCAGGGGATTCCTGTTCTCTGCCTGTAACAGCTTTGCTTCTCTAAGCAATGCACTCACTACGTACAAGACTGGGATTGCAGTTCATTCCTGGGCTCTTCACTGGAAAATGTTCATCTGCTGGTGGTAATTAAACACTGGATAGTGCAAAATGATATTCAGCTCCTTAAGGGGCAAACCTCAGCTCTGTCCTTGCATTACCCTTGAGTCGCCAAGAAAGAATTGTGCTGATGCATATGAGGACTGACATGCTGAGCATGAGATTGCACAGTGGTTTTGGTCAATTGAAGCGAGGATTCCACCAGAACACCCTCCCTGACTGTTTGTGCCCTTCCCTTGGGCTACTTCTGTGCTTTGATAAACACACAGCGATCTAGCCCATCATCCTCATCACACAGCCTCTCTCCCCAGCAATTCTTTGGTTATATCCATGCCCTAAATTCTTTCCACATCCAGACACTAGACTGTCACTACACAGAAAAGGAAAAAACACAGTTTAAAGGCAGAAAAAAGTAAGGCAGGACTGTCTGAGGCGCCTGAGCACCTCCAGAATCACTTAATCCAAGCTGGTGTACACTGGGATCTGGAGGCAACATCTGAGATAGTTCCCTTCTCACAGGGGAGCCACAGCTCTGGCAGCATGTGACAGTCCTGGAAGGGGCTGCAGAGAACATCAGGGACAGGTCACAGCCACAGGGGCTCGATCCCCAGCACAGAGAGGGCTGAAGCAGCCAATGGTACTAAAGCAATGACTGAAGCTGATGTGTTCACAAAGTGTCTCAAACCCTGGCCCAGTGATGGGCCCTGTTAAAACCAGTTTGTGTATCCAGGCTCCTCTGCTGTTTCCCATTTTGCTTTGTCTTTATGTGAATCCAGTTCTTCCAGCGCTAGGCAGCAGAACATGGCTAAGTCAGTCGACTCATATTTATACTGTTCCATCTATGAGTACCTCAGCTGCAGAGAGCAATTAAAAATAGTAAACATTTCCAGTGTTTTTCTCTTCCCTCCTTAGAGGAATTAAACCACTGCTGACACAGGAGGAAATGAATTGCTCTTGACTGCAGCTAACACTTCATCAAGTGCTTGGAACACTTCTGGTGATCATGACCCTCAGATAAAATGTCCAGTGTGAATGGGCATCCACTACTCTGTAAACAACCACAAAAATGTCTTCATTATTTATTAGAATAGAATGCTTCATCACCCTTGGCATATGGATTTCTCACTTCAAAGGACTTTTTAAAACTCAAGTCTCCAGTCAAAAATCATTCGTATCACAAAACGGTCTGAATGGATAGCAAGAATAGTAAGAATTTATTTGCTCAAAGTTTCTCTAAAGTCACTGATGATAGAATATCATGTAATCCCTATGCTCCAGGTCCCCATATCTCTAACTAAAATGCATTAAAAGAAAAAGGAAAAAAAAAAATCCACCAAGGTTATTACACCTATGTACAACCTGTGGTGTGGTATTTTCCTTCATAGCATTTTGAATCTTCCAACTCCCCAGAACAACGGACTTCAGAAAATAATATGAGAGGAAAAATTTCTCCTGCTTTCAAGAACATAATTTCAAGAACAGAAGAAGTGATTTCAGAAGTGATTCAATGAAATTAGTGCAGAACGGCAAAGAGTTAGGATAAAAGATGAAAATGGCCATTCTATTTGCTTTTTATTGATTCTGCTTTAATCTCTGTGTAGAGACCATGCATTTCTAGGTGGGGGCATGGCAAGCAGGTGGAATGAATAGGACATCAAAATTACATAGCAGTACTTAAACTCTACTGTTCTTTGTTCTATAGACTGCTGCATATACCAATGAGATGCTCAGCTGCTCTGCACATCTAATTCCAGGAAAAGAAAAGAGCACGCTGCTGTTGTTACTCTTTTTTTTTCCCTTCCCAATTTTCAGAAATTGTTTTTATGAGGCAGTTGATTTATAAATTTCACAAAATCAAATTCCGATGAAATTTCTATTCATATAAACAACTAACAGAGAAGAAACTTAACTGGAGTCTTTCTCTGTCCCTGTATTCAGGCAGAAATCTACATAACTTGATCTGGTCTGCTGACAGCCTTTAGAAACTTGGAATTTTTTTTCCCCACTTATATGAACAAAAGAGAAATAAATCAAAATGCAGATGCTTATCCTCTCAACACCAGAATAAAGCATTGACATCAACATCATTGCTGGGGTGAATGCCTCAGGAACAGGGGGGCTAAGAGGCTGCACAATTACTCCACTGAGCCAGCACGCCATGCCTGTAAGCAGATTATTACAAGCCCAGTAAACAAGCCTGACAAGTTACTTTTAAGTAAACTGTTCTTCTTCTCCTTTTCTCACTTCTTGCCTACTCCATTTAATAATGATTTAATTCATAAAATGCTCAAGGATCAAAAAGAAAACAGACTTCCTACTCACCTATAATACAAACCATAATAAAAATGCAAGGGCATGAAATAATAGACAAGCAGTTTTTTAAAGGCAGACAAACTGTTACTGTATGGTAACAGTCGTACTACAGAACACAACACCACATCATATCCTGAATCAAAAGCCCCCGTGAGGCAACACATCAAGCCAGGCTCTGGTCACTGCCCAGGTCAGCACGAGGCCACTCCTGCTGCAGATGAACCACAGAGGCAACCCAATGCTGCCACTCAGAACCTTACCTGAGCTGCCTCTACAGACACTCAGAGCCTCAGGTGGGGCTCTGGATGTTCACATCAGAGTTTTCCCAGTTGTATAATTCCCATTTCCCACCCTCAGCTTTCCTGGGGTCACACAGGGGGATGGCAGAGGAGGCTGCAGGAGGACTGAGACGCAGCCCAGGCAGAGCTGGCACAGTGACTGGTGGCTGCAAGGGCCCTCTCTGGCTCTGGGATTGCTGAGAGGGGCGGTGCCATGATCACTCTGCTGCTGCTTGAAGAATGCTCCAGGGCTTGCACAGAACTTTCATAACAAAAAACCCCTCACTTGCTCAACATCCGTAAGTCTGGTTTTTGTGTCACTGGGGCAGTGCACTGCACCCAGACAGCGGGGAAAAACTGGGCTCCATGGGTATTCTTGTAATGCATACACATAAAACAGATAACCTCTCTTTAGTCAAAGTGTCATTGTCTAGGAAGTTTAAGTCATGTTAGTTCTTCAAATATTTAAAAAGTCAAATATATTCATTTGTATTGTTAAACTTCAGTCCTCCCAATAAATCTTATTTAGTGGGAAGAGCTGCTTCCTTTCTAAGCAAAATGACAGTTAGAAAGATTTAAATATCAAAATCTTTATTTGTTAAAAATTCAATCTTCAAGGCTTTACTTCTGCACATTTTCTTTGAAATTAATACAGACTTTTACTTGAAAAAGGACCAACACTTAGCATCAACTTCTACCTTCTTAATTGCATTCAAAGAATGCAGACAGCTTTTTCTTTGCTTTTCATGAAAACTCTCAAACACAAATCTGAGATAGTTGCTCCTAAAGCTTCGTATGAAGCTTCAAAACAACCACCATCTGCTGGAGAGGAGCGTCAGTTACTCTTCTGAAGTTGCTATCACAGCACCTGACAAACAAGCAGGCAGAAAAGAACAGCAACAGCTCTTGCTAACTTTTGTTTTGCTGTAAAGCACAAGAAGTGAAAATGCTATTCAGTCTTTAGTGACTTTGTGATTCATTTTATAAAAAAGCTAAGACTGAGGCCTGCTTCAGTCGATAAAACATAAATCCTTTCACCTCTGGGACAGATGTTTTGTCTAACACAAGCTCCTAAACAAACAGAATTTGGCGTTCTGCTTTGTGATAGCAGTTCATATCAGAAACCCAATCACCACACACAGTCAGAGCAATCAGCAGACTTTCAAGAGACTCAGCCTGAAGCTCTGGCAGGTTGTGAATCCTCTCAGCCTGGCAAGGGTGTCAAGCAGGAGAAGAGCACGGGTTAATCGCAGTGCAACACAATGACAATGTACCTTTCTGACCAGATGCACGGGATCTGGTTATAAGAAAAAAAAATCACTATTTTCTATTATTAAAAAAAAAGTTCTCTATTTTCACCATTACTCTGACCTGCACTGTGCCACTTACTCCAGGAGTGCAAAGAATAAATGAAGAAAAAAAAAAGAAAATTAAAACGTCGAAGCAACTGCAGTCCCATATATGGCCTTTAGAAATTTAGATTTCAAGTACTGAGTGAGGCTGCATGCATAAAGGCCTGACAGTTGCAAAGATAAACATTTTTTATATATCAAAACTGTAGTCTACTAGTGGAAAGCTTTCCAATGAAATCTTATCCACAAGCAGCCTCTGCACATTCTGAACTGTCAGCAAGAGAAAATTCAGAATTTTGATCAGTGCTTAGCTTTTTGAAGACATTCACTCTGAACCATTCTCGATTCCATAAGCTATATGCCTTGTTTGTCAATGAGTCAGTTCCTGTTAATAAGTCATGCAAAATGATGCAGATTGAAGTTATGCAAAGAAAATTATCTTTCTTGAAACTACTGTGTTAGCTGATTTGCCTACTTAACATGTTATGACAGCTTCAAGATCTTGAAACTGTCTAGAGATATACACAAACCATTAAAAACTCCAAGAGAAGCTGCATTTGAAATAATAGCAAGTGTCAAAATATCTTGGAAAACGTAGGGCAATAAAATATTAATAACAAAACAGCTGTTTAACAGCAGCCAACCAAACACTTACAACATGTTGATGTTATTTAGAAGTAAGGGTATGTCTTATTTAGAAAATGATGTCCTGTGGCTCTTCAGGATGCTTTAAGCATGTATTTGGGGGAAAAAAAAAAGGGGGGGAAGAAACCTATTTAGCTATATTTAAATTTAACTACTGTAGAAGTAAAAGCAACAACTTCATTAGCTATAAAGCTTTCTTTGTACACTGCCTCTTGATAGCCTTAGAGAAAATAAAAACAAATAATGCCTTATTCTGATGTTAACATCTTTGTTACCTGTCAGTGATTTTTGTTTATTGGTTGGTTCATGTTAAAATACCAAACACAGGACAGCAGGCAGAGGAGACCTCTATTATCCACGTGGGTTGAATGAGCTCGGGCAGCTATCTCTGACCTCCAGGTCAGTGACACAGAAAGAAAATATAAACTTCAGATGATACCCTGAATATTTAGATCACTCTGCAGGATTAAGGGTCATCAGAACAAATAGATTTTTTTAATGGTCTCTGAGTCTGGAAATACTGTAAATATGCAAAACCTTTTAAATAAACTAAATGACAGGTTTAAGCACTTCAGACTGAGCTGTAGTTGCAAAACTTACAGGGCATAGAGTACTCCCATTTCTGAAATAGGTTACCTCATCCTAGGTTTTACAGTTTGATTTTCTGGACTAGAAAAAAAGTGAAAAAAAAAAAGACAAATCTATACCTCTTTTTTTTTTTTTTTAGTGCCATTTTCTTAATGAGAAATTGATGAATGATGACATCTGGCAAGAGAAAAAAAGCATATGGTCTAACTAGCTGTTTCTAGAGAGGTTAAAATCAGCTTTGCAATTTTCTGTGGTTGCCATTATGATTGACAGATCATCAAATAAATCAGTCTTTTTCCCCTCTGTGCTGGTCCTCTGTACCATCAAAGACACCAGGGGGTAAATTTGCACTGTACTATATGAGGAATTAGACACACAAGATCCATTAACATAAATGGGATTTTTGCACCTAATTCCCCACACATCATGCTGAAAAATGTCGCCGTAGGATATAATATTCATGTTTTCTTCTTTATTCTATTTATAATTTTTAATTATTAATTTCTAGCATAATTGAGTTCTTCTAAAGAAAATTAAATGCTTAGTATGTTACCTAAAATATTGTTTAAGACCCCTTGGGCTTGGTGTGGAAGCTGACAGGGAGCGTGAACGCATGTGAATGCGAACCTCAAAGAAAGGAGGGTGGAAAGGATTGCTGATCCCACACTGAAATTGGCTTCTCAACAGCCTTAACTCAACCCTTATCTGTTTCAGCCCACCCATCTTATCCTCACCTCTTTCAAAAAGTAATCAAAATGGATATATTAGCTGAAAACTGTAAGTAAAGCTAACTTCAGCATCTCTGAGTCAATGGAATGGCACAAAAGAATTTGAGATTTTTTTCCTTCATAAACCCTCTAACTGCTAGATAAAGGTAAGCTTTCTGGATGACTTAAATGCAGTCTTCTGCCTTTCCTTTGCTTTCATTAGAAATTCTGAAACTGATTTATCCGATTTCAATCTGCATAAATTTTACATCTTTCATTTTGATAAATGTGCAAATGATCAATTTGGGTTGCTCTACTCTTTTTTTTTTTCCAAGGGGTTTAATGGCTACACAAAAAAAAGTTAAATTCCACTGCAGTGGCATAGAAATAAGATATGAAAAGTTGGTGCTCAGGACGTGGATTTGCTATCCCAAAACACTTCTGTGCAGAACAGAGAACATTTCCAGAAGGAGACAATTTCCTTCTTCGCATTTGTGTCTTAAACTTGCAAAGGCACCAGACTGGAAGTGATCCTCAACTGTTTGTCTACATTACATCTGGGAATTATTGTCCAAAGATTCAAAAACAAGTGATTCTTTATACCAAGGGGCTCTAAAAGAGAAGATAATGGACAAAACCTCAGGAACTAAAAAAAACTAACTCAAAAAGTTTCATGCAGGAACATGGAGGAGGAACAAGGGAAAAACAAATGACATGAACAACACAGAATTGAGGCTGGGTTTGCTATCACACAGTTTAAGATCTGAATAACTGAGATAATATTAACTAATTGCCAGGTCAGACAAGTAATTTGTTGCCTTTATTAGAGACTGAAGAGAAACCAAGGCAAAGAAAGGTGTATCAGTACAGATGATGCCAATGAAAATGAAGCAAATCAGGTGGGCACTTTATTGAGGGAGATTCTGAGAGATTTTAACATAATGGGCAAAAGGACAAGTCCCAGACCAGCTTGCAGATCTGAACAAGAATTATCTTTTTGAAAGGGGTGAGGAAGGAGAGGGAGTAGTGCTGAGATATTAAGTGCCTTATTTGTTTTGGTTAATATTGAAAAAAAGTCACTGAAACACATCAGAGACAGAAAAAAGCCAGGTGAAAGAAGAAAGGTCAGAATGGGAGTGTTAGTTTTACAACCCATTCAACACATGTCAGTTCACAATTTAAAACTATAAGATAATATTTGGATCTTTACGCCCAGTGTTTGCTACCACCTTTTCTTCTATAATTTTGGAACTCACATTTTTAACAAGTGTAAATTCAAACTCTAAACAAAGCATATTTCTATAAGCATGGTGTGAACACAGCTTATTTGCCATCTTGGTCCTATTCTGACAAAGCCTGACAAACAGTCCCTCTGTTCCTAACAAGTCTGTTTTATATAACAAGCTTGTTTTGAACAAGTATATTTGTAAAAAACACCTATGTCTGTAATGATTTCTATAAACTGTTCTGTTTACTGGTTAATCCAACAGCTTTGCACATCACTTCAGCAAACAGAGAAAGGAAACCTGTACCCTTTTGCCTCTTATATGACAAGTTTTTATACAAGAATATATTTTCACATAATAAAATGGGCCTTTTCATACCCTCTCTTAAGATTTTCATTTCCTTTTACTTTTCAGGAGTATTGATTGAGAAAAAAATTCAAAGGTAGAGTTCATGCTTACAGTCTCTTCTGTGTTCAGTCCCCTCATATCTGACATAACCAATTATCCAAACGATGCTACCACCACCTTCATTTCTGCTGAACTATACATACTTCTTTCAATCACTCCTGAATTTACTGAGTGGGAGCTTTTTTGGATGACTTCTAAAATGGATAAGCTCGTATTTGTCATAATTTCTCTGAGTTTCATTAGTCTGCATTTTTCTGTGATGAACAGAACTTGAATTGACAGCCACATTTTTAATGTTTCCTGAACTCTGTTGTTTTCATTTACCTACCAGCTTACGGTACTCCTGCTGAATTCCCTGTGAACATGCTTTCTGTTTGCTACTGCTGGATTACAATGAACATAATTAATAAAACAGCACTAGGCAACTCAAGCACCGTGTCAAACATAGGACATGACAAACTGAATCAAATAGATTCACTTTTATATCTATTGCTTGATGAAATGCCCAACAAGTTACCGGAGATGGTGCCAAGAGATTCAATCTTCTTGTTAATAGCATAGAAAAATCAATGTTACCTTCAAGAGATAGCTGATAAAAGATTATAGAAATATTTTCTTTTCTGGGTAACAACTGTGCCTGTTGCTCTTAGATTTTAAATTCTTTCTTAGGAGATTCAAAATACCTCTCAGTGATGTAATTACTGTAATTTTTTTATTTTTATAGATTCAAGTTTAAGAGTTTGTTTGTGCCTGTTCCTTTGGGGGATATAGCTCCCTGGCACTTTGAAAAATCTGATTTCCAACAGGAGCACAAAATATATGTCGCATGTAGGAAGAATGATCATTAATTTAACTTGCATGTAGGTATGTAAACTACATATGAGTGTGTGAGATCCAAATTGCCTTCATTGCAGTTTCCATTTACTGTCTTCTGAATAAAGCCAGGTAAGGCGCCCAGATTGTCAACATAAAATCTATGTTCAGTCCCTTTCAAAACACCAAAGGAAAACTGTGAAGATGCCTGTGCATGTAACTGCACTCTGAGTGCACTGTATCAAAATGGAATATATCACGCAGTTCATCTTAGACATCTCAAAGAAACTGCCTGCAAAGTTTAGGAAACTGTGGCCTTCAGCGTCTTCACGCTGCAATAACAAAGCCTGTAGTTTTATTGCAGGGTAGTTGAGTAGATGAAAAATATATCCCTTAAAATATCAAATGAAGCTGCTATTTCCCAAGCATTGTTGTTCTCTAAATCTGATTCTAGCTCCCTTATCTACCATGCTTTTCTCTAAGCAGATTATAATTGATCAGATTTAACAGTAATGTGGTATCTTGAGTTTATTATTTCATGAGCTCATGCTGAAAGGGTTCTTCCCCTGCCCCAAACTGAGAACATTTTATATGTGCTGCTCATGGTAGCACTGACCACTTCTCAGCTATCTCAGTGCATATTAACATCTCATTTGTTCTCCCCCTTCTGCCTCAAAGTCTCTCAGTGCTGTTACTCCACAGTCATTTCCTCTCAGTTGTATGAGTTTCTATTTTCCCCGATGAACTTTCCTATGTTCATTATGAAATTTAACTATGATAATCTTTCTACAAGATAAACAAAGCAACAAATAATCATCATCTTTTTTTTCTTTTTAAATTCCTGAACAGGGATGCTGAAAAGGAAGAGCCTAAAAATCACCATGTGAACTCTGTAATGGCTTTTCTTCCCCTTTATCAGAGGAGGCACATTTTTGACAAGCTGCTTAAGTAGTTTTATAAATATTTTTGTCATAAATTATATTGGTAAAACACCCAAAACAATTTTCTTCAAATGAATTGCAGTCAATGCTGTAATTACAGCCAGTCAGAAGGGGCAAGTAGAATTTATTGCTGCTTTCATTATAGTGACATGAGATACTGTTCCTCATTGTTCAGCATAATTTTGTGTCCATATTTAGATTTACACTATAGAATATTCCTACCTCATAAAAAAACCCTAAACCAAACGAATCCATTGAAAAGATATTAAAATAAATTCAGCATGATTACTGCTGATTCTTTGAATACCATGTATCTGTTTCCTTATAAGACTGATGAAGAAGCTTGATAAAGCTGATGACAATAGGTAAAGATTCAAAATCTGTTAATTGCTAATGGTCATTAATTCACCAATTTCCTACAAATTGTCTACTGACTAAAGAAGGAAGCAATCTTCCCACATCCTATGGGCAACGACCACACTGCAAATACTCAGTCCCTCACATCCTTGATTTAATAATCTATAATCTGAAACTGCAAGGCTTGCATAGGAGAGGACCATTTTATAGCTCTGAGTTGTAGACTTAAACTATGAATTTTTGCAGGAAAACTGTGTGAAAAAACTTACCATGAAGTTAAAGCTAATGGAGAAATTCAGCTTCTCTTTTGTGGTTTGTTGCTTTATTCCACAACAGAATACACAGAAAACAGAATCATATGTAGACCCCTACATACCATTTAGCAGGTTAAAATGGGCAGACTTCTTTTGAATAGTTATCAAGGATGCTGAAATCCACCCAATCATCAAAAAGCATCCCAACAGCAAACAGTAGTAATTGACTTTAAATTGATTTTTAAAGGTGAGATATTTTAAATTAAGTACCTCAACTATAGATTAATTCTTTCTATACAAATAAACAGAAGAAATATGGCTAAATTATTTTAAATATTCAGGTTTTACATAAATGTGTTACGCAAATAATGAGAATAATGTTGGGTTTAAGATATAATAAATATAATTTTTCCTCATTTCATTCATCCTAATATTTGCATTTCTGAGCTAAACATAAACCCCATATATGATAAAAGTAGTAGATTTGTGCAAAATTTTTGAGTAAAAAACCCCAATATTTTTAACACAAAGAAACTTTCATGTGTTACTGACCTAAACAAGACGTAAGTTTGGAAATGAACACACAAATTTACTCAAGACACAAATCTGCCTATGTTGTTAATTTTGTAAAACAAACAAAATCCACACCCTAGTGCAGGACAGAACCCACTTCCTGTTGCACATGAAGGTATTGCTAGTTCACAAAATGGGTGGTTTTATTTCTTAGACTCTCCTACACAACATCTGTGCAAGATTGAAACCTGCACGATAGAAACAGAAGTTGTTTTGTTATCATGGTCGTGAAGAACAAATTGGAAATGTGAACATCTATGTCTCAAACAACTGAAAGGAAATAAATGCATAGTATTCAAATCATGATTTCATACCTCTTATAGTTCACAGTCATTTGTTTCCTGTTTGAGTACACAGGATTATCTATGCTGAGGCAGTATGTGATTTTGTCTCACTAAATCCTGTACTTAAAAAAGAGGAAAGAAGGGAAGATTCTGACCAAAAAATATGGAGATTATTACCTTCAATGTGTTAGTAGTCCCTGACCTTTCCAACTTGGTTAAGGAATGGACAGAATGTCAAGCAACATTTAAAGGAAGCTGAGAACTCAAGACAGGGCAGCTGGCAAGGATAAATGCAAAATCAGTGATAAAGACAAAGGTCAGGGGGCAAATATATGAAAATTACTTTGTACAAGTGAGGACAGAAATACTGTCACATCTGTCAGTTCTTTAGAGCATCTGAATAATAATTTCCCTTGGATCAGGACCCAAATGAGCCTTATAATATGAGACTGTAATTCTCCTTTGGGTAAAAACCTCTTTAAACACAATGATAGCCTAAAGATCACTGGAACAGGAATAAACAACCTCCCTTGGTCACACAGAGGAACCACAGTGCAGACACTCACAGTAATGACTGATTACTGGTTACCAGAAGGCCCCCAAAATGAAATAGGCAATGCAGGACAGACAGACACAAAGAGCTTCAGCAAATAAATGATTCAAAGTCATCAGAGCCGCAAGACTAATCTATTTCCTCTCTGGTTTGGGTATATACAGACAGGTGAAAAAGTTCTTTGCTGTGACAGAAGCTTTTAGCTTGTGACTACAAGTGTGCATCCTCCTTCTCTGCAGCAGACTGTAAGCACAAGAGCAGGGTGAGAATATTAATCTGCATCTGTACTCAAAGGATAAAAAAAGGCAGGAATCTAGAAAGCTCAAAGTGTTCCTGTTGTGCAGCTAATGTGAAATCGATGGCAGCAAAACACCTCAGAGCTGGCGGTGACACAGGGACCCGGCTGAGGGAAAGGCCCCACAGCCTGGGAGAGGGAAGCAACTTCTGATGTGGGACATCTCCCTGTGAAAACAGTCCAGGACCTGTTGATCCTTCAGAGCATTGTGGGGTCCTCACGAAAGGAGAGATGAGCATCAAGATTTCAATACATGTCATTTAGAAAACTATGCACATGTTCCGTGCTTGGATCATAAAGTTGGCCACTGACCAAAATGGAAATATATCAAAATAAGGGACATGAATTACAATAATAAAAATTACTTTTTTCTAAACTCCTTAGCAAGATAAAAGCTCTATGTCTGATACATTTGCCCTTCTATATTTGTTTCTGCATTTCCCATATCTGATGGCAAAACGCACAGACAATTTGCAGCAAAACAATCCATATTCATATCTGAGAGTGCATTATGTAATTCTGTCTTCAGGTAATATAACTGTAATGTGAAGTGAAAAGTGATTAATAAATTACTTATCCTGATAAGTGTTTCTCTGTAAATGAAAGTCTAAAGGCCCCACAACAGTAGGGGTAACATTTAGGCTGAAATAGGAATTGTACAGAGTATTTTCAATGTCCTGGTGGCATGAAACGGGACTGGTCAATGTACAGCACATTCTTAATTTTGTTTCCAAAAGAAAAAAACCTGATAATCTAAGATTACTGTGTGAGTGTGTAGTATTGAGCTAGGATTTAGCATGGCCATAGCGGACGGTAACATACTCACAATTACTCTGTTATGAAACTCTAACTTCAGAGTCATAACACTCCCCATGCAGTAGCAGTGCAATTCATGAATTAGGGGAAAGCATTTGACATTCATTTGTTAAATAACTGTTTCTGAAATGGAACAATGGGTCAAGATAAGTCAATTACTATTTACTCATTTACCCAGCTGTGTTACAGCTGTAGCCACAGGTAGAGCACACAGAGAAGCCTAAGGGAAAAGGCTGCTGAGAGTGGAACAACAACCCGAGAATTGCCACAGCCATCTCCCTTCCCAGCTTTGCTCTGTGCCATGCTGCTCCCCAATGCCAAGGAGCTTGAGCAGCGTGGCAAAGTGTTATTATTTCACTGAGTAAAGCAGTGCATGGACAAAAATATCCTCCCCAGAGCGAGAGCCAGAGGGGCTGAGAAGAGGTTTGCATTTGCTCTGACTGCTTCATGCTGCCCTTGGCTCAGGTTGTAATGAGCTTTCCCTCTGGAGAGGGGCAAATCCCCAGGGCTTGGGGCAGAAAAGTGAACAGAGAAGGACTTTGCTTCATGTTCATATTAGTACAGGGGTGTGTTTTGAGGAGAGCGCTGTAAAATTAAAGAGAAATTGAGAGGTAAAAAGGGAAAATTAAAAGAAGAGGGAAAAGAGAAGACAAACTGTAGATCTGTGAGAAACAATAGGGAAGTGAAAAACAAGAGGAAAAAAAACCCACCAAGGAATGAAATACTTGCAGTAGCAAGGAAGCAACAGGTAAGAAAGTTACTCTTCAGTTAGTGTTCTATGTGGTTCTGTTCTCCCAAAGCACAGAGATGAAACATAAAGTGATTAAGAGCCAACAGAATAAAGAATATTTATAGCCATCTATCAATATTGAAACTAAATTCAAGTTCATGTAGAAAGAAACATCAGACTTTCTAGCATTTAAAAAGTCAAGGTTAGATTATTTTAAATTAAATTTTAAATTCAGGGGAAATTTATTATTTGTTGAACAGCTGCTGACATTTTTGTTTTTCCCCAGACTCCCAGAGAGGCTAGAAGGCTTTATCTCAAAGAAGAGAGGGAGGACAGGAATCAAATTCTTCCTGAAAAGATGAATACATAAAAACATTCAACCTGTGATGTCTCTTGGCCTTTAAATCAGTACAACTCATTGTCACTGAGGAGAAGATATGGACTAAGAAGACAAATCACACAGGTATGTGTGGGGAAGCATCAAATCGAGCAAAGAACATTCCTAGATGAACTAACAACCCTTCATGAATAATAAACACCAGGATGCAGCCATAGAGGTTATTTCTGTCACCAGTTCCTCTGTGTAGTGCTTTATATCAACAGAAAGTTATTTTTAAATACTTGCACAGTGTTTCTTCTTTGGTGGTGTTTTATACACACTTTGCACTGATGCAGGATTAAACAAATCAGATATGGACAGGAAACTCACTAGCCTCTGGCCACAAAGAGGCCCGGTGGCTTTAAAAAACATTGTAATTTGAATTACAGTAAGGTTAAGAGTGGAATTCTGAACAGTCCATGATAAACAACTGTTACAGGGATCATTTCATCTGAATGTCAGGGAGATTTCATCCTAATGATTCAAATTTCTTTTTGCTTTAACACCTATATTTTTCTTTAAGTCAAATCATTGCTCTTAAAATAGGCCTCTGACACCAGGGGTGAAGCTCTGAGAAGTTACTTCAAGATCACAGCAGACAAGGTTTACATGAGCTTTAAGTGCTGGAATGCATAAAAAAACCCATATTACAAATAATCCAAGACAGGATAAAAATAAGTACCCTTGGGCAAGTACGTCACCCAATGCCCAAGTTGCCAATTCTTCCTTCTTGTGCACCAAGTCACACCTGCAACTGCAGCAAAGGGTGTATTGACAGGATGAGATTTCCTTTCCCTTATGTACCCAACAGAACAACTGACTGCCTCAGAAAAGGCTTATTCTCTTATTCAATAGAGATGCCTGCTCTTAGATTTTGCAATAATACCCACAGAATGCCAGTGCATCAAACACCACCAATACTTTCACACAAGCTAGTGATTAAACATGAGCCCTACACAAGTATTACACCTGAAGGCAGGGAATTTTTTTTCTCATTTCTTCATTCTTCCACCAATCCCAAAGAGGAAGATCTGCTTAGGGCAAGCTGTTTCAGGCACCAACCCCATCTCACACATTGGCAGTCCCTGCTAATCACTCTAAGTGCATCCCTGATTTGTTTACCAGGGAAACTGCCACTTGTCAAACAGCTCTCAGTGCTGTTGTTTACATGCTGCAGATGTAAATCATGATGCGACCATGGCAATGTGACAGCAGCAAAGTGTCTGAGCTCCTTTGAGGAGATGAGATGACAAGGAACAGAACAGACCTGCCCAGCTGATAATTCTTGACACTGAACATAGGTTGTCAGTTGTAGCCGTTATTTTTTCAGTCTTACCTAAAATCACTTCAGCGATTTACAAATATAATCAAAGAGGAGAACCCATCTCACTCCACAGAGCTGTGGGTCACACAACAAAAGCTGTCAGAGGAGAGACAAAGAGAGAGGGCCTTTGGAGAGGACATTTCGTCCTGCCTGCTGATTTCATGAGTCCACCATGCCCTTTGGCAGGGAAAAGATACATTGCTATTAAAATAGGGAGCAGACAAGAGGACGAAGATTTTTTTCTTTTATTTCTCTTCACCTAGTCTTCATTAAGGAAAAAATGAATTTAATTTGAAAGCAAACATACTGACTTCGATACTTTCTCAAACTGGCATACCACCAGCATGCCAAAATTTGCAAGAACAAAGACTCCTGCCTGAACCAGGTCCACTGCAAACAGGAAAAGGAGAGAGGTGTGGAAGACAACATAAAACTGGTAGAATAATTTTGTCAGGGCTACACAATAAATTGAAGAAAACTAGCAATTAACATTCATTTTCACGCTGTAAAATTACCTTCTGTTACCTCTTAAGGGGCTTGTTAGTACTTATTGTGACAGGGGTTTGATGCAAACCTACTGCTGCAGTTCAGAAAATCCTGTGACACAAAGTCCCTTCTGAGGCAAGGGGGCACAGTTGGTTCTGAAACCCAGCCCAACCCCAGTGACCCCTTTGGGCTCCAGCTTGGCCTTCACAGAAAGTGAAGGGGAAAAGGAGGAGTGGGAAGTGATCACCTTTGAGTCCCTCTTCTGAACCACATCTCATCTGCAGAGATCAAGGAAAGGATTTCTGCTATCTGGTGTTCTCCAGCTGTATTTGAAGCATCTTGACTTCTGCTTTAAGAGAACTTGCATACATGCTAAATTCAGCATACAAACAAGAATGTGAGGAATAAGCTTAATGGCTTTTTCCCAGCTGCCCACTGTTTTCCATTACTAATTACAAGGTATTTTAACTTGTAGTGGAAGGTGTCCCAGCCCATGGCAGAGGGGTTGGAACTAAGTAATTTTTCAAGTCTTTTCAACCCAAACCATTCTATGATTTTAATCCACCATTACAACTTCAATTAAACAAAACCCAAAAGCTTTTAAAATAGCTTAAAATTTGCCACTAGTGTCCATCCAGAAACTTGACACCCACATATATACAGAAAACACAGCCACAAAAACCACGCTATGAAATCATTTTATTTCCTCCAGTCCTCCTAACATGAGGTCATCAGCAGAAGTAGGTTTAATATTTTTAGATGTTTAAAGTGCACCTAGATTGGATTGTAGATAACGAAAATCTCCACCCCATCCTAAATTTTCCACTGCTGAGAGGATCAGAAAAGATAAAAAGGCTTGAGAAGTCACCTGAGGTACAAAGCAAGTCTAAAGTAGTGTTAACTGCAAGTCTTGGAGTGTTGTCCTGGCCCCCTGACCCCACTGCCTACAGGTATTTTCTGTGAGTGCTCAGGCAGTTTGTGCTGATTTCCTTAGCACAGATACCAGTACCTACACTCTGTTAGGGCTTAGGACCACTTCATGTACAGATTCTGGGGTTGTATCCAGGGAACACAGAAGGAAATTGGACACGTTTGGTTCAGTGTTCTCTGCTGCTTAAGCCCATCTCCAACAAGCAGTTCACTGCCATAATATCTGAGATGCTGCTGCAAATGTCAGTGTCTGGAGAGTCAGATATTCACCAACACCGCTGCCTGTCCCAGACCAGTTCAAAGCCAAACAGGAGGGCTGCTGCTCCCAGCTCCTGCTGAGGTCATAAACTGAGTTACTGGGAGAAGCATTTGAATCAGAAATAGATGTGAAAGCCTACATTGTCTCACCAAGTCTCTCGGAGGAATGGTTGCCTGCAGAACATTTCCTTCCACAAAAAGTATGAGTAATGCAGCAGGGAGGAAAAACAAAGAACAGACGGCAACCTCTCACTCTCTAAACGGGGGCACTGTGTTGTCATTAATGACTAACACCAGAAAGCGTCTAGAAAAGCTGCAACAATAAGCATAAGGGAAACTGAAGCAATAACATCACACTTTCACAGTTATAAAATCTCTCTGACATGCTTGGCAAGGAAGTTTAGCGTGAAGGGACTAGTATATGCAGGATGTAGTAGCAGCAGCAGAAGAATGAAAAAAAGCCTCTGTATTTGTTGATTAATCACAGGCGTGTCCTTGATTTCCCTTCAAACTTTTGACCATGATAAAAAAAAAAAAAAACCACAACAAAATTATCCAAGGAACAAGAATGACACCATGTTTTGAGAGCAAAACATCAACAAGGCACCCTCAAATTTGACAAATCTATAGCAATATGCTGTGTATTGCCCTACACGACTGGATGAAGTTAGGGGCTGTTAAAGTTGGTAGAAGTCCTGTAGCAGTTGGAGACAGAGGGATCTTATGGAGAAAACCTGAGCATCCTCAAAATACCCTCCTTTATCCATGACTGTTTCCAACAGTTAAGTTGCTGTAACTGCGAATAGAGATTAAGAAATGAAAGAAACTTTCCTTTGAGAAAGAGGGAAGGCTTAACTAAAAGCCTGGAATCTCAAAAGCAACACTTTTTTGCTTAAAACGTAAATATTTTGGTACCTATGGATAAAACCTGGCTTTTTCAATGAGCATCGTGCCACTTTTGTAAGGCATGGCAGTAATTTTCAGCTTTGGAATTCTGATTCTCCAACCAAAAGAAAGCCATTCTTCACATAAAAAAGATATTTTGTAAAGGCTGTACTTAAGGCCCATGAAGTATCACTGGTTTGCAGCTGGACAAATTTCCATGAAGAAAATAGTTTTTTTGAGAAGCTGATAGCAGCATTGAAATAAATGCCAGGGCAGAAACTCACTGTACATTAATAGGGTGCATCAGGCAGGGCAACACCTTGTTTGTGTTTCTTTTGGTCCTCGCACAAGCATTTTGGGCAAAATTATCAAGAAATTAAGTGGGTTTTTTTCCCTTTTTTGTTTCTTTTCTGTACTGCAGTTCATTTAGAAAAACATTTTCTAAGGTATGCCCCCTAAAATTTCTCAAAGCTACCAGGGAGTAATTTCCTCAGCCTAATCTCCTCCACAAGATTGTAAAAACTATAGGATAAAAGGGGAACTGTGGCGATTTACCTACTAATTAGTTGCTCTTATTAAGAGGAGCGAGATAATTGATTTTAGGATGCACTACCCCTTATTAAGACCTAATTTAACTGTATATCAAAGACTAATTAAATGGCATTACTCCATCTCACTGATGAGTTTTGATGCTTGGTGAATAGATTTGGGTGAAAAATGAACACTCAGTAATAGATTTCTAATTCACACAGATAACTATGAACTAAGAAGCTGAGCAAAGGGAATTTTGGATTATCTAAAACTAACACATTTTTTTGGTATTCCTGTACACTGATAGTCTGACGTGAAAAAAATAAAACATTTAAACACCTGCTGAGAACTACAGGGAAAGGCAAAGACAATGAAAAGGCTCTCTGTGTAAAGTGGTTATTTAAACATTTAGGCAATTTTCTTACAGTTAGGAATTAAATTTGTGAAAAGGCTACTTATTTTCATGTGAATTCATCTATTTATTCCGCAGAGCTGTGTAGCTATGTAAAGGGATGACAAATAATATATACTATTTATTTGTGCCACTTTTCAAAGGCATTTAAAGAAAATAGAGTAAAGAATTATTTGAATTTCTGATTATTCCAATACCTTGCAGCATTCCAAGTTTATTTAGTGCTGAAAAGGAAGGAAGAGATAGAATTACATGCCTCCAAGTCTTCAAAATAGTCTGCAAGTTAAAATAAATATGAGATGGGAAAGATTAAGTTGCTTTTGTGCAAAGGAATGACAGGGACCGAGTTTACTAATAAATTCTTCTTTACTAATAAATCCTTTGATATTCATTTAAATGAAATCATCTGTCCTAAAATAATTCCTTTAGCAATCCACTGTCTGGTTTAATAAAAGATAACTTACAGTAAATTTGAGTGTGCAAAGGAAATAAATACAAAGTTTTAATCCCATCAATCTCTCCTCTAAATAAAATGTTTTGTCCTCCAGACAGAATTGCTCTGACAACACAAACCCATCATTCTATTTAATCTGTTAGGTCATGGCCCCAGAGATTATGATGAGCTGTCTCTCAAAGCCACCCTGTGCTACAGTACATCTCTTGGATAAATCACAGGATCCTCACCCAAAAAAAACCAGTGACTTCACTACAGCTCTGGGGTGCATTTCCTTGTTTCTATTGGTTTCTCTCTCTGGCAAGAACATAACTGCATATGGGAGCATCAGTCATGTGTCACTTATCCATTCATTTTTGGCCAAGGTGTAACCAAACAGAAGTAACAATCTACACCTTTTAGCCATCTGAAGAAAGCAGACCAAATGAAGGTTATTCATTTCAAACTAAAATTTGAAGGCATAAAGTTATGCTGTATTAGCTGAAGGATATTTACACATTAATTATTCTTCTAGTAATTCAGCTAGAAATAGTATTACTGTAAGGGAAAATAAATATTTATTTCAGCATTTTCACAAATAATTTATAAATATATATGTGAGCAAGCTACTTATGTAAACATTCCCTAAAGAACCCTGGGTCTGACCAGCCTTGCAGCCAAGCTGTACATAGAAAGTTTTTGAGCAAATAATGAGTTTACTCTTCAGTTTGTAGAAAGTGAGGAGAATTTTACATGTTAAGATATTTCTATTCTAATAAGTACATGCTGCTAGAGAAAACTTGCAGCCTTTTTAAAAAAAATTAAAATGCAAGTAACCTTAACTATTCCATTAAGAAAATAATATTTTCCTTCTTATTTAAAACATGTCATTTCTAAGCACATTAAAGTTGCTGGTTGGATTTAGAAATACACATCCCCCTGCCCTTCTCTGCATCTGCACCTTCATGAATGCAGATGCATACTGGATGCAAAAATACTCACACTGAAGTTGCTGTGCAACTAACCATCATTTTATTCATGATTTTGCCTAGCACTCAGTCTTACTAGCACAGATATTTGCTAGATCAGCAGGGTGTTCGGGAACCTGGGTCTAAATGCAGATGTACAGCTACTGACCCAACATAACAGGCAAAGCACGTTGCTCTAAGACCTTTTCCCAAAAAACTAACCTCAACTTAAAATATGAACGTAAAATATCCCACAACCCTCTGGTACTTTCACACAACTCTCTCTTTATTTCCCTTATTTGCATTTTGCTCTTTCAAGATTTCTGCTGGCACTTTCTGATTAACACCCTGATAGATTACAGTGCCATCACAGTACTTTCATATTCTACTTCAGGTCTCTTGTCTTCATACTTAAAACAGAGACTAATACTAAGTGAATGCAACCTTTCATCATAAAGTTCCCATTCTACTGACGTGAAAAAGATACCTCACTTTTGCACAAGAAAACTACAGGAGGAAAAGTGAACAGTTCGGAGACTGCACTTTAATGTGAGAATGTCGTCTCTTAATGGAGTACTTGCTGTGATACTCACTGCAGGCTTTGCTACAGGACTCACAGAGATTCTATTCCTCAACAGAATTTTTAACATGTCCGTTGGCTTAATGGCAAAAAATAATATCAGTGCTAAATATCCTGCTGCAAGGACAGCCCCCTTTTCTGTTTTGCTAAAGACATTGGCACAAGGATGTATTTGGCATTAAAATACTGGAGAGAACAACTATTTCAATTAATTTCCCTGCACTGATGAAAAGGTTAAAATAGGGGAAGATACAATATGAAGTTGGATTTTTTATTATTTGCTCAGTGAGCAAGAGGAACACCAGACAGCTAAATAAAAAAACCCAAAAGTATTGTTGCCTCACCCTCTCCAATTAACATTTACAAAAAGGAATATCTGACAGTATTCAATAGCCAAATCTTGGCAATTATTAAAAAGCACAACTCCAGTAATCAAGCAAATCATACATTACTAAAGAAAGAACCAACACTAGAACATGCTAAATGGCCATGCAAACTCTATGTAAACAAGCATTGTAGAATGCCAGCAACAATGTATGGTAATGACTTCGCTATAATTAGCACCACAATCCTCAAAATAACTCCATCATCCACCCAAGTTTACTGTATCCTGGATATGATTTTTTTTCCCCCCCAGCATAACTAAAATGGTAATTGAAAGCTGATTTAGGATCAGAGACAACCTCAAGTTTATAAATAGTTGTAGCTGGCTGTGAAGTATTCTCATCAAAATTTCTTCAAAGTGCAACAATGGTAGCACACTCGCAGAAACTAAATTGAAATAAGATATTTTCTGAAAGACTTATAGACAGGAAAAGAGCTCTGAGGAGGAAAAAAAACCTCACAAATGCTTTATCATAGAACCTACACCACTAAGCACTCTTAGATGAAGATCATTATAAAGCAGTCTATTTGATTTATCTGAAAAGAAACAAAAAAACCAAACCCCAAAAAACAAAACAAAAAAAACGAAACCAGCCCCAGCACCACTAGAGAGTAAATATCAATTACCACTGAGAAGCCCAAATTACTTGTGTAATTCTTTATTCTTCCCATCCAGTGTTTTCACAGGACACCAGCAATCACAGGAGCTTTGGTTTTTATTCATGATTGGCAAAATCCTAGTTTATAATCCCTCTAGGTACCAACTTCAATATTTGCAGTTGTATTTAAATTATTTTCTGCTATTTTACCATAGTTTCTGAAAGAATGTACTTTAAGTTTTTAAAGCAGTTCCACAAATACGCACTTTTGGAAGTATTCTTTTTTGCATTACATGAAGCAGCAAAGCAAGACAAAAGCAGCAGAAACTTTTAGAGACAAAAGAAACTGGCTACCTAACATCCCTTCCTCAACTGCCCTCCAAGATAGTTTGTGGACATAAACAACCCAAATAACTCTGGGATTGAAACTAAGGTATCAGTTTCAAATGGAATTGATCACATTTAATGATACTTAAGATGCTGAGAAAGAATTCCCAGGTAGGAGAAAGGTGTGAAGTAGTAATTTTGCATAAACCATGAGCTCCCCTATTAACTGAATCTTAACAAAAAACCCACAGAGAATGTGGCTTTGAATTGCTGAAATGTATGTTACATTTTCATTAAGTGTAATTACCATCTCATGAGAAACTGGATTACTGCACCCATTGATACACAGTGTGTAAAAACATCCTCTGTGAATTGCTACTGTGTATTCTAATCCAGTTGTTTGAGGCACATCTGGATTGCATTCGCTTCCTTTCAATACATTTATTGTTAAAAAACTACTAGCAGAACTCTTTATTCCAAATTTTTGTCCTCTTGAACAACCTGACCAATTCATTTAGGGATCTGAAGGAATACATATCATTAAAACAACTGAAGGGATGAGCTGTTGTGGTTGCCCAAAATCATAAATCACAGCACATGTCATAGTGGAGATGGACACAACATTGTTTACAGTGAGCTTTTGCTGCAGCCTTCTGACTCCTTCCTTAGAGGACTAAACCTTTTCCAGGCTGCACCACACAACTAAACCTTCCCCCAGCAGCCTTCTGATTTCTAATACAGTTTAGAGAAGTAAACTCTCCCCAGACAGCAGCACACAGCCTTCTGGTTTCTTCTTCCTTCTGCCCACCCGGCTAGCTCCCTTCTGTCCCTCACCCAGCCACCCAACCCTGTGTGTCCCCAGAACAGCAGCTCACCTTCCCTGTCCCTCACCCCAACCCTGTGTGTCCCCAGAACAGCAGCTCACCTTCCCTGTCCCTCACCCCAACCCTGTGTGTCCCCAGAACAGCAGCTCACCTTCCCTGTCCCTCAAGCATCCACCTGACTCTTGCTCCTCTCAGCACCCTGGGGCAGCAGCCCCCTCTTTTATAGCTCTCGTCCTCATTGGACACAGCTGGGGCTTGTTAAGGGTAACAAGCCTTAACGAGTGAAGGGCGAGACTACCTCTACTCTTTTGTAGTTAGTATTGCTACCCACATGACCTGTGATACAAACATCAGTTTCCCAAGTTGTTTTTCTCCCCTTCTTATCAGTGCTGAATAATTAACACATGCACAAAACCTGAGTTCATAGCTAGAAAGTGCACTTGAATATTTGAGACCTGCTTAGAGACTGACAACCTTTCAGGTAATAAAGTGAGAGATCAGATCCAACAACTTGCTTACAGGTTGTGGTGCCTCAGCATCACAAATGCTGGGGCCTTTGGGATGGAGGCTGGCAGTCATCAGAACAACACACAGTGACCAGATGAAAAATGCCAAGTGGAAGGATTAGGAATTTCAATTTGTGTAACTCCTATGTTTCTCTAAGTTTCTGACCATATATTCCCCCTGACAAGTAGGTTGATTTTCTCTAATTTGACTATTACTTTCCCAGAATAATCAGTCTAAATTTTTCAGTCTTCTAACTCAATATTTTGCCTGGCTGTGCCATATATGTGCTATAGATTTTTCATGTGGCAGCTCTGTGTAACCTGCATGTATGAACAACCCTGTGATCATCTTTAACTATCAAAACAGTGAAATCATGGCAGTAGCATCCTTGAGTGTTTCTGTATTGACTCTCAAAATTCAGAAATAGGTCTTTCAGTACATCTCTGACTTGCAAGTGGAAAGGGAAGCTGCAGACAGACACAACCCCTCATGTCACCAGTTTATATGTGCTGTGATCTTCTGCTGACAAGACTTTTCTGCTGTGAGAAAGAACCACATTGTAAAATGGGCCTCTAAACTCCTAGAGAGATAAACAATTAAGAAGTGCTAGGGTAGCCATAAGAAGAGAGAAACCCCTCCTCAGTCATTCCCTACATCAGCAGGCTACAAACCAGTGAGACAGGGAGAGCAATTGACCACCTTGCTGCACCCAGACCTAAGCAAGACAGCAACAGCAATCAATGTAAGCACTTGAAAAGACTCCTGATTGCACCCTAGGCCCTGAATTTTCACCAGGGAGCCAAAGCAGGGGGAATAGCATACACATTTTATTTTCCCAAATAAAAGGACTTCCTGACAAAAGAAGCCCCAGACGAGGCAAGCAGACTGCTGCAGGTGTCAGTAGGAATCTCAAAACCCCACAACTACAGTCTGTAATTCAATGGATATTGTTCATTCTGTAGAGCACAAAACTATCACCACAGCTCAGGAAGCAGATCAATAGATTATAAGGAACCTCACAGTCATCACAATGTCCTCTCTTCTCAAAAGAGAACCTCTCTTAGTGATATAGGCATATATATATATATATGGTTTGTTTCTGCTGTAGCAGTGAAAGCTGCAGGTATACATATACAAGTATGTATACATACACATATGTATTTTATATACACATACAGAAGTGGGTATTCAGATCCATTCACATGTATCTACACAGACACAATCTTAAAGATTTGAACATATAAACCTTCCACTAAAGAATCCAAAAGGAACCGTTACACTGGAAATCCTTTTGAAACCTACACAATGAGTTTGTATAAAAATCACACTGGAACTAGATTGAGACCTGTTTCAAAAATAAAGTGCACAAGGTCATGACAATGAACACCAAATGTATTTTTAAGAGAGAAATATACTAAATACTTGAGCAGATGTGGCAAAAAATTAAAAGCAGTTAAAGACAATAATCAAGTTGACTTCTCAGAGAAAAAATCAAGCAGGATATAGAGACAAGGGTAACTGCAGAAGAGGAAAAGATATCACAGAGATATGAAACTGCAAAATCTGCACAACAGCATGGAAAGTGAACGTGTGATTAAAAAATTAACCCAAAATAATCAGAACAAGGACAATTATGAATATTTAAGCAGCAAGAGTGATGCTGATACTGAGAGGAATAATGCAGAGTGTAGAATTCACAAGCTCTTTGGATGACCAAGAAAGATTTTTCAAATATCTAGCTTACAGTACACCTGCTGTCATTCACAACCATTACCTTGAGAAGACTTTCAGCAGGGGATGAACTCTGAAAACACTTCACAGAGAGATGTTTGGATTTCTGCGTCGAGTCTGAAAAACAGAAAAATCACTGGTTAAAGCCATCAGCTTATGACACAGAGGTAGTACTGGCAAAAGTGACAGAAAATATCCATACAAGAAATCTGCCCACTGTACAGAGAATGTGTCAAGGAGAGAGGTGGATTAGTGGCTTTATCTCAGAAGTGACAGATTTCTGCATTTCAGAAGTGCCGTGCTGGAGTGGGTGATGGAAGGACTTACATGATCAAGGAGAACCTGTGGTTCACCAATAGCCGAGGGTTTTGATTTGATCTAAACTCTTTTGTGAAATCCCAAGATTAACCCCATACTGTCACTTGTCCCCTTTGAATTCCAGGGAGAGGCATTTCAGGGAGATTGAACAACACTGGAACTATATCCCAATAATGTAACCTGAGGACTGGTTAGGAAAAGGTCTGGTTTCAACCTTCCTTCTACACCCTCCCACCCACCCAAGGAATAGAAAGCAATTTTGGGTGGCAATAAACTTTGTGGTATATGCAGCTAGAAGGCAGCATATTCTTTTCATTTCTCATTTAAAGACAGATCATCAGGAAGTCATTACATTGTGAAGATTGGATCTCTGCACGGTTGTGGTGTAATTGAGCACTGCTGTACACAAATATTGTAGATAATAAAACATAAAAAGGTTTGCAGTATTGGACTTGTCCTTTTTCCTACACTGCGGTGTTAGGTTTAATCCAGCCAGCAAAAATTAAGAAAAGAAAGTCTTCTCAAAACCTAAACAGAGTTTGGTGGATTGGAATCTATTTTCTTAACTACTGTTAACTGTTTAAAAACTAGATAAGATAGCTATGATTCTGGCTGTTTTGTGGCTATGATCTGAACTCCACCTCTGTCTGACAGAGGGTTGCAAACAGGACAGGGGACTACTAGCAGCACATAAAGAAGCAGTAGGGAAGAAAGAAAAGCAGGCAGGCTGTTTTAATGGACACGTCTCAATTCCCAGGCCAGTAGTGCCTACGCTGCTTTTAAGTCAGCCCCAATGCCCTGACGATATTTTTAAGCTGCTTCTTGCAACATCAGGATCACCATGGATGACAGACTTGCTGCAGGCTAAATTCAAGGAATATGCAGAGATCCTGTAACGGTTACAGATACTTCAATATATCATGTCTGTTTTGGCAGGGGATAATATTAGTGCTATTGAGATAAGGGTGCAGTAGTGCTGTTTGAAAATATCTGTACCCTGCCTGCTGGGCTGTGATAAACAGCCGTGTGTTTCACACTCTGGGTGGAAGCAGTGGCAGTCCCTGTGCAGGCACTCGAGAGCAGCAGGGAGACACAAATAACTTCGTGGTGTGCTGCGAGTAGGAGCAATTCTGCATAAGTGAACCTGTATTGCACAACTCCTATCTCACTTCAGGATCTCTTAAGCTCAACTCAACTGCTATAGGGTTCAGGTTCTGATCAGAAAATAGGATAAAGATTTGAAGAGCAAGGGCAGACAGCAAAAATTCAACACAGAAGAATGGAACCAACACCACACAGCTACATTTACTCTGTGACAGAAGAGGGCCAGACAAAATTGCTCCATAAAGGTGTGAATATCACATTTTCATTCTACCTACAGCCACAAAATGACACACCACCACTTTGAAGTGTGTTGGTTTCTAATACATAGCAAGTTCTCCACAAAGGTCACTTTTGTTTCAGTGACTTTTTGAAGAAAGGAGAATACTCAGCAATTGCTTAAGATTGAAAAAAACCTAAGAAAAAATAACTGCATTCAGAATATTTTTTTATGCTCACAACTAAACAGCTTTACAAAATTCTACTCATCTTTTTTCCCCCTTTTCTCTTTCTACCTTTGTTCAACTTATCTTTGTAGATTACATACTACCTCCAAACTTTCTAAGCATTCTTCTCTGCCTTTCGAAAGGACAGCTGCTTATCCATAAGGGCCTTTGTCAATCTGAGTGCATGGGCCAAATGCAAATTCACAGGTAAGATCATAACAGAGTTCTGAGCCATTAGGATTTGTTTCAGACACAGAAATAAAACTGAAATTTCCAAAATTAATTAAAGCTCAGGAAATCTTACCCCCCAGTCATTTTGGGGTAAAGAGTTTCCACTCTGGCAACTTCATAATTATTTTTCAAGAAAGTTAAGTTATAAGAGGTTCTCATAGATTTGAAGTAATGGAGAGCTGCTCCTGTAACTTCAGTTCAGCAGAACTGCTTAAGAATTATTGGAAGAAGATAGAAAGAACATTTCCTTCACAATACCCTCTCTACAAACAATAAAAGTAACTACCTGAAAGCAATTTCCTCTCCTACACTATGTCTTGATATTAACATAATCATAAACACTTAAGACAGCATTCCCCTCACATCTCCATTATTAATCTCTTAAAGCTGAGTTATGAACAACATAAAACATTAATGCATCATGCCCTAATAATTGTTGTCTTATTACAACATTTGCCCCATATGGCTTGTTAGATGGTTTGTGTTCTTAAGGAAGATAAGTTTCCATTTACCAGAAGATATTAAAAAAAACAGCATCCAAAACAAAAAACACACCCTGTCAATATTACTTCCATCAACAGCATTTTCATAAATTAATAAAAAATTAATGAAGCAGACAAAAATGTAGTAATCTGGTTAAATATTAATTTAAGAGCATGTCTGCTGAACTTTGAGCAGTATTTACTGACAGCACCTGAGCCCCCATCCTGGGCTCCTCAGAGCAGCTCTCTTTGCTGCCACAGGAGCAGAGCAATCCCCTTACCCTGCTGAGGAGCAGCTACAGCCCCCATAGTGGGTGAGCTGAAGCCTGGCACCAACAATCCCAATTTCTGCTCACCAACCCCTCTGCTTGCTCTACAGCCAAGGAGCTGCTCTGGCCAACAGTCCCTCAAATGGCAAGTGCTGCCACAGACACCAAAGAAATGCAGCCAAGTGCTCATCAGCCTCTGAGACAGCTAAAAACACACCTCTAAAGGAGATGGGAGAGTTCTCAACCACACCTGCAACTTGTGTCTGTCCTACAGACTTTTAAAACTTAAGCCTTTTATCATGTAGATTATTTAATTAAAGCAGCAGTGTAAACTTGTATGTTTTTAAGTTCAATTGTATGATACTAAGTACTTTGATAAACAAGCCACAAAATCCACACTAGAGGAATGAGGCTTGTTTTCCAATTTCTGCTTCCTGCCTAAACACCACGATTGCTTGCTCTTTAATTTTGAAGTTTGCAGTCAGCAGACGGTGATCTTATTGGAGAGATTTATCTTTCAACAAACCTGGACCAGTCAGAAAACATTGCAGAAGAGGGATTTAAAAATATTATGGTCTAAATAAGCAATAAATAAATTTCCCATCAAAGCCGTTCCTAACAAAGTTTCATTAACAGAAACTGTATAACCAACACCTACAGGTGCATTTCTCAAGAGAGGAATGGTGGGGCAGTTCAGCCAGAGAACCTGGACACACAAGTCTGTGCATTCTGATTCCATCTCTGTCACTGTCTTGGTGCTCAGGAGCTACTCACAAAGTGTTTGCTTCAATTCCTCCATCTGTATAATGGCAATGATATCTAATTCAGAGGGATGCTGTGAGGATTAATTAGTTAATGTTGGTAAGTGCTTTGAAGATGAAAAGAGCTACAGAAGAGATAATCAGTTTTAGTCTCTAAAAGCTTTCACCGTGTCTGCAGAATTATTTTGGAGTACCACAGGAATATCATCAGGGAGAATCTGTCATTTATCACCTACATCCAGGAAAGAGGAAGGGGTGGGGGCTGGAGGCTTGGAAGGAGCAGGTATGAAAATATTTCGGTGTTAAATCACATATCCTGTTCTGAAATCTGCAGACAAACAGCACAAAGCTCAGACTTCCTCTCTACAATCTACCTGTACATTGCTACCATTTTCTCAAAAAAAACAAACACCAAATGGCTTTGTTGACTTAACTCTTCCCTTCTTCTGAATTTGAAATTCAGAAACTACAGTGACTTTTAGAGTTCTCTTCTGTGTATTTGAATATCCTGGCTTTTTCTCAGTAAATATATTATAAAGGACTGCAGGATGACATCCCATTCTCTGAAAAAATGTCTTTAAGGTAAAGTATATATATATTTAGCTTCAGAAGATCTACTTTTGGTTGCCTAGAAAGCCTTCAATGCCTATAGTCCAGCTGCATTTCCTGGATTTAATTTAATTCTGGATTATTAATTGATTTTCATTCCCAATACTCAAAATAGATGTTTGTAATGACATAGGCAGAGCCCTTAAACTTGGCAAAGTCAGACAGGATACAGAAGCATACATGGTTGAAAATTTCAGAATTTTTTTTAAAAGTCAGTAATAACTTTACATTACTCAGATCCTTTAATATCCCACATAAGAATAGCCATATCTTCTCTTTGATTTTTAAGTAGAGCATTTTTCATGGATGATTTGAAGCACATTAAAAGGATGTCAACTGCTGATGCAACTGCTTCACAGCTCATGTGTTTTCCTGGACAAATTGCTTCCTAGTATAATTATTATGTACAGCATTGTGATCAAAAATGTATTCTTGAATACACATTCTTCAAATGACCATCAGAAAAAAGAAAAAGAATTTGATTTGATCTGACAGATGCTGTCTACATAGAGCACAGCCAGATGAGTACAGATAAGTGATGTGTGGGTGTGCAGTGGGGGCAAGGTGTATAACTGTTTATTACAAGGTAAATGCAATGGTGACTGCCACTGGCTTCAGATAAAATTTCTACAATAATCAAATACAAAACTTCATTAAGCCATACTTTTCTCATTAAAAAACAGAGTCTAATGTCTGTCCTACTTATTCTCATTAGTCAGGGTACCATTAACACATGATGAGACAATCCACAATCAGCATTATTGTGCAATGAAATATATTTTGCTGCTGGTTATAATCATTACATTTTGCTCATGGCCCTTCCCCTACCTTATGTCAAATGTCAACATTGAAAGGGCTAAAGGAAAAAAAGTAAATATTTCAGCTCACTCTTCTTTCTTAAGTCCTTTGAGCTTCACAAGGCAGTAATGATTATTTATAGCCTCTCTCTGCTCCCAAAGATGCCACCCACTACTCTCTCATCACATTTAATTCTGCAAGGCTACACTGCTATTTTGTGAAAGAAGGTAGAATGTCTTGACTTAGACGCACCCTTTTATGAGGGAAAAGACAAAGCAGTCTGGAAAAGATTCTGGGTAACTGGACAAACCTTTGCTATTGCAATTACCCCCATTCTTACAGTCTTTGCCAACTGCCATCACTCGCCCTTGAAATAAGTCAGCTCTGCTGACCCCATGGAACTTCTCAAAGGAGAATCTCAATCCCTGGTTTGGGGCTGGACAGATCCGCTTTGATCATGGCCAGATGGTACCTTCCAGGTTTTCTTATTCACATTTTCCTTCAGGTTAAATAGTCCTTTTTCCTTTCCCAGTATTTATTCTTAATGCATTTATAACAAGTATTTATAAATTCATATCCTTTCTCCTGCGGGCCCAATGATTAAAGGCCTTTTAGACTCATTTGCATGACAGGTTACCCATTATCCTAATTGTCATTGTACAGCATCTGACCCATCCTTTCCCCCCTCCTCTTTTATTTAACAAGAAAGAGCAGATTTTAAACACTACTCCAGTGCAAGGTCATTGGAACACTTCCCTGTGTGTAGGAAATCCTCTGCCAGCTGCACATGGTGGGCAGGTTGCTGTGGTGGGGAGCAGCCCCATTGCCCTGGGCTCTGTGTGTCCAGCTGAGCTTCAAACTCCCCCTGCAATCTCACGATCCTCAAGCACACACCCCAGAGCTCACATTACTGGACTGGAATTTCATATTTGCTGTTGCTGCCCTCATCCAGCCATTCCGTACCCCAGGATGACAACACCAGCAAATGTCCCCATGCTGTGGTGTCCTTTCCAGTGAACACAGGAGGAGGGGCTGAGGGTACCACCCCAGAGACTCACCCACATGCCAGAGGGGCCTGGGAGAGGAGACATGCTGGGTTTCCTTTTGAAAACAATCAAATTTGTGTATACGATATACATCCAGACTCAGGATGTTTTTTCTTTTCCTTTCATAAGAATAAATTCCTCAAAACCTTCTCACTATTCCAGATGCTGCACTGCCTCCTGTGCCTCCTGCTCACCAACACCTGATTTGCAATGAGTATCCAAAACCTGCTTCTGAATGCCAAGGACTTGGTGGACCAACCACACAAACACTAATCTATAACTTCATGCTGATACAGAGGAACCAATACTAAGAAAAAAAAAACAAACAAAACCACAACAAAACAAACAAACAAAAAGCCCAAACAAACAAACAAAAAAATCAAACAAAAAAAACCCAACAAAAACCCAAACCAAAAAGGCACAAAAAACCAAAAACAAAAAAAGCAAACAAAACAAACAAACAAACAAACAGGTGAACCCCATGAAAAATGAAACAAATTTTAATTGCTGGGAAAACTGCTGCAGGCCAGCACAGAGCCTTCAAGGAGTGCTGCTGTGAGCTCACAGGGTTCCTGCTCATGCCTGAATCTTCCATGGAGTAATCAAACCTGACAGGAAACAATCTTGGTAGAATTATAAATGCACAACTTGCAAACATAGCTCTATCAGCCATCAGGCCACATACCCCAGCAATATTCCTGAGTCCTCCACGTACACGTGACCCTAAGTTATATATTTAATTTAACTCATCTGAATTCAGAGAGTCAATAAAAGGGCAACTATCCTGTTAAAAGAGCCATCATCTCTGGTCTCTCACTGTTGATAATCAAGGAGCAACACACTTTCATTCTGGGGAATGAACAACGTGTCATCTTTCCCTTTACTGATGTTTCCATTCTGTTCTGTCTGCACTAGCTATGCTCCGTGTGCGATCAGACTCCAAAAATGAAAAATTTATCTCAGGCTGCCTACCTGATTAACATCATCAGAGCATACAGTAATCTATTACATGTTTAGAAAAACTTTTCTGTTTTTGTGTTCATACTGGTCTTGATGAACTATTTGTATGCCATCTACACTTAGCCCTTCTAGGGCCCAATAAAATGTTACACAACTAGGAAGGAAAATGAGACCATGCTGGTCTAGCTGAGATTTTCATGCTGCTGAACTGGGGAAGTGAGACTGTTAGGGGTATTTCCACTGCCACCTTTTATCCCTCTTTCTATTTTATGTTCTACTTTAGCTCCAAAACTGGACATTTTATAAAACAACTCATATTATATTGCCTAAGTTCAGAACAGAAAGATTTAATTTAATTTAGAGGATTTGCCTCTCTAAGTATTAACCAGCAATACCTGTGCACGAGGCTATGTGGCTAATGTGGGAGGGATGAAAGCAAAAGAGAGAGAATAGTACAGTTCATACAGCATAGCAAAATATATTGGCACATTCTTCCCACAGCAACTTTTAAAGAGAGACAGAATGCATTTTTTATTGTTTTGCTATTCTCCTCATCTGTTTAATAAACAAAATTTTCAGAATTGTATTTATCGTTTTTCTTGCTCTAAGTGTTTACAAGAGATGAACTGAGAAACAAGAGAATAAGCTTTCTCTCTTCTTAATTTCACACTATTTAATTTCTTAAAATAGCTTTTAAATTACATATATTTCTTTTTTCTTTACTGAATTCCAGAGAATTAAATAAAGTCTGCCTGTATTGTATGACATACAGACATCACTTCTGAGTAAGCAGCTCAAGCACTGCTAAAACGAACACAGCAGCCACACCAAAGTGTAGAAAAGGACAGAAAACAACAAGAAAAACCCAAATAACCAGGGCAAACTGTCAGATAGTTGGTTGTACTGAGGTGCAGGGTTTAGGAACAGTGAACTAGTCTGCCTGCACTGTAACTAAGAATTGTCCCTGCAGCAGTACGGACACACCATAATTACCTCAGTTTGGCATAATAACAATTAGTGCGGAAAGACCACAAAAGATGCATTAGAAGAAGATAAAGAAACACTTCAGTTAATTAAATCTTGTTTGCTGTATGTCTAAATACTACCTTACCTGATCAAAACCCAGATATATCCTCCATTTAGCTTCGGATCTTCTAAGGAAATACGCTCACAGCAGCGATTCATGAGCTGCAGCCAGCTCAGCTGTAGCTAATTTAAAGAATCACAAGCACAGCAGTACAAAATCAAGTGAACTTGGGCAGCTGAAAGTACTCTTGTGCAAGACTTCGGGTACCCCTTAGTTTCACCTGTGTTGTATGTTCCAGCTGTGAGGTAGTAGCTAGAAAAATTGTTATAATATAGCCCTAAGAAGTTTAATTAGAAACTCCGTGTTTTTCCAGACTCCATGAATATTTATTTCATTTCAAAATAGATTTTATTTTATACCTAATATAAAATCACTTTAGTCCCTTTCAAGTCACAGGAGAAAATATTACACCAAGTGCTTGTTCAGATCTCAAGAATCACAACCTACTAAGCCACAAGCTTTGTTTGCAAACCTTAAATAGTTTTCTTTAGGTAATTCAATTCTCGTATTTGGTAAAACATATTACCAGCCCCTAGAAATGGAATATGGAGAGTAACTGGGTAGAAATTAGAGGAATACACCTGAGTCTAAAGCTGAATTAAATTTGCACACTCTAACAGGGCAGTGTGGCACAGGAAGGCAGTTTAGCTACATCAAGTTAAGCTTAGCTGGACTGTCATCTCTTATTGGCAGGCTGCTGGCTTGGTGAAGTTATTGCCAACATCCACAGACTCTGTGCCTGAGCAGACTGCCCTGCCTCACTGTGCTCCTACAGGCTCTCATGCTGTGGACACGGGCCCCAAGCTCTTCCTTCCCAGGACAAATTCTTCCTCGAGTCACTGCTCCTCTCATGACACAAAGATGCAACAGTGCAAGAACTATGTTATGATATTCTAAAGCATGCAATATGTTAATATCACCTACTGAAATGCAAACTGTGGCAGTCCTTGGGGTGGCAATATAAACATCTAGCAGATATTTCAGAAGCAGACTTGCTGGTTTGCAGAAATGACCTCCTGCTCAGCTCAGCCTGACCGGTCATGCCTGGCACCTGGGATTGAAATCACAGCAGGTGAGGGGGGTGTGCAGCCCCCTCTGTCACCTGCTCTGCCACAGAGGCACACAGCCATGACTGGATCATCCTCATCTCTCCATTACATAACAGGGATTAGTTCTGAGGCAAAGGGTCGTTCCCAAAATGCTGCCCTATGAAGAGGGGTTGTTTCTCTCAAATATTTCAATCACCAGAGCAATTTCAAGAATTAAGTGGCCCTTGAGATCCTACTCCCAGACATGTTTTTCCTAATAAGAACAATAATGGAAAAATTATTATACTGAAAAGATAGTTCTGCTGCAGCCAACTTGGAGAATTTTACATGGCTGTTTCATCTTCACATTAGGCTGAAAATCAGAAAGAATGCAAATTCAGGAGCTTATCTTAGGAATGCATTGCTCAGAATGAGGTCCAAGTGCATCTTTCATTGAAGAGCTGGGCCTGGGCTGCCAGTCTTTATTCAATTAACAAAGTTCAAAATGAGCTCAACTTCACACAAATATTCTTTTTATCTATTACATCCCATGATATTCCTAGTGGTAGAGAAGCCCCAAGTATCAGACTGTGTTCAAAAATCAGAGGCTACTTTATATCAGTCTTTGTATCAGGGCAACTTTTCACAAATGACTTTGACACAATCGATCATACTTAACTAAGCTGGAGCGTTTCAGAGAGCTGCCCATCATGGGCTGTTGGCTAAAGAGGCTGAAGAACCTCCCTGCAAGCCTTAGACTTCAGCATAATAAATGTGTGCTGTCCCAATGAGATGGTAGAGGTTTATTTGACTTCAAATGCTGTGTTGGTTGCCTAGTACTAATACCACAGACTGGAAATGAAAAACATCTAGCACTATTGCCACTAAATAATTTATGCAGACCTTAATGCTGTCTATAGAACATTACTTGAAACAGACTTGTTGCAGTGCCAGCAAGTATTGAAATATTCCCAATAGGAACTGATCATATCAATCTGAGCTTGCTCTTTGTAACAAGTCAATGTAAAGAGAGGAAGGAGAACAATCTAAACAACATTTAGCACCTTCAGCATCTGTTTGAAGACAAAAGACCAGCATTTTCCTAGAAAACTCATTCTCTATTTATCTTAATGAAGGCAAAACAAACAACAGAACAACTTGTTGAATGGAATTACAATAAAATAGAATTCTTTTTTTTTTTCAGCAAAAGGGCACAAAATCAGTTTTGATTTGACTCAGTGACTATCCTGTGTTTGAAAAGAATGTTACGTATTCATTTCATTTATCATTTAAAGTCACATAATCAGGAAGTCATTATGTGGCCTACACTGGGCAGCTATTCGATTAAAGCATAATTGAACACTCTGTAAGGCAGCCAAAGCTGACAGGTTGGGAATGCATAATATCCTTCCCATGGTATTTTGAAGCAGGGGATAACTGTAGGAAAATCATTGTCAATCAAAACCTGACAACCAAGTGAGAGAGGCTGGAATCTCTGCTACTTTGAAAACAGAAACCCAGCTTTATTTCTTAAGCTCTTGAGGCATGTTATGCTTTGTGTTTTTATCAAATTATGAGGCATCGTTTTAAAAGATCGTAACTTAAACCAGAAAACTTTATTTGGCCCGCTTGTCTTTGTCATTTAGGTGCAGGGAAACAGTGATCAAATATGAAAATGAGAGGAAAGGTTGGACTCGCTTGCCCAATATTTTAAACCTGGCTTTGAAATGTGCTTATTGCTGAGAACAACTACTGACAATCAACAGACACTCACACAAACCCCCATGGCTTGCAAAAACGTTGGCCTTACAGCTGTTGAGTATTTAAATTACTGTTTAGTAGTGTGAGAGTCTTGAGATTAAAAGTTATTTTTACTAAGAGACTTGAAACTCTATTTCCAGTTAGTAGCAAAACAAGCTTTGGCAAGCACCTGTGCATTTTTCTGAGTTTCTCAAATGTGTGCACACATAGATCAGGAATGGGCACATCACTATTCTATCAAAGATCAGAGATAAGCCTTACAGTTGTAGTTTTTACTTGTATAAATATTTTTTATCACTAGCAAGCAGAATAATAGGGCTAGCAGATGATGTCCCATACCACTGAAATGCATCAACACCATGATCCAGCTACTCACGGGAGACTTAAAACTCTTTTCAGAACCCAGCATCTTTGAGCAGCTGTAGTTGATACAATGGAAAGCAGATGTCTTAAGCTTTTCAGAGTGTCCTTGAAGGCTGTGCTTCTCAGCTTCACTGTCTACACAGCATCGCATGCCAGAAGATGTCAGAAGGTGGTCATCAGCTGATTAAATATATATATATATATATAAACACACATATATATATACACACACCTGTGGTGTATTTCTACGCATGCCTGATTAAACAAAATGGAGGTAAATAACAACTGACCACTGAAAGATTGCTCTCATTTCTACCAGGTTGCCACAATGGATGGATTTCCTTTTTCTTTCTTCCCTGAAAGCTCAGTCTTATATGCCCTGCAGATAAAAGGTTGAGAAAACTACATGAGTGGGAAACACAAGCAGAAATCTCCTCACGTTATCCAGACAACACAATAACCTCTGATAGCCTTCATCCTAAATCATCCAGCCCATGCCACTAAAAAAGCCTGGGAATATAATGGAGCCTTTCAGCAGCAGCTGTAAATCACTTGAGGTAATTCCAAGCCCAAGGGGAGTTGGATAAATCCAAGCTTTGGATGGCTTTCTTTAAAGCAAAGGCGACATCTTGAGCCCTTTTGTGGGTACAGTGTCAGGACCAGGAGGGCAGGAGTGTCCTGCTTCAGTCTGCACTCCATTCCTCCCCATCACTCCAAAGCCCTTGGGCTTGACAGTGAAATTCCCACATATGTGAAATCTCCTCAGTTCACTCCATGGAATTTCTCTATTCAGCATCTCACTGGCTGGATGCTGGCACAGCAACCAGAGGGGCTGGCATCCTGGGAGAGCCCCTTGGCCCAGTGAGGGAAAGCTCCAGTGTGAAGTGGAAAGAAAGAAAGAAAGAAAGAAAGAAGTGAGGAAAAAATTACTAGGAATGACAAAATTCTGATCTGTATTCTAATTAATAACATAAAAATACTAACAAATACTAAATATATGTTGTTCATGAGATTTTGCTAAAGTTATTTACATAAGATCAGCACCTGATTTACAGAAGAGGTACTGTAATTAGCCTTCAATATAATTACAATGAATAATTATTTTAGTATGTGTATTTATGCCAATTAATTTGTAAACTTGCAGATTTTCTAGTCTAATATGAAGGTCTTAAAATTACTAAAATCTTCCTGAGCATGTACCTTTATTTGACTTTGCTCACACTTTTTGTTTTCTCCTTGCAGTCTGGCTTTTTGCCTTCTAACGCTAACAAGCACAAACAGGAGTAAATCCAGTGGAGCAGCACTAAATTGCATTATTCTTCCAGAGGTCATCTCTATCTTCTTTTTAAGGAACAGGCTAGGGTTTGCGCTCTGCTGCATTATCCCAGCTTTGTTACCTGATACTACAAATCTCCAGAGCTGCTGGGGATTATATCCAATGAGGAAGGAGTAGAGAAAATTAAATGAAGAAAACAAGAATTACTTGTCAGACATTTCAGCCTTTCATATGTTTTGGGTTTTACAACTAAGTAAAAAAAGTAAATAATGGAAATTTTGATTTTTTTTTTTTTTTTAATGGGGGACAGGACTGCTCTATAAATTTGATGAAAACATCTTTATTATCATTCAAAATAAAAATTTGCATGCAGACAAGTCTCTTGCCACCTGACAAAGTATTATTCAGAATAATAATAAAGAATTTACTGGCTTCTACAAAAATCAGCCCTTGGTTTCCTAGAAGCTAAAATAAGAGAGACATAGGATGGTTCTATGATGATGATAAAAATAGTATGAATAGGATGAAAAATAGTAATGTATTTGTTGAAGATATTTCACCAGGAGGTCTCCTCTTTCTATTTAATAGATTCCACAATTTCCTTTCATGAGGTTGTATTATCCATCTGGATTCCTGAGACCAGCCCAGAGCAACTCTGCCCCTTGGTTTTGATTAAACTAATGTACTTGTAAGGGATGAATGTCTCTTTTTTCTGTTGACACCATCTTTCTACCTTACATTATCTTGGCATATTTCTTTGTATTTTACCAGAAAGCTTATTATTGAACATCTACTCTAAATGAGACCCTGGGGCCTGGGGAAAATAGAAGGTTCCAAGTTCTCAAGGGCCTACAAATATATTCAATGCTTCTGCTTCTGGAATGGGCTGACTCAACCCCAAATACACCCCTGGCTGCAATGAAATCTTTCGGTAGTTTTTCAGTTAGTGATGCCAGTTCAACCTAAATTCATTTCCATCTGGACTTTAATCATAAATTTGTCAAAAATCATGAAGAACCAGTGAGCTAAACATCATTTCTTTTGATTCCTTCCCTCAAGCTCTCCAAACAGGACAATATTTCTAAACCCAAATTTATTTCAGCTGCTCTACAGCACAAGTTTTAGAACTGAACTGGACATTGTTACCAATTCCGGAGGGTTGCCACTGCCTTTCTTTGTTTTTGTACAGCATAAACTTGTGTATTGCAATTTTATTCATTACTCACTCAGTGTATACTTAGAATGTGCGCACAAGATTTACAAGGAGCAAAAATAATTTAACCACAGTGTGTGTGAGGTGAAAATAATTAAGTATTAAAAGTACTACTAGAATGGAGATATCAGGATGCTGATAAACATACCTGCATGTACTTGAAAAGTCTTAAACAAGTTCCATGGTATTCTGGCAAAAAATTAACCCTTCCATGGTCACACTGTGGTTGAAAAAACAGAGCCACATTTCCCATCAAACTTGAACACCACTCAAAAATGTGACATATTCAATTAAAGGGTGTAAAATGGGAGCTCTAATTTAAGCAAAAGTCAAAGAGAACTCCAACATGTAGCTTTATGGGCTTTTCAATTATAACCAAAATAAGTGAGGATGTAAACAGAGACAGAAACAACTGTACCATCAAACATCTGCTTCATAATTGTTTGAACAGCAGATTGCTCACAAATCTCCCATCTATTTATAATCCTGGCATATACTGATACCTCTCATTTTGTTCTTGTTTACTTAGAGGTATACTGTTCAGTTAAAACATTATTTCCACACTGATATGTGGTGTTAATGAGATAACAGCCTACTTTTTGAGACTTGATTACATGCTGTTTGAAGTTGAGATTTTAGTAAATTATGTAAGAAACCACATCTGGCAGTGATCTACATTAGTGGGTATCTCAGGTTTTACAGCACTGCACAGCAATACAGATGTTCATCATAAAAGATGAACATCTTTTATCTTGCTATCTGAAAAAAAAATGGAGGCCAGGTCTGCTGCTCCCAAACATATCTTTAAGAATAAGCTGTAAAACTCTGAATTCCAATAGAAATGTACTTTACAGTGCAGCAATGCAGAGCATTTTTTTCCATAATTCATAAAATTAAAAAATAAGTTGGAAGTGATTCCTTCCACAGGCCCTTATCATTACAAACTTCAGTCTAAAGAAATTTTTTTACACACAGAGTTAACCCTAGCAGTTAAATCTTTCCAACAAAAAAGGAAAATATTAAATTGAAAACAATTATTGACATTTAAATCCTTCCAAGGAATTACTGTGAGACTGAAAACATCTGAGATGGTCAGAAAATGCATGGGCACAAGGCCACACCTTTGAAGGCAGCACCATTGCACCGGATGGTTTTATGGTGGCTTAAGAAAAGATTTCTACCTTTTATTTTTGACTGTGAGGCGAGCCCTTGCCCTCTAACCTCATCCCTCTTTCCATAAAGCGTGTATGTAAAATTTTCATTTAGCATCTTTAGCAATCTTCCATTGGGTTTGAGCAGTACATTTTCATTTCATTCATCATTTAAAGACAGATAATCAGAAAGTCATTACATGGGCTGACACCGGGCCCCGCGCTCGATTGTGTTGTAATTGAGCACTGCAGAGCGTGTGCCAGATCTAATGGATAATGAATATATTATGTCAGCAGAACCGCCTCAGCAAAGCTCCTGGGGAATCACAGGGGGGCTGCAGTGACATAGGGGGTCACAGATGTTGTGCTGATTTACTGATGGAGTGATTGTGTAATTAGGTAATCAATGGTGGGTAGAGGACTATATGTGGACAGCTAATTTTATACAAATAAAGACCCTACAAGTAGGAGGCTCACATTTAGGACAGTGTAAGATGGTATTTTGGTTTGGCTTAATTATTCATAAATTCTTAATGATACATTCCAAACGTCTGATGGTGGAAGGCCAGCAGCAGAGGTCTGACTCCAATTCAAACACTGCAGCAGCCTACTTTCACAAACTTTTTACAATATTATCCCTGTAATTTAGAAAGCTCCAATTTTCTACCTTGATTAAAATAAAACTCACTTTGCTTTGTGTCAGAGATTTGCTATGATTTTGAACATTTCATACAACATTTCATAAAAAGCACTCATGATAAAGACATGAAACATCTCTAAACATTTGCCCTACATTTACTCTGCCCTCACTAGGAGCATTTAGTAATACTTTGTTAGGAGTGACAGCATGTTTAAGCAAAAAATGTAGAGGCAGAAGGTTCACATCCTAAATTTTTGTTATAAACATTATGCATGTTTGTAATAAAAATGGATTTTAATAGAAAAGCATGTTACTTTTTTTAAAGTCAGATGATTGAACTCTTTACTTAAGATGATGAACAGTAATTCATATTTGTGTCCTTTTCCTAATTATGACTGGCTGTACTACAGCACTTCCCTCTCATCTGTCCCTCTCTCCCTGGCTCCATTTTAGTGTAATTCTGACACTTGGCTCCACATCCTGTGCTCAGCAAAGGTCAGTCTGATCCCAGCCCTCTCTGAGGCAGGAATACACCTGTCTGCTTTCCAGCCACGTCAGTGACACCGTCTCAGTTGGGGTTTTGGCATCCATAGGATCTTCCCCACAGTGTCTGTGACAACACCTTCCAGTTGGGGTTTGGCATCTGTGAGGGTTTCCTGCCAGGACCTGTGGTGGGTTTGCAGTGACACAAATCTCCAGGGAAAAATGTTATTTACTCATTACTCAAAAATATCAATAGAAATTAGGGAGACAAAAGGTAAGAGCAGGCAAAGGCCAGCAAGGATGGTTATCACTTACGCCAGTTTGTTTCACCCATGGCAAAGAGCAGCAGGCTTCTGTTCATTTTCTGCCTTTCTCCCCCTCTGAGCCTTTGCCAAACTGTCAGATTTCTGCTGGCACCCTGGGCAGTCATTGACTCAATTCACTCAGCTCTCCTGTCTTTGCTATGGATGGCCCTTCTTGGATGCCAGGCTTTAACCCTGGAAAGAATAATCCATTCTAGTCGGAGGGAATCCAAAGATCTAAAGAGATTGCCTTAACAAAGCAGGGCAAATCCTTAGTTTCCTCTTCCCCACCACATTCTATTAATATTTCTTTTGGGGCAACTCCATAGTAGGTAGGGCACAATAAAGAAGCAAATGGAAAAGCAAGGCATTTCCATAACAAGTAACAGATTTTTCTTAGTTTACCACAATCAGAAATTTCAGGAAGAATGATATAATTTTGATTCTAACATGCTTTTTCCTGTACCCTCTTTGGAGATATATAAACTTCTGGACAGTGCTACAGCTATTTGCAATTATGCACTGCTACACACGAATATTTCTATCCTGTTTGAGCATGCTTATATAGAGCACGTTGGGCTTAGATCAACCTGTATTATTTAGATCAACCTTCAGTATCAGATCCTTTAACAGCTCCTCCCCCTCTTCCCACCTCTGGCTTTGTGCACCCATCACTAGCAACGATAAATTAGTATACAGAATAAAAACAGGCTACAACTTCTCATTATGTTTTTCCATCTATTAGTTCATTTTCTACACCCTACAATGACATAAATATTGTAAGACCCAAATGCTACAAATCCTTTGCTGCTATGAATTCTGGCAAATAAGTGTAAAGTATTTTAAAGCCTTTTTTCTTGGTTCTTGATTACTTTTCCCTAAGTTTGATTACTTAAGGTTTTACTGGGCTTTCTGAATGCTGAGTTTTTCTTTCTTCCACTCCTACTTTAACAGGAAAGTATCCTCTCGTCCCAAATAATCTCTCCTTTCCCTGAATCCTGAGCAGTAGAACAGGTAAATCTGCTATTGGCAGGACCAGAGCAAGAATTGCTGAACCAGGCCCCCAGCATAGCAATCCTTCAGCCTGGGCAATACCTATCAAATGTGAATCAGCTTAGAGTTTTTTTCCTGATTGAATTTCACAGTCCACAGACTCTGGAGAGCCAGCATTGACAACCTCATTCTGAAATTAGGACTATCTTTCTGATACAGAGTACTGTAATCTTGATAGAGATTCTGCTGTAATTTCAGAGAAAAACTAAAGGAAAGCTTAAATTTCAAAATAAACTTCTCATTTTTATTCACAAACATGACTAGGAGATATCAACCATTTTTGTTTAAAAAGCCCTTAAATCTCTTTAGGACTCTCCAAGTATTCAGCATGGACACCTTAAAGAAAACAATTCAAAAAGTCACCCTACACAAGGAGGATTTGCTGGCAAACAAAGACCAAAGTAAAGCTTCCCTTAAAATTCCAGCACATTCCAGCTGCAGGGAACTCCTCAGGCTATCCTCGAAAGCAGTAATGCCATTATCAGGGGAAGGTAATGTTTCTGAATGGTGCTTGGTAATACTGCAGTGTATTTATGACAATAATGAGATAAAACACTCATTTCTAAAAGAAAACAGGAAATAAAGATATGTATTTATTTAGGTAATAAAAACAAGCAGAGTCTAAGTGCCTCCCAAACCTGCCTCTCTCAAGTACTTGTATAATGAAATTCTGAATAATGGTTTTACTGATCTTTAATATTCTTGCAGTGTTCAGCCCTTTAAAAGTACATAAGAGCAAGAGGATGGAAATTCTTGGAGACATAAAGAGGTGTGGCTGGAGCAAAGTGTGCTCTGATGCTTTACAAAATCTAGAAAAACATGGTGGAAGTTGTTCAGACCTGCCAGAGGAGGAGGAGGGGGTAAACAAAAAAAATGCTTGGATGAAAGAGAGGAATCTTTCATGAGAGTTCCCAATTTTTAACCAAGAACAGAGGGAACGGTTCTTCATATGCAAGATTCTGTTCAAAGCACAGAGAAGGAAGGGAGGAGAGGAAAAAAAGAATGCACCAAGTAGATAAAAATGAAAGGAAAATGAAACTGAGGTGGATGTGGATGGAATGAGTACGAAAATGTTAATCAGTCCTGGCTGTTACTATTTCTATTGAAGTTTATTGTTTTTAAAGTACAGACCTTGCAAAGCCTTAACTTAAATGACGTGCAATGTTCTTGGGCAGACTGTTATTACCATGTTACTTTATTATTTGCAACTTATTGCTTAGTGTGGATTTTATTTGGATTAAATCATTGGCAGTTTTTTTGCAAACACCATAGAAAATCAAGTTGAAATCAACTTTATCAAAAGGCTCAAATGCTGAACAGGAATACCTTGGAAGTATTACAAAATAGGACACATAATATTAAATAAACAATTATATTAACCAGTAAACCAAAATATATTAAAAATTAAGAGTAAAAGATATTTAATACTGAAATGAAACAGAATCAAAATTATTCAGATTAACTGTTCCTTTCAAAATGTCACAAAAAATTACTCATTATAAAACATGGAGTTTTCTCAAAAACAGCACTTTAAAAGAATTTTATTAACTTAAAGATTCCTTGAGTTCAATATAATTGAAAAACTTCTTATTCTTCAATTCCTTTGTATGACCACAGGGCTCCTACACTTTAAATCACCTCCATTGGTCAATAAAAATCTTGTTCTCTTTCCACAGAAATAAGAAGCCTTGCTCATTCTTAAATTTAGAGACCTTTTTATATGCAAAAGAGCATTTTACTTCTGAAAGAAATACATATTTTTTGCGAGGCTCTTCTAAGTTTTATTGGAAGTGTCAACACCTGAGGTGTGGAGGCTCAGCTTCAGTTTCTGTGGTTTCAGGGTGGATTGTTCCTGATGCTGCAGCTTGTTGCTGTTTAGCAGGAACTTTAATGATGATTTCTGCCCAGTGTTCATGTCTTCATCCAGCCCCTGTGTCACCCATCCCAGGAGTCTGGGCTGCCCTGGGGCTGAGGGGCAGCTATTGACTGTGCTGCCAGTCCTGCAGCAGGCTGGCTGCACTCACAGCACTGCAATGCCACCCACTGCACCCCTTTTGGACAACTGCAGAAAACTTCTGCAATTCCATAAAAAATTCCAGATCAATGTCATTGTATAGTTTGTACTTGATAGGGATTTTTTTCCTCAAGTCTGCCTCTATTGTAGAAATGGAAAATGGATTACTTTATCTCCTACTCATGTCTGAACTTCGTCTGCAAAACAGAGGACATTAATCCTGAAGGATTAACCAGAAGAGAGGAATGGATATTCCACACTTTCTCCCTCAGTTTGATATCTCTGCTAGGCAACAGCATGCACTGTACATACGAAACTTTTTCTTCAACTCATGTACCTTAAAGAGTTTTGTCCTTGCCAGTGAGGAAGAAGTTACGACAATGTGTGATAGAGATTATTTTTAATGGAATTTTTCACTGCTGAGGAAATAATGATACAGCAGCCTTAGAGCACAATGCCTTATTCTAGAGATGAACTGTCATTTCATTCATGTCATTCAAACAGCAAACTTTCCTTCCTTTCTCTATAAAAGCAAACATTCAGCATTTTCATCATTTGAGAAGTGTAACATCTCCAAAGAGGCCTAAGAAAGCATTATTGCATGCCACAAATCAGTCTTGCAAGTTCATATGATCAAATGCCAAGTATTAAACATTCACATTTCTTGTCAAATTGATATTCTTCTACTGTATGTTTAATGTACAACTTATAAAATTTCCATTAACCTGCTGGATTTCTTGGGGGCAAAAAGGAGTTACTGTTAGGCATTTTTTAAATGTCAAAGAAAAAAAATTTTGAAAATTTCTTTCTGCAAATTCCTCCCAGTATAGATTTTGAGACAAGCTACCACACAACAATGTCTACAATCTCTCCCTCCTACAAGGCTTACAGCTGTATAGGATTTGGAATATTTTTTTCAAAACTTTTTTTTTTTTTTAAATCAACTTGAAAAATCCCTCATCTTTATCCATTCAAAATCTCATGGCACTCTTGATGGGGTGATAAGTTGTATTTCTTACAGCTGAAGCATAACAGGGGTAAATAACTCATGTTATTCAAGGCTCCAACTCAAGGATCAATTTCATTGAGGGTTTCATATATTATTTCCATTAAACTGTTAAAATATAGAACACAAACAAAAAATGCATTACCACCACAGGATTTCAACCCACAATTCCAACAGAAATATGTGTATACAGAACACTACATAGGCATAAATATAATTAATGTTAAGTCATTTCCAGGATCTTTGTAATGAGATTCCACTGCTATTTTTAAGACCCAAAGGACCAAAACCACTCCAGAACACCTCTGATTTAAGTGGGTGCAGTCCTTTACAAGTAAAGATAGACCATAATTGCTTTGCTGAGTTACAACATAATCCTTTAAAATAGACTTATGCATTGAAACCATTTATAATTCAACCTCAAACGAGCCTCTGCTCCTAAAGCTCGTATATTAACTGATCTACAAAGACCATTTCTGAAATTTGTCTCTCTAGCTTTTTGTTGGTATGAATGCATAGAATGGTTTGTAGTCTTCTTTATTTCTGTCTCAGAGAATGTGGTGAATATTTAAGAGAATCTGTTTTTTTCTCCCTAACCTCCATTAGAACATACATGCTAGATTTGTGCTTTATTTCTTCCTTAATTTCTGTTTTACATGGTGGGCTAAAAGCATTTCACAGGTGTTTGCTGGAACTCATTAGACTATTTGGAACTCCTTCATGCTCTCTAAAAGGCAATTAAAATGTGTCTGCAAATTACCTCATGTGGTCTGAAGCACAGCTGCCTCTTATCCCCCTGTTACTACGCGCTGTTTCCAAACAGAATGGAAAAACTGGTTTGATACCTGCAGTTTACAAAGGCAAATCATGCCTTCATGAGTGACAAAAATCCTCTGCTTGCCTCTTAAGTCTTCAATGCAACTGCCTTTGTTGCCAAAAAAAAAAAAAGTTTGTAATGAGCTAAGAGATGCAACTAGATAATTAAGTAGATAACAGAAGCAATGAGAAACCAGCAAGTATTCACATAATTCAGAGAGCAGTTTCTGCATACATAGAAAACCTAGGTGTGTGCAGGTAAAGCATCTGATTCTAAATGGCTAAGATGTCTGGTCTAGCATTTCTATTTCTTGTTTCTGCATAAAAAGGAGGGGTGAGAGAATCCATTATCTCAGCAAGTGTACTTACAGAATTTATCCTTGTTCTACAAATATCTGGCAATTCAATACTGGTTTGAGTTTATATTTCAACTACATCTCAGAGAGATCAAACTCACCAAAATAAAGACATTTTTACTGCTCTCTCAATCCTTACTGAACTCCCCTCTGCATTTGATATTCTGCTTGATTAAAGACTGAATGAAATTTTAACTTTATGTTTTAGTTGTTTTGTCCAGTCTACTTTATTATTAAAAATGAGTTGTTTATAACACTAAACATTTATCTTTTCCCATCAGATGCTGATAAATTAAAGTAAAATTCAACAAGGTTTTAATAGTTTCTTTTACTACATGTATTTGGCAGAGTAGCAGAGTGTTGTGTCTAGAGCAGAAAGGCCCAGCTCCAACATTTCCTTGCTGGCCAGCAGCAGAAAGGAACAGACATGTCTGGCCTTTTGCACTATGGAGGTGATGCAGAGTCCAGAACAGCTTCCAGGCTATAACCCCATCCTTTTATCTTCCCTCTGTTCCAAAATCACCAATATAAATGGCAGCAGGAAGGGCTGCAAGTCATTTAACCCTCCTTGTGTCTTCAGCACACATCAGCTGAAATTTACCTTGAGCTCTAATGATTGCCTTGGCCCTTTCCAGCTGGAGCTGATCCCGCATCCCAGGCCACACATGATATTTTTCCATTTCTTCTCCCCACTCAGCCACAATCTCCATCGAAGCCTCTGTGGCCACAACACTCCATTACACCCAGATGAAAGAATCCTGAATACACCTGTATTTATTCCAAACAAACTTCCATCTCTCCCCTTTCTCAGCTTGCTCCCTCTCTTTCCTTTTGCTCTTCTTGTAGTCCTTAATTCCCATTCTTTTTTTGTTACTTTCTTCCAGTAAGCCATAAAAGATGAATGTGTAATCTCCATGCATTTTAAACAAAGCAGTGCCTGGGTAGTTACACACAACTTAGTGATGCTAAACAGCGATGGAAACTTTTCGTGAGTCATGCCAACTACATCGTGGTCTCAAAAGACTTCTGTGAAAGGGCAGCTGTGGGTCTGAAGGCAGCCCTAAATATATTCCACTTTTTAAAGCACAGTGCAATCATATACCAGAAATGGGGAGTGCAGTTCCTGGGTTACACTGCAGTTGCTAACATGTGCAGGAGAGCTGTAGGTTCAGCACGAGCCATCTGAAGATATGGAGGAATAAAGTGCAGTCTGGAATGGAACATCCACAGGATTGCACAGAACAGTATTAGCTGGGATCCCACAGACTGTTCTGTGAATCATGTCAGTAGAGGCAGTAGGTCAATATATTCAAATATGAAAAAACCCCAAACAACAAAGATGAAACCCCAAAGAACACCATATTTCTGGCCCCTGAGTCTTCACAGCACAGTTGTGAACAAACAGCACATTTTTCTCAAAATAGCCTGAGGGATAACCTTGTCTTTTATATGAATATGAAGTTGTTAGCTTTGTCAGAGTCCTACAAGACATCAAAGTAATTGTTTTGGTTCCTGATTTCACATCTGTTTTCAATGATCAGAAAAAAAGTATTTATCACATAATATTTAAGCACCAGAAACTCCTAGAGATGCTGTCTTCTGAATTCCTACATCACCTTGTCTAACCTGTATCCATCCTAGCTGCTTACAAAATGTATTGTTGTGGCTTATAGTGTGATTATGGGAAATAATTATCATAGTTTTATTCAGCTTGCAGAATCACAAGAGAATTTAAAAATTGTATTTCTGTGTTAGAAGGCTGAACGCTTCTTCCTAGTACAAGAAAATAATTAAAATTCTACCTATTGGTAGAATAAATTATTTTCCTACATGATTGTTGAGTACAAAGACCTTCCCAAAGCTTTGGAACATATCTAAGGAAAGTTCCTTTAAAGCAGAAATATCCTGAAACAGTTGAATATCCTTCTGTGCTCAGCTGAAATACAGTCAGGTTCAGGCCAAGATAGACACACTCTGTTCATTACATTAACTAAACATATTTGTAATTTTGTAAACAAAATGCCCCCACAATTAAATGCATGAAGTAGTGATATGACACAGTAATTCTACTCTTTTCAGAACTGCAGAAATTTTGGGCTGTCATCTTGTAAATTCTTACATGACTTGCTCCAGTGGTGATGTCAGTGACAGTTCTGAATTCCATTGCTTGAATGCAGTTTAAATCCTATTTTTACAGGAATGGGAATTTTTAGTTTAACGTGTGGACATGCTGTGTCACAACAAGCAATGCAGCATATTTGGTACTGCCAGCACTCTAAACCTTGACTTGTTGAACTTGCAGCAAAGTCATGTAGAAGTTTCACTGATTAAATCTAAACGTTCTCTACGTATGACTCCCTTAATTATCAGCTTCATCTGTAGAAGGATGATTCATGTAAATGTCTTGCAGGACCTACTTCTCCATAAAGCAAAATTTCCATTCATTTTAGAAACAGAAGATTAAAAAATGGACAAAAATTCAGGAACATAGTGCCCATTTTCATTTCAATTTGTTTTGCTAAAATTTTCAGCAGTGTACTGTGCATATATTTTAGACTTAAAGGAATGTGTAAAAGCAAAAAAAACCTACTTTTGATGTTCCTAATGAGTAAGGAAAAGAAAAAGTTATGCCTTTATTATATTCATACCTGTCTAGTTACTATTTTAACCTTAACTCCTTTGGGTTGTCAGTTTCCACTAGTCTTCTCACCTTAAGTGAACTTTTTGGGAAGTGTGCCATCTTTTATGTGTTTGTGTAGTAGCTGGAATAGTTGGAGGAGCTGTAGCTCCTACGTATCACACACTCCAATGAGGCTGCTCATCTGCTTTCAATTATGTACTAAGTATGTGCTGAATCATGTTAAAAAGATCTTTCTCTTAATGTTGAATTAAATACATTTATTCCTCTTCATCCTGCAGATGTATCATTTTCATTCCACTGGGGACTATTCCACATATCTCAGATACTGTTAGTGGTATGTTATGGTATATTCTCCTCTGCCCTGCCAAATTGGCATCACCAGTCAGACTGATTGACATAATTTAAATAACCTTATCAAATACAAATTTGTAGCGGAAATACTGAAAGACATACACAGAAAAGTTCCAGGTTAGAAAAAAAACCCCAACCTGATTGCTTCTCCTACAGGGCTCCTTTTTGGAATAAAAGAGTATATAAACCAAACGCCTGCTGCCAATTTTGTACTTCTAGAAGCACTAACATTTTAACAGCAGAAATGTTAAATATCAAAGTAATAGATGAGCATTCCACTAGAAGGCAATTTCACTAAATACCACAGGTATTAATCTTTCTGAATCTTAATTACACCCTTTTGACACACTATCCTTATCTGACCTTTCCTCCAGAACTGCATGAGTAGATGTGAGGCTGGCAGGCAAGCTCAGTCCTGCTGGCCACCTGACATGCAAGTTTAATGCAAAGAATGAATGGACATAAAGATGCAGCTCATGTGCAGCACAAAGCCATTAAGTCACTATTTTCTGAAAGTTATCTTCCAAGACCCAGCTTTTGTTCCATGATTTTTCCAACGCCTTCCCTTTCTTTGCTTTGGTCATGCCTCAAATCATTGAGCTTTAATGAATTACTGAGTGTGTAGAACTATAAGATATTGCCAAAGAACTAAACTTTTTGAACTGGAACCATCCAAGCAACATTTAAAAACAATTAGTAATGGCAGGCCTTAACTGAAGAAACTGAATTTCAGTTTAGATTAGTAAGGGCTGGCAGTTCCAAGATTAAAAAAGTAATGATTCTGCCACTAAGCCACGCTCTCACCAATCAATACTGAAAAGTATTCAGATTTTATTAGATTAATTAAATAAGCAAAAGTGGGTAACTTGGGCATATAAGACTTAGGAAGTGTTGTGTGAGAGGTGGAGCGCAGAGATGGTGCATGGGAGAGCCAAGTCCCAGTCTGACCTTAAGGAAGTTCCTTCATGCTCCTTGGTCACGGATTTCCCAGCCCCAGACACGTTGGAGCCATTCTTTCTCAATGCAATCCTCCTCTGTCTGCTGCTCACATTGTTCTTGTCACAAATCCAGGGCAACTTTTTATCCCACTCCTGCACTCGGTGCTCAGAATGAGGTTTTGCATTATAAATTCTCAGCTGGAAGAATGTGCAGCACTAAATTGTGTGTATCTTACAACTGCTTTATGGCAATCCGTGCTGTCCACAGAGTTCCCAGCATCAGCCCCTGCCTGGACCTTTCAAGGCCTTTAAGAAAACCTTGAAGAGACTCTCTAAAGTACCTGAAGGTTTACTTTGTAAACCAAACCAAATTACAGTATTGCATTAAAGCTGAAAGTTACATATGAATTGTTGCTTCAAACCAGAGGAAAAGAAGAAAAGCCCTGGAAAATTTTGCAAGTCAAAATGCTTGCCAAGTCACATGAAACTTATGGTTGATTTTTTGTTTTTTTACCTTTTTAATTACCTTGTCAGCAATTCTGGAGATGCATAATCACCCTTATGTGCATTATTAAGCTGAATATAGCCTGAAGATGAATTCTTACAATTTTTTGTGCACAATTCTACTTGATTATAAACAAATTGAACAAATAATATTTGATAAATATTTACTTTGTAAACCTGCACTGCTTGATTTTTCTTAATTTTCTGTTTAAATTTATATTGCATTAAGAATTGCCATTTTTTCTGGTGTTTTGTTCATTCAAAAAGGTTAAATGATTATTAATTCTGACTAAGTAGCAGGGTAAGTGTCCTTGAAATCCGTGATAGTTTGATTGGGGCTGTTGTTCCACTTTGTTCTATTCTTCATTTCCTCTCATGTTCCATCATCAAAGTTACTTTCATAGTTTATATCCATGCACTAGAGAGAATTAAGCAGAGAGCACTGACTCTGTGCAAATCCTAAACAGCTTTAATAAGGGAATATAAAATTGCATCCCTACAATCACTAAAGTATTCATAAATGGCATCTTTTTCCAGGATTAAACCTGTTGGATTACATATAATCAGTGCATATGGTGATCCAGGCTTTTTTTTTTCTGAGAAACCTGTGCTTAGATGCCTAGTCATGCACTTCTGGGAATGGGGCTGGCTCTTAAAATTTTGGGTGTCCAACACTGGACTTTCATGTCTGTGGGAAAGGTGAGGAACAGGACAAGGTGACTGTTTGGCACAACATAAGGAGATAATAGGGAGAAGGATATTGAAGGATGGCCCAAATTCCTCAGCTCTGGTTAAAGCTCTAACAAAAGGCATGGCTGTGAAAATGTCTCCCCTATTATTAACACCAAATGCACACACATTCTATTAAAAATGTAATTCTCTTAATTAATTAATGGGGATTGTGTCTGTACAGGTTGGATTTTATTGATTGTGGAGGTAAGAGAAGGTTTCAATATTGATGTAGAGCAATACTTATTATTACTCCATGGATTAACTCTCTCTCACATTACTGGTGTCTTACCCAAAGGTATTGTACCTAGTGGATTAGGACTTCAAATACTTCGAGGACACAAAAGCTCTTTACAGTAAAATCCAAGACTCTAGTAATTATTATCCAAGTCTTTCAATGATTTTTTGATGTTTGGGTTGAGCTTTCGGCAAGAAGATTAAAAAAGAGAGAGAAAAAAAAGGCAAAAAAAAATTTCAGTTGATATAAGAGTCTTCAATGTCTCATCTATTGATTTTCTTCAGATCTTTAAATTCACAGTGTGACTTATATTCCATGAAATAGGGTCATTGACATCTGAAAACATACTACAAAAAATATACACTTCATATCCCATGGACTGAAACACATAATTGTCTAATGAAAAGGTTATCCAGTGTGTTAAATCCATCACTTACAGAAGTTTTTTCTTGCTTCTAAATGAATGGATTTTGCTGCATTTTAGGAGAGGAAAAGCTTCATGGTGACTGAAAAAATCTGTGGGCACTGTACTGTTTGACTGTGAGCTTAGAGCCTTGGTTCTAATTTTATTTAATGTAAGATTTTGTACAGTGATATTCCTGAATTAGCCACCACATGAACATACTCCCTGACCTGAAAACTCATATTTTTGTGCTACTTACTTTTCTATTGCCTACATTTATCAAAATAGAAAATAAAGAAGGTCTAAGATTTAAAGAAAACCTTGAATTATCTACTGATGAACAAAAGCAGTCAATGCCATTAGCAAGCTGTTTGACAACATGAAACTGTCTTTACAAAGCTCAACCTCTAAACAAGCCCTTTTGGTAATTTTATTTATTTCCCCCATACAGTATTTTGAGCTCATTTTCAAGCTTTTTTTCTTTATGCATGTCAAAGCTTTGATGCTCAATAATCAAATAATCTCCACAGCAGAGACTTTAAGAAAACCATGGCATAATGTATCATTAACTTTTCTTTTCCCAGTTGTATTGCTACTGCAGAGTAAACAAAACATTGCACTTTTCTATCCAACAAAATTACAAATAATAGAATACGGAAGGCATTTTGTAAACTATTAAAATAACTAGTTTATACTTTAAAGCAATGAACAATTGTACACATATTTAACCTTTCATTAATCCCAATGAAGTCAAATAGGTTACTAGCATTACTGTAATTTAATCACACCTGTATTTATCCAATAAGACTCTAAATTTTCATCTTTCGAAGCAGACTAATTACTAAAAGAGTTGTTTTGTTTTTTTTTCCAATAAATCTTACCTCTTCCTTATTTACATTTAATTAACTAAAAATGCACAATGGTCTCTTCTGAGATTCAGAGGCCCCTTGAAGGAAAGATTGCCCCAGCACTTCCCAGGAGCACCAAACAGTAAAACTGCCTGAAAACAGTCACTGCTATTAAACATTTTGAGGCAAAATCCAAACAAACAGAAAAGCCCAACAATTGCCATCCCAAACACCTTTCCTAAACCTTATGATCACCATGAAGCACATACACCTGAGAAACCACACTCTGGATTGCCCAGATCCTGGATTCTCTCTTCCACTTATATAAAAATTCAACTTTGTTCTTTGAGGGGATTTACTACTTTAGAAACTGCTGCTTTTTGTGGCCTGACTGATAAAATACAGTAGTAAAGCAGCTAAAATTACCACTGCAGTCCCAGCTTCAATATAGATTGCTGCTACAGATAGACATTTTTCATTTTTTCATATGCTTGTAAGGCTCTGACTTTGAGAAAAGGAATGAGATTGCTTTACACGAGGGCAAACCCCGCTGGAACCATTCCCACTCTTGGATTTGGTCATGTTTATACCTCCTGCTGGACATGGGCTTCATGTTTCATGAAGTCTTTGGAAGAGTTTTGACTCATTTCAAATGATTTCAGATCATACATTCATAGACAAGTTGATGGTATCTCACTTCTATATAAACACGTGCTTATCTTTGTCACGCAAGGTGTCCAGTGCAGAGCACATCACTGTCTACTGAGGAAAGGAGTAGTGGAGTCAGTTCAAGGGAAAGGATGGCAAATCACAAAAAATTTTGTGTTCTCTAGAGATGACAGAGTTTGGATGTTGTCAGTTTATAAAATGATCAATTTATTCTGCGGTACTTTAGCAATAACCTTCGGAAGGATCAAATCCTGATATCTCTAAACAATTAGGCATTCTGTAAAGGGAGCTGGAATCAGAGTTTTTACAGATTCCCTGGACTCTTGCCTTATAAAATAAAGAGAAACCTAGAGTTCTTCTCTTAAGCAAGACTAATAACATTTTCTGAGCTAAGACATAAATTGACCTTCGTTTTGATTTGGTTATTTAAAGGGCTTATTGGGAGCCACAAGCCCGCAAAATTAAACAAAGTTCAAATTAATCAAAGAGAACAATTTATATTGGTTTCAGCACAGCAAATATTGGGTTCCCCCTGTACTGGAAGATGGCCTTTTTGTGGAAGGATGTAGAGCCAGCCCACAGATGGCTTCCCCAACACTCCAAGAGCAAACCACTCTGTGAGCAACCGGCTTTTCCGAACGTGAAGCAGGTGAGACTCAAGTACACTTGTAACCAGGTACAAACAAGTCAAGAAATAACTCTTCCCTTTGATGGGACAGTGGGAAATATCCTTTACTAGTTTGGGTAACAATACCTCAGATTATTGATAATGCTCAAATTAACACTAGAAGAAAAGCACTGCAGGAATTTATTAAAAATAGATTTATCAGTGAATAAGAATTCCTGATGTTTAACCTTAAGGCAAAAGCAAGCAGGGCACTTTGAGTAATCATCTACTTCAAGTAGATGATTAGCTAAGGGGATTCAACACTTAATAGCCAAAATAAATTAGTATAATTATTTTATTACCTATGCTAACTGATTTCATTGTTTTTATAAAAATAACAGCTCCCTAAGGAATGGAAAGTTGCTTCAAAAAATCCCAGCTGCAACCCTCTGTGTTCTCTTGTGGCAATCAAAAACAACAACAAAAATAGCTGTCATTAATAATAGTATTAGTAAGTGTGCTAGCATATCTTAGAAATACATTCTGGATTTCCCTGTACACCTGGACTTGAATATGAAGTTTTCTAGCCACTGGAGGGTTTTAGATACAATTGAAACAAACCTGTAAAGCACTTATTAAAATAAACATTAATATTTATAGAGAACAATGGAATGTTTTAAATAGATTTTTAATAAATGAGTGTGTGATTAGTTGAGGAGCTTGAGAAATCTTTTAATTTGACCTCTGAAGAATTATTTGAAAGTCTATGTATTTCTCCTATTGCTCTCATTGTCAAGTGTTAACAGTATATCCTCTACTCAAGAATAAGTTTCAAACAACCTTACTGAAACATAAAGTGAATTTTTATGGACTTCATCTCTATCACTTTCAGGATTCTACTCAGGTTTATCTTAGAGCTGATTTGTATTCATACCAGTCTGTGCTGCTGTTCAATACTTGCTGTACCCTCCCCTTCCCCCTCTGCAGGCTCCCACCTTACAACCCACTACAAATGAGAGCCTACTGGAAAAGCTCCAGGGAGCTGCCAGGACCCACACGTGGGCTGCGTTTCCATCGTCTCTTGCCCCCTTATAAACCAGTGCTGGCACACAAAGCAGATCCTGGTGGCTTCCTCTGCAGGCAGGGACCTGCCCCAGCTCTGCCCCAGCCAACTCCCTGGGATGTGCTTGGGCTGCTCCTGCACTGGGAACCCAGCTACAGCTGTGAGGCTCCAAGGCAGCAAGCACCAGAGAAAAAAGTTCTCTGCATTATACAAAACAGAGCCAAATAATTCTGGGACTGAATCCAGTAGTAAAAATGCACATCCTAGGGACACTGATCAACAGCAGATTTTGACTGACTGTGTCTATGTTCCCCTGCTTTCTAATGCCTTAACAAACACCCAATCCCCTGCACAGCTGGGGAAACTAATTATCATTCTAATTGGTGGTGGTGAGGTTTTTTTGTTATTTTGTATAATATAATATAATATAATATAATATAATATAATATAATATAATATAATATAATATAATATAATATAATATAATATAATATAATATAATATAATATAATATAATATAATATACTAGTGCACACAAATTGGACATGGAGATTTTCTCATTTCCTATTTGTTGAGGCTTCACCATGTAATTCTGGCCATAACAGATGTTACCCTGAACAAACAGCTACCTATGGTACAGCTCATCATCCCTGTCACAGGAGCTGGGACTGGAAATCAAAACAAAGAATGAAGGAGTCACAGCAGGAACATGAACTACAGAGGGGCCCACTGAGCCACAGCCCTTCTACTGGTGAGCCCCAGCCTGTGGCACCATGGAAATCATCTGATGACCTTCACAGGAACATCAGCTCTGGAATCTGGCCTAAACTCCATCTGGAGGGATGGTTCTCAGAGTGCTGACAAGGCTTCAAGATTGTATCATCAGCCCAATTAACTGACTGTAAAATTCAGTACATATCTCCTTACTTAGTGTTGTAGAATCAAAAGAAAACAGCTTGATGAACTTCCAGCTGGTGTGCAAAATATTGGAGAACTTCCTCATGTTCTTTATTAGTGGTACCAATAGTCCTAAAAACTGTCAAAAAAGGCTTAGCATGATTCCATCTCTTTGGTTTGGCTTGGAGTTTTTTGTTTTGTTTTCCATGGAAATCAACTTTCTTGAAAGGAAAAGTAAAATAATGAATGTAAAAAGAAACTATTTAAAATTAAAAGTCACGGTCATTTGACAACAATACTGGCAAAATTGCAGGCAATGCTGTTTAAAAAAATTAGTGTAAATTCAATAAGAGCTAGCATTAATTAAAACAAAGTTTTAACCTTCAAAATATGTTATGGCTTCTCAGTATCATTAAATCACAGTCATGTGTATCTTCTGACATTTTCAAGGTTAATATTTGGACATCTAAGACTGATAAGAATAATATAATTCTTACAGGGTTCTGAAAAACAGTATTTACATTAGCAGTCACAGTATAGCTGGGAATGGAATATTATGCTTATGATTCAACTCAGCAAGCACCTGCACCAACCCAGAGGTGGACCGGGATTAGCAGGGAGGGACCTCTGAAAACACCATGTGGTTTTGAGACTTGTGCTATGATTAACATGTTAACTCTTGGATTTGTGTTTGCAATTCCTCAGCACCAAAATTCAATCTCTTTGAATATATCTCTAAGTCAACAAAATATTCTGTAGTGAAGTTGTCAGCTAATTCAAGTTGGGTATAAATACTCCAAATCCTACTTCATCTCTTTAGGACAAATGTATCCTAAGTGCACAAATTGCCTTTTATTTTTCATATAACATCACATTTGAATAATCTTTTCAGTCATCGCCTTTAAATTGCCTCCTTGAACAATTCTATTTAAAATTATTTCTTTTTGTCTATTCTCCTCTTTATTCACTTCTGATTTCTGAGTCCTCACGTGTGCCTGTGCATCACAGAAACATCTTCCCTCCTAATCATCCTGTTCCTCCTCAGCTACAGGCACAGGAAGAAAACAATGGTTCTGTGATATCAAACCCACTCATGCAGTACTGGACTGTGATGCTACAAATGCTTGACTGTGTCAACCTGGAATGAATCACAGACTGGAAGAAATTATGAGCACAGAAATGCTTCTTTTTAAGGTACATTTTGGTAATGTACAGCAAACACTGTGCTTCTTGAAAGTGCTTCTGGTTTAAAGCAACTTTGTGAACTAAAAACTGTCTAGAAAAGCAAACGATCAATAACACTGTGGTGATTTGCCTGCACGTAACTGAAAACTTTACCCCAGAATTAGGATCCAAGGAGACTGTTGATTCAAAATATTTGTTATGTAAACCAGCGTGAAATGGTTGCAACTTAAATTCTTGGGGTTTTTTTAAGATTTAAGCCTGGAGGTAAACACTGAATCATAAAGTGATATAAATCAGTCAAACCCCAGAACACTAAAGGCTGATTTACACCAGCTGAAGACCTACCTCCATTCATTAAATCAGTCTTTTCATAGAGTGATCTCACAGTAGTCATGAAATCACAGGGATGAGAGAAACAAGACCAAGTTAAAGGAAAACAAACCGAGAATGGTGCAGGCACATTCAAAAGCTGTTGAAAGCTCTCACAAGAAAGAGGCAATGGGGAATGTCTTGCCCCTACTGCCACTCGTCTTGCAGAAACTAACAGACAGTGTAAAACTGGAAGGCAACAAAACCCTTCTATTTGTTGTTGCTGTTCAGTGCTCTCAGTGGCTGCCCAAAGGACATCTCCCACTGCCAGCTTGGGTCTGCCCTTCTCAGGCAGATCCCTTTGCTCTCAAGCTCCTCACATCCCTGCTGCACGAAGAACATAAGCACACAGGGGAAAGCTTCACACCGGGTTCCTGGCAAACACTTTGTTTAATGTAGCTAAACAGCGTCTACTTCAAGGCACAGAGAAATTCCACTCTTGATTTTATGTAGAGATCCAAACCTCAGAAGAAATACAGGTACTCTTTATGTAAACGTTTGCCTAACTGATTGCTAAATCCAGGGAGGAGCAGCTCTTTCTGTTATTTGTATCAGTTTTACATCTACTTCTGCTCAGCAACTGAAAGGTATACAGCGAGAAAAAATCCAAATGTATCAGAAACCGGGATATAAACTACACCAATTATGAATCAGCCAAAAAACAACTGAAGTACTAAATAAAGGAGCAGGCAAAAAAATATTAAATTAATAAGCCAAACATACTTGCTGCGATGTTTTTCTTGTCTCTTACTCTTGCCACTTGTCTGATGGTCTTACAGCCTTTCCCTGACTCTGCCTGAGTGTGAGAACAGAAGCAATTGCTTTGCATGGCCAAGAGGAAATTATTTCTAACAGTGAAAATTCCCTCCCATTCACAACAGGACAACTCTCCACTCCCCAGATTTAAATACAGATACTCAAGCAGTCTCTCTTTTGTGTAACCCTGGATAAATTTCAAAACAGAGGTATGGAAGATGTCACAGCATCACATTTCCCCTAAGTAACAGCAGGTGAAGATATGGACAGTCAATTTATTTTGCTGCTGCCATCAGTGGCTCCCGCTCTACCCTGTCTCCAAATCAAACATGCAGGACTAAAAATCTCAGAAGAAATAAACCACTTCAACTATTTCAGACCTGCTTCTGCTAGACATCTGCTACTGCCCTTTAACTGATTTTAAATTCACCAAAGAGCTGGTGTCAAACTATTTATATTTACATGTCATTTCCAAAGACATGCTCTTACCCAGGTTTCAGTTGTTTAGATCACTGCTGGCTTTAGACACAGCACACACCTCTGGGAATTACACAAACCATATTGCCATACTTAAAATTTCATGTGATACCAACATGACTACATTTATGTCCAAAAGCAAATGTTTTCAGACAGAGAAACAGAGAAAAAAAGAAGAATGCCAAACCCAGTAAGTGGGAACGCTGCTATCTGCTAGCAGAACACTAAAGATCCTGCAGTACAATACTTTCTGCCTTTCTATAATTTAACAGTGGTTTAAAAATACAAGAAAGAAAAGCAGAAAAGAAGCATGAAGAGGCCAAAGTTTACACTGAAAAAGAAAAATTCTAGTTTCACGTCTAGCAATAAAAAAGAATGTACACAGGTGCAATATAGGCATTCCTGCTGTTTCTTTAATTCAGCTCATGTACTAAAAGTTCGTGTGACACTTTCTCTAAGTGCTCCAGAAGTGCAGCCCAACAAAGCTGTCAGGTATTTTCCCAGTTTCTCCTACATTGTAACCACAAGGAATTTAAATGTTTAAGTCTGTAGACAAGAGTCTTCTATGACATCCAGAGGAACTAAGTTATGTCAGGATATAGTTCTTATGGCAGAACATTTAATTTTTTTCTTTCCTGCTGCTGATCATAATGTATTTCAGGGATACACGACAAGGCTCATGTGGCAGAGGGTTATGGATAACTTTTTAGGAAGGAGGTCTGCAAGGAACCACTGCAAAAGAAGAAAATTGTAATTGCTAGGAAAAACCTATCAAAACCTTTTGTGATGTGGACCCTTGCAACTTTAGCAGAGATCCTTAGCTCTTGGAAAAAAGGAAATGGAGCACTGGATGCTGCACTCACAGAAAGGATCTTGATATCAGGAATCAAAATCCAGTTTGGTTAACAGCACTGTTTATGTGAGTCTGGTCTCAAAATACACACTTTTGCACCTCTTCACCTCTAAGATGAGTATAGAACTGGTTATAGAATGATTTTGGGCTGGATCTTCAGACTGGGATAGTCAAAGAACAAAGAATGGTACCTGTTGTGAACAGTTTAAAACATTTAAAGCAAAGTAATGTTTATTTCTTCTAGGTAAGAAAACGACAGCATGCAGAGAGAAACCTAATAAATTATCATATCCTATTTTTATTAACATGGCTATATTTTTTTCTGAACAGAATTTACATCAACAGCACAAAATATTACAATTCCACCCAAGCCTAATCTTCAAAGATCTTTTAATCTTATCTAGTGTTCTTGCTTTTATAAGGCTGTGGCAAACTTGGAATCACTTCTTTGCCTGTCCAGAGATGATGTGAACATGTCATGGTGTATTCAAGCTCCAAAATTGTCATCAATAACATAATACAATAATGCATTTGGCCCTGTACACCCATATACTATAACCAAATATCATCATGGCTACACTAGTCAAGAAGCTGTGGAAGCATCCAAGTTCTTTTCACTTTCCTTTTCTCTCTTGCAAGAGGTAAAGACAAGTAAAGACAGTACCCAGAACTCTTATTTACTGATTAATTACTCCAGATGTATTTATTTGGTATTTAGTTTTATGCTGGGCCATGCTCCCAAGAAGTGTTCAGTGCTGTTTACAAAAGCTCTGCCACTCCCATTCCCTACAGGGGCATCACAGCCACCAGGCTCAGAGAGGGATTTCTGTGAGTGACAAAGCAATGCAACCAAGGATTAAATGTTAAAAAGGTTCTTCTAATGGTTTCTAAAACAGTAGTGGAAGGCAGGAGATTTCATCAGAGATAATATATGGCAGCCACAGTAAGAAGGCATTTGCATTTGTTATGTAACATAATAGGAAACCAGGATCTGGGGAGAGAAGGAAACACACAGCCCTGTGCACATCCATCCTTGGTAACCTCAGCTGCATCCTTGATGTGTGGATCAGGATTCTCCATCTCACAGATTGCAAACTGGCACAATTCCAGCACATGTTATAAGAACTACAGAATGCAAAGAGAGCTTCCTCATCTGAATGGTAACTGACCAGCAAGTGACTGAGGAAGGGTGAAAGCAAAGCATTTGTTATAATTTTAATGAATATCTACTTTGATCAAAATACAGTAAGAATTCAGTGCCTTCCAGACAGCTCTGAGTGAATCAGGGCCTGAATATCTATGTGCTCATGCATTATGGTAAAACAATGGTATGGGCATTCAAAGGTCTAGCCCTGCTTTTAAAACTTTCTCTTTGCACACATATATATATAAAAGGTAACACCAATAAGATGATACATGGACCGTGTTCTAAAATTGACATGGCATAGTACCATGAAAAATAACAAAACAAAACAAACAAACAGACTCCATAAAAAATAATGTTAAAAATATAAACATATTTAAAAAATAACATAAAATTATTGCATTACATAATAACATAAATTCACATCACACTAAGCTAAGAAGTGTGATGCAGTACCTGTACACCTGGTAGTTATGAGCAATGTAAAATTTTTTTGCTGTTCCAGGTTATCAGGCGGTTGTCTGCTACTCCACAGCCTGGCAGGGTATAGGTCCACTGTAAGCAGTAAAATAACATTTTGTAGCCAACTTAAAAAAAAAAAAAATTATATCTGACTCCCAACTGTGATTAGAATTTCAGTTACAGTGCTGCCTTGTTATAACACCCCCACACTTCTCAGCTCACGTTCAGTGAGAGAATGGCCTGCATTCATTGTGTAATTATCAACCTCACACACCTTGGAAACAGAGAAAGCTCCAACACCTCTATGACTAAAAACACTACTGTGAGATTATGGGCTGCAACAATAAAACTATTTCCTACAGTACTTAATAGACTATTATAATGGGAAAATAATGGGAATATAAAACTGTTTCATTATCTTGACTTTTTATGGAAAGATTTATCATTGGAAAACTGTATGATTCAGATAAAAGGAAAAAAACAAAAAGGAGTCAAATGCTGGAAGAGGAGGGCCAAGAACTTGCTCGTGAGTTGGCAGGCTGCCGAGAGCACCTCTGTTGGGGAATATGCAACTTTAATCTTTATTATGGAATGATCACAAATGGACTGTTTCAGAATACCATCTGTTCTCACTCAAGCATTGGATCAGCAGGCTGCATGCTTCAGTCTGTCCTTCACCTTGTATCTGGGTTTTCTGCAAAACTCCCATTTTGGAAAGGGAGGGTTTTTGAAAAGAAGCCCTTTGGAAAAACTGGCATAGTATCTAATTTAAATTTAATCTATTTTTATTTTTATTTTTGCAGTGTCTCTATTTTGACTTTCCACACGTCTCTGAGGTAAGCTCCAAATGAAATACTCGTAGAAAGAAAGCACTTCAGATTTCTATTTTCCCTTTGTGAAAAACTAAGTGTTTTTACCAGCTGTAGTGTCCAAACAAGCTCTTAACAGCCCAACATTCCTCCCAGCCCTCATTCCAGAATATCACAGCAGTTAAATGTCTGTATCTCTGCATCTACAGGGCATGTTTATGAACAGATCTGAACTTACTACTAATTCTAAATGTTAATATCTAAAACATGGTAAAGAAATTACAAATGGTATGTAAAGGGGCTTAGTTCAGCATTCCCCATCGCTGTGTAGAGGGCACTCTGCTGCACAGCTGGCTAAGCCATTGCAAAGCCATTAGCCCATCAGCAATTAATCACTGATCCTGTTCCACATCTGCCTAGAGATGCAATATTGTAACTGAACCTGCTCCTGGGCTTTGAGCACTCGCAAGAGGGGGCAAACCGAGGAAAAAGGAACAAACCTTTTTGACTGAAATCAATTCAGAAAATCTTTGAAGGATTAAAAAAGGCGAGAAAGGAGAAAAGATTTATCAGCAAAGTGAAATGTAACAAAAGCACGTAAGAAATACAGAGGATGTGAAGTTTAGCACAGCGTGGCTAAGGTGTCATTTTCTCCTCTGAACACACCCGGGGGTGGAAGGTGGGTGTGCACTGTGACAAAGCCTCACCAGAGGGGGGATGTGTTTGTCTCTAAGGTCCAAACTCAATAAAGACAGAGAGAGGCCTCTTAAATTCAGTTTCTGAATAAACATAGTTTAACTGCATGTCTTGCAAGTCCTAGCCAGCAGCACTTTCAAAGACTTAGTTTACAATTTTATGAATAATAACTTTATTATAACCTCAGTCTGTAGCAAGGGTGATTTACCAGTAGAAGCAAAACAACAGAAAATGAGACATGGTACTGCTATGTAAGCAGCAAGCCTTAAACACTTCTACAGGGTATTTGAGGAAACTCAGCATTACCAAAGGATTGACAGAGCAATGGGATGCTCTCCCCAGTTAGCTCCACAAGCTACAATGCAGAGAGCAACACTGGGAATTTGGGAAGAAGCACTTTCTGAAAATCACTGCTAAATTATCAGCCCAGATGCTGGAAGTTATTAGAAGAAGGGCTTAACCCACAGCAGGTCTGTGAGAAGCTTGGTGATGTCCAGCACACGTTCCAGTGTCACCCCTTTCACTGCACTTTATGCAGCTGGAAAACATCTCCCTGGTGTTAAGGTCTAGTCCTGCCCACTTTAATCCACATGAAGACGAAGAAAGCTATTGCTCTGGAGAATTATACCAATTAAAACTGTCAGCTGATAAATCCTCTTACCTCGCTTAAGGAAGGAGATCTGGCTGTGCAAACTGACAGGCAGTTTTCTGAGAAACTTTCATATTGGAGTGAGGATTAAAAAAAAGAACCTAAAAATAACCATTTGGGGCATCAAGGTGTTTTTGCATGTGATTTTCAATGTCTGACAAATGAAGAAAACAAAATTATTAGCTACTTCTGAAAATCTTAGCTAAATTTTCATATTCTACTGGGGCCTTCCTGGCACACACAGGAAGCATGGAAAAATGGAGTGAAGTTCTCTTTCAAAACTGTAATGCCTGTAAAAATAGTTTTGTAAATGCCTGTAAAAACCTGTTTTTGCTCCTTGTAAAGCAAATGTGTTTTCTTTCTTTTTTCTTTTATTAGAATAAGCTTTGTATCTTGCCATGGGAAAAAAATTGTGATAGTTTTATATAAGTCATATACTTCAGAAAAATTAAAGTGTGAAGATTCTCTGTTACATTTCCATTTTTGAAATTTTATTAAATATTTAAGGATTGCTACTCTATCACCAGGCAGAAAAAATTACTATTTTACTGTTTTGTAGTGATGAAAAAGTAACTTTTTTCTGTTCCCTGTCCTTCTTCTTCTTCTCCTGTCATCTTCCCTCCAAATCAACATCCAAGTAAAAGAAATCAGAAATCATTTCATGAATGGGTTATTGACCCAGCTGATAAGCAAAATTACAGCCTACCTTCACATTTCTTAAATGCAATAATCTTTAGAACGATCATTCTCTACAGAATTGCATTTTTTTATTCTTTTTTTTTTCCTTGATGCCTCACCATGTACAGCTCACCTGTGATAAAACAAAATATTATTGTCAAATGCATACTTACTGCTGAGTGTAATCAACATCTTCTGACAACATTTCTACCATTTTCTCCTACTGAGATTGGAGTATTCATTAAGACAAGCTTTGGAAGAAATTAAAAGCGTGCTAACGAAATCCTAATTTGCCAAGGTGAAGAGAAGTGACTGTAGTCTCTTGCTAATGTGATTACGAAGGATCATGTTCTATGCATGTTTTTTTCCCCAAAGAGGACTTTTAAGCAGAGTGTTGTTTAAAGCTGGGAATATTTCTTGTCTGAAGCTGTCCTTTTGCAATGCTCACAATGACAAAGAGAAGGCAGCCTGGGAGAGAGGTGAAAGTCTTAAGTACAGAGAGTGAAAAAAATTTCAATAAATTTAAATTTAAAAAAAGGTTTTAATTTATAATACACATTATGGGATGCAAATCAAGCAATAACTCAGATCCAACCAATTATTTTGTTTTTAAATTAAAAGAAACATGTAAGTCATTTTTCTCTTTAGTACACCACTTAGAGTTCATCTTAATTTAGTACATGGACTGCAAGATTAGAGAGAAGAAGATTTTGTCCTTATTGGTGTAAATGGCCATGTTTCTGTGGCTTTAGTCAGTCGGGGTTACACCTCACTGTCAGTGATTTCCATAACATCAGACTGAGTTTTTTCCCTTCATTGCTATAGCCGTTCACCTGTTAGAGGCTCTGCAGTCCGAGGCAGGTACTCGAGCATCCTCTCAGCTGCCCCGGAGCCTGGCTCCTGAGCCGCCCATGGCACGGAGCGCGGCACGCTGCTCTGCCAGCAAGGACTTGCCAAGGGCGGCACGGGCAGAGAGAGGGCAGCAGGGCTGAACCGGGCCGGGCTCTGACCCCGCTGGAGCTCCTACACGACCTCCCGAATTTACAGCACCCTTTTGTAACCCTGCTGTCAGCTGCAAACCGCTGCGGCTCCACCGCGGCGGAGCGGCATCACACTGCCTCGCCTTCTGGGTGAAACCACCGAAGGCAGGTGAGAGAATCGAGAATATTATATGAATTAAACTCAGAATAATTCCACAGAAAAGCTCGTGAGATGACCAGATTTGAGGCAAACAGCAAGGAGAGCCCAGCCGCTGTGAGGGCAGTCCCTGCCCCCGGCGGGCACCCGGCACAGGCGCTGCCGCCCTGTGAGAGGCGCCCCGAGCCGTGCCCGCCAAACCCGGCCCGAGCAGCCGGCAGTGCTGCGTGCTCAGGCTTGCAGACACCGTCCTGGCAGAAAAAGCCAACTGGTGGAAACCGAACTAGGACGAGAAGCCAAGTGATGATTTAAACAATAGGTTTTCTAATATAATGTCATACAAGTGCCCCAGAACACAGAAAGGAATCTGCTTTGTGTGCAGAAAGAGCAAAAATCCAATGCCTTTGCTATAGGAGCATTTATATCTACGCTTAGGAGAAGAACATTGTTGTACTTGACAATGTTTTGTTAAGGCCTTCCTACTATTAAAAAGGATAAATGAATAAAAGAAACTTTCCGAAATTAGATGATACCAGATTTTTTTTTTTTTTAATCTAGATTAACTCCCTTATGCCTTTCATGACACAGCTGCACAAATGCTTGTAGTGGCAGAGAACAAGAGGCTGAAATGAACAGCCAGCTTGGAAAACACAGGAGAGGACAGACAGGTTTTTTCCCACAGCAATGCTGAATGTGTGACCTAAGTTATCTTGCTTTTGAAAACATCAAATCTTTTTATTCTGATGCAACATCTCTGAAATCAGACAGAGGTAATGCTGACTGTCTTTGAATTCATCCTGTATTGTGCTTATGGAAGCTTAATTAAATTAAATGTTTACTGTGCACATGCTCATTACAACTTACTGTGCACCCTGTATTAAAAAAAAAAAAAGAGTAATTTTCCTTTGGAAATACATTTCATCAGCTTCACAGGTGATCTTTAGAATAAAGGAATTTTTGGCAGATTACTTCCTATGCTTTTCTAAGTCAGTTGCATAATTTAGAACTCCAGGAAGTCCAATGCCTTTAAATTAATCCCATGGGTCACTGCTGTACATGCACACTCCCTTCTCGCTGGTAAATGCTTCTGACCCTCCATCTCACAAGAGAAGGGTGCTTTTCAACACCATATCATACCATGCATTGCCATAATATCAAAGCCAAATTCCAAATTTGTTAAATAAGGTTCATTAAAAATTATTCCAACTCTTGATTATTCCACTTAATCACTGTTCATCTCAAATGATGAATACAACTTCCCAGCTTGTGCTAGTCTGGAAATAATACTGAACAAGCTTCTAAGGAGTTAGCTGGGGAGTAAACTTTCCATCAGCATATTAATAGGGAAAAAAAGTCCTGCAATGCTGGCTTCTATTTACATCTCAGGCCTTTTTCTTAGCTGAGATGTTGGAAAAAACTGGAAAATTTGTGGTGAGTGTTTGAATGTGAATTGGAATTTAAAAGTGAAACTAAAGCAGATAATTAGTTATTATTCTTACTATATGCCTCCATGACAAGCCTAAGCAACAAAAAATATGTAGAAATATGACTGAGCAATACAATGGGTCAGGAATTGTCAGAAATGTCTTATGTCCCAGTATACTCTCTTGCTTGTGGATCCTTCAGTTTTGCAGATCAAAGATTCCCAGGTCCCTGTAAATTGCACTTTTTCTAAGTAGTGCACATTGCTCAGCGAGCACACAGGTACATTCCTGCCTGCACTCCTTGCTCCGGCTGGTGCTGACTGCCCCATCCCACAGCCTGGTAGGGTTTACCCCTCTGTAAAACCTACTGCTTGCCAAAACGTGTTTGCAGGTCACCCACAAATACCTGCTTCCCAAAACCACAGCAGAACATTCCTTGATTGATAATTACTGACAATGTAATTTTTGAAGAGACTGTAAACTGGTAAAATAGAAGGAAAAGTGCTGAATTTCCCCTTCTTTCCTGATTGTTTGCAGGGAGCCCAGCACAGAGTACTGAGTGCTGAACACAAAACTTTCTGGATGATGCTGGAGCTGTTTTCTGCACATGAGTCTGGTCTCTATCATGAGAATATCAATGGCAAGACAAATTGTTCTAACCAGCTGAAATCAACACTAAGCTTTAATCAACACAGATGAAGGACAGTTGGATGCTTTGCTTATCCTGTACATAGTTTCAGGCAGTTTAGGAAAAAGTGCTTAATAATAAAGAATTCATTTCTTTAAAACTGTCATGCAAGAGAGAGTCTTACAGAGTCTTACTACTTGAACTTCCAGGCAGCAGTACTGCTGAGGTAAAACACTTTACTCAGCCCTGTGGAGTAACAGGTAAGGACAGATGCTGAAAACTCATCAAGAGGCTTTGCCTACCCTGTTCTGAATCACATAAAATACCTGCTGCTGGAAAAGAGCTCTCAAGACATCCCAACTTGTTGGCTTTGCTTACCCACTGACACAGCAGATCCTACTGGTTTCCATAAGGACTGGGCAGTGTCTCCTGGCACTAGACACCAGTGGCTCTGGTTGATTATAAATGAATGGTGCTTATGGGCTCTGAAGAGAGTTTCATTAATCCTGTCCATACGAGAGGAAAGTTTAATTCTTTTTGAAAAGTGTTTTATAACATAGCTGAACTGTGTTAGCAAAACAAATTAGCTTGTCCTGGGCACTCCACTAACTGCTTTCAGGGGCACATTCTCTTCCCAGTGACGTAAAAAACAAAACTCTGCTGCATTCCAGGGATCAAGGTTTAACTCCAACTGTTTCTGACAGTGTTGTCAAGAAGAAGTATCCAAGAAATGCTTCTCTCCACGACGCCTGCCCGGACACCCAAAAAGCCAACACACCTCTTGATGTATTCGCTGGGCAGCTGCCAACGCTTCACAAGTGCATAAACTTGGTCTCAAACCTAATTTGTAGCATAAATCAAGATCATTTGTATACAATAACGGCAGCAAAGTAGAAATTCAAGCCTCAGAGTAGAGGTGGCTTTGTATTTCAATGTCACTGAAGCTGGAGTTTATAGATGATAAGAAATAAGGGAATTTTGTGAGCAAAAGGTTTTGAACCATATTAAGTAATTAGGCAGTCAGCTTATTCTGTACATTTCCTTGCTACAATAGTCCTATTTCCAGTGCAGGTGTCTTTTGGAATGTCCCTAGAATGAGCCAAAAGGCTCAGAGGAATAAACATCAGACAATTCTCAGTAAGTCTTTTTCTTTTAAACTGACCATCAACTTGAGTGCAGTGGTACTTCAGAAACATTGATTATTGTCTACCCAATTTTCAGTGACATATGTCTATAAGTAGTATGTAATTCAGGGAGTTTTAAATAATAAATACACTTTAAAAATAGAAATTTTGAATAAATTACACAAGTATTTTCATTGACATAATAACTGACTTTTGATATAACTATTGAAATAAAATAATGTTGACAATATTGATATATGTTATATATATTATAATGACAATCTCAATTCAGAGCTGCTTGTTTATTGACTACTGCAGAACCTCTGCTGGAGAAGGAAATACACCTCACAATGGGGTTTAGGAGGATGGTGATAATTTAGAAAGATACAGCTAGTTTTTCAAACCTTTTCTATTCCAAAACTTGGAAAGAGAAACCCTGCAAGCAAAGAGCGTTTGTGCTATCATCCCTGTGATAGGAGACTCTATTTCATCTTCACCTCAAAAAGACAGAGAGCTTTTAGTGAGCAATTCCATTTTCCATAATTCAAGAAACACTTCATTTTTTTCCCCAAGACCTGTTTTGTTTCAAGTACAAGGACAAAGTCCTGGTGCCAAGGATTTACACAGTGTATTCAATAATACAACAAGCAGCTAGCAGAAGGTGGGGTCCTGTATTGTGTGTGCACCTGTCAAAGGACACTCACCCCACTGCAAGGAGAAGTGCTTTCAAACCCAAGCATCCTATTTACTGAAGCACAGAACAAACATGTGAAGCAATATGCTGGTCTTTCTGGCATGATTCAGAAAATGGAAAGCCTTGCTTGGCCACAAACAATGGATGTGTCTGTAAGCATCCACAAAATCATCAAAAGGCACAAATCCACCGAACATTTTATAACTGACAAAAGGCTAACACTCAGAATTTAGACTCTAAAATAAATAACAAATCTCCTAATTCCTTCAGCAGGGCTAAGATTTCAGTCTAAAGACTGACTTGAAGATCATCTCTATTCAGTGAGATGAAAGGTATTGTGAGGAGAAGCAAAAATATGAAAAGAAAGAATGGGACACCACCTAAAAACTTTAAGGCCATCTGTGATTTCAAAGTAGCATAAAGAGGAATGCAAATATTCTTCCTGAAAGAAGAATGAAGGCAGTTAAATCACAACTCAGGTCTTGTAGGTTATTGCTATTTTAGCTTGACCTCTTTGTGCAGGGGGATGAAAGAAAAACTCAGGTAACTCACTCTCTTCATGTTGTGGATTCACACTTTCCTAATCAAGGCAGAGCTCAAACACGAGGTTCCCAATATGGTGAGAAGGAGAGTTTGTTCACAATCAAAAGGCATAGTTAACAGAAAGCAGGAACTGTCATTACACAATTTTGACTGGTAAGTTTTCCAATCCAAGTTTTGGAAATAAAAGACATAATGATTTTTTTTCAGAACCCTGATCATAAATGACTTCAGAATATTTGTAAATCAAATGTCTGTGGAGAACATGGCTTAAAACAAAGCTTTTGGAAAAGCATTGATCTGTTCTACTTGAAAGGGTAACAGAAAACAGAAAGAATAGAAAACAGCTTTAATGACTAGTTCTGAACTAGGTGGGAACCAATGAATAAAGCATTTTATGAATGTATGCATACAATATAAATAAACCCAGACAGATATATATGGAACTTATGTATCATTACATAACTATGTATGCTCCCAGAGGAGCCACCACTGACTCTTTCTGTAATGATACTCAGTCCTCTCACACTGCACCAGTATTACAAAACATTCAGAACTCATGCTAGGACAAAAAAAATAAGGTTTAAAAATGAATGTTCCTATTAAGTCATTTGGGCAAAACCTTATAATAATATGACATTTGTATACAGAAGTGGCCAACAAAATCTAGACTGACTCACAGCACTTGAGGGAACTGGACCAAATTTTACTGTATTTGGTGAATGCTGAACTTCAGTGCAGAGTTACTCATTCATTTTGGTTAGACAACATCATTAAAAAGTAAAATAATGAAGTTGAAACCCTATGAGAATACTGCGTGCATTTAAATGCAAAATAAAAATGCATGCACTACTCCATTCAGATTCACAGGAGTGACAAATTGTCCTAATAAATCAGTATTTTGATTCAGAATATGTAAAGCTGTACCTGTGATAAGGAAATAGGTATTTTTTAGCTGTGAGAAAAATGCCCAGCTACGTGTCTAGCTTCAGTAAACTTTTAACACACTTCTGCATCTCAATGAGGGATATAGATTACCAGATTTTCATTTGCCAGTTTACTGCAAAGCAGACATATGATTCAATCTTTAGAAGGTGGCACACTTTAAAATCTAATCTCACATTCATATAGCAACTCCTAATGAGCCCTCTAGGAGTAAACAAATTAGTCTCCAGGATGTATTATGCATTAATTAATCAGACTAATAGTATTACGAAATGTGTAATAAATGAAAATTAGTTCCAAGTATAGCACTTGCACTGAAGAATGAACAAAGAAGAATTAGAACATAATAAAAGTTTTCTCAAATTTCTACCAGTGTCACCTAAATCAACTATACTTCATTAATGATATATTTCTTGCCCATTTAAACTGCAAGTTTTGGTGAGACAAATTACAATATTGCACGCTATTTTATTTTTGACCACCATGGTAAATTCATTTTTTGAAAAAATCCCTGTTGGTAATCAGGGTGAGATATCTAACCTTGCACTGACCCAGCTACAAGAGCCACATGCAGCATATAAAGACACTTCAGTCCGGAGGGGTGGAAACAAGGGAGTGCCACTTACTGCTGTTCTTACACAGAAGAGCCTATTTGGCCCTGAGCAGAAAATCTGAAAGTGCACTTATTCCTAAACAAAATGGACACAGCACTGAAAGAGCTGGAGTTTCTACAGAAACAGGGACCTGGGGAAGTCTGGGCACTTAACAGAGAGATGCCCGGTGTTTGTTCCTCTGTCGTCCCTCTGAATGATCTAACTTTTTAAAAGATATTGGAAAACAGCCCCCAGGAGAGATAAGATCATTAAACAGATGTCTTGAAGATACACTTGCAACTCTTCCCTATTTCCACTGAAGTGCTGCCACCACCCCTCCTGAGGATGATGCTCCTGCCTGACCCCCAAGCCTGTGAGGGCCATGCCATGTCCAGGTGTGTCCAGGTCCCATACACACTTGGCTGAGCACACAGCTGAGAACAGAGCAGTGCACACACACACACAGAGCCCTTCCACTGATGTGCCATGCTGGGGAAAAAGCCAGGGAGCTCTAAATCCTGCATAGTAAAACAGACAGGCACATTATGTGGATGCTGCACTAAATAATCAGGCTTATGTGCTGACGAAATCTCAGCCGGGTGAATAAGGTGGAGAACCCAGGGCAGAGGCAATGTACCTCTCTGAGACACCAGGCATCCCTGCATGCATCAGGCAACTATTTTAAAGTGTGATCAGTCCGTTTTGCAATACTTCTGCTGGTTTCAGACTTAACCACCTCTTAAGAATCTTATAGAGCATTTTCTTTCTTTCATAGCATGAGCTAATGCCAGTAGGGGACTGGATCAAGGGAAAAAATGCTCCAGTCACTGATTTTGTCCAGAACTCCCTACATGTAAGTCCACTTAAGTACCCACCCACCCTAGACTTCTCACTTCAGTAGAACTTGCTCTTATCTGTGCCTAAATCTAGCTTAACATTATAAATAAAAAATAAAATAAATTAAAAAAAGGGCCAGCTCCTGTTCTGAGCCACTTCAAAATTATTCCTGGCTGCAGAAAGGGATAATTTAATGCAAAACCCTCAGCTGTGGTTTTGTCTTCAGAATAACTTGGGACTAATACACAGTCTGGCTTTCTTACCCCAGCCTCCTGAGGTGCTTTCAATATCCAGCTCAGTCAGTATTTTCCCTGCAGGTAGCAGAACTCCAGCTGAATTCAAGTTGCCTACAACCATCACCTCTGCTCATAGTATAGAGCAATAAGCCTTTAGAAAAATGTGTTTATCCAGCTACAGTCTTTCCTAAGGAAAGGAGAGATGTGCAAACCAGTCAGAGTCCCAGGATCTTTTCATACATGCCATATTTTCTCAAACATACAACTAAATCAGTTTTTCCCCAGAATTTTCTTCCAGATTTAGTTCCCAGCAGTATTCCAGCATTAAAAACAGCTGAAGGCAATCACACAGCCACCTTGGCAGAGCAGAGTTGGGACACCACTGTCCTTCCCCATTTTCCCCCCTGCATACCATCACACAACCACAGTGGGATACAGAAGGAGCATCACATGTTCACTTTCAATAAAGAAATATGGCCTCTAAGTTGCTACAGCTGCCAGTAAGCATGGGAAGTATTCAGCAACAAGATTAAACACTTTTTTTTTTTTGAGCTAGGGCTCAGCTCAAAGTTCTAGAAACAGCTTTAGCATTCAGTATTGCATAGTCAACATATAAGCTTAAGTTAAGCTTTAGGGAACAAAACCCTATTAACTTAAAGTGTATCTCCTATTGAATTCAGAGAGACGTACATCTGAGGAAGAGAGAACTCTTAGTAGAGACTGAAATAAGCAGAATAACTCTTGCATTAAATCATCCTGTTATTTTAAGAAAAGGTTAATTTGTAAAACAAATTGAGCTTCATTAGGGACTAATTGACTGGAAAATTTTCTTTTAAAATGTCTTCTAATTATACAGGTGAAAAAAAATCTTTTCAAAGCACTTTTATAATTAAAAATCATCCTTGATACATTTCTTTTAACATTTATTCAAGAAAGAAACAGTACAAGAAGTTTTAGCCAAGAGAAAAGCATCACAGTCCACACCAGTGCAATAAATACAAACAGGATAAATATATGAGAAAGACCATGTCTGTGGCTGCTGGGAACAATCTAGAAAGAAATCCATTAGCAAGTTTAAACCATTGAAGGAAAACATGAGATTTTCTGCTGGAGTGATTCAGCAGAGACTGTGTTCTCTTTTCACAACACCAAAGACAAGAAGACTTATCTCACCAGGAAATATCCCCCTCCAAAAGGTGTGTTGGACTTCACCATGTTGCTTGAAATACACTCACAGGAACAGTTATTTTTGTCTTTTTCTTTATCCCTGCCATAGTAGTATGAAGAAAACCCTTGGAGAAACACAGAGAAAACTTTCTAGTGTAATTTTATGGTAAGAAAATTGTGGTTTTAAGTAAAAGGACATATTGCTTTGCTTATTTTATTTTTTTAACTTTTGCATATGTCACAAACATTTGGGGGCTTTTGGATACTGTGAGAAACTTGTTTTCTTTGAACTTGACTTGAAGCTACCTCAAGTCAAGGGTGATTCCAAAATTGTTAGGGAAGAATGAGGTGTTCCCAACATCGGGGGTACAGATCTACAAACCGAGCATGGGACATGCCAACACCAGGTTCTGGGTTTCCAAGCCAGGTTCTCAGAGTAACAAGAAGTGCTCTTAAAGATGCCTAATGGAGAATCAGACAATAAAATCTATAGAAGCATCCAAAAGTACAGGGTAAGACAAAGATCAGGACCAAGGGAATTGTCTCCAGCTGTCAAGCTGTATTAAAAGAAAGCTTTCTCATAGCAGAATACTGGAGGGGACACTTGAACATCAAGGGCATTTGGGAGCATGTAAGACTTGGTTTCTGGTCTTTATGCATGAAACATAATGAATGGTTTATTCAAAAGAACACTAATACAAGGGGACACTGGTTTAGAGAACTAGAACGGCATAAACTCACAGAAAAAAAATCCCTGGTGATTACCAAAGATGGGCATAGTAAAGGATTGTTACCTAAATAAAAGGTAAAATTGTATGAACTGAGAAATATGTGAAAGACAGCTAAAACTAGTTTAGCTGGACTTAAAAGATATCTGGAATTCAGTCAAGTGGCCTGTAACAGGCAGAATGCTCCAAAAGGCTAGAAGGCATTTAAAATTATGCTAGCTGAGCTGCTGGGAAAGCCTTTGTCCCTGAAAGAATGGCCTCAGGTTGGGATAATCAGGAATTGTATAAATTAGCCCATGATATGGAAACCTGGTAGTCTTGGAAGCTGACTAACCCAGAGGCAAAGCAAGCCATCCAAGAGATCGCACGTTTTTGTCAGACTCTATTCACGGAGTAACAAAGGATTATATAAGTGAGGAATAAAAGAAGTTTATTTGAAAAGTAAAATAATAGCAGATGATCAGAGGTCTTCTTTTAAATTTGAAAGAGAAATTCTCTTTGCAGCCTCTCATGCTCAGGGACTACACTAGCTTTGCCACCTGCTTAAAAAAAATGTATTAAGAAAGAGTAGAATATTCCAGAGCTACACTCTCAGAAACTCCAGAACTTCAAGAAACAGGATAGGTTAATTTCAATTATTATATCCCTTTTATATATTGGCAGCAGAAGCATGAAATAATGAAGAAATTGATTCTGAGTCAGAAAAATAAGATACAGAACTAACATTTTGCCCCTCTGGAACTTAGTCTTCCTTTATGTAAACCCCAAGAACTACACACATCATTTCTCCCAGGACACTGCCTGGCAGCTGAGATTCACCTAATTATTCACTGCAGTTCCCAAACATTGGGCTGTCGCTACAAATATACTCACCTTTAGAGATGGCTTACACTGCATGGCCCATGGGCTACAGATATGGCCATCTCACCAAGTTTCAGAAATTTCTATCACTCTTTCATTTTCTATTACAGTTATCTCTGAAAATTGGCTGATATTCAGCTTCATTTCAAAAAGGTAGTATTTTAAGTGCATGACTTTTTAATGGAACTGGTGAAAAGAACTTAGAAAAATTATTGTGATGTCAGTGAACACATTTTGGTACTGTAAAGGCAGAGTTCCCTTTCTCATTTCTTCTTTACAAATATAATTTCTAAGTGATTAAAGAGAAACTCAGCTTGTTGAGCCAACAGTTCAACTGGAATGAAAGGAATGGGTTTGTCAGAAGCCCTTGTGTGGAAAGTGCTCTGAACAGCGTTTGCTCCCTTCTGATTCCCGCGGCAACTCCAAGCTTGACATTTTGCACCACATTTTAAACACAGAATGGGACTCACTGCAAAACAATAATTAAACGTGTTGAACTTCCGTGCTAATCTCTAAGTTTTCACCTTCCTTGTCCACAGATTCATCAAATGGCAGATGGACAGCTGCCAAATGGACATCCTTTCTCTGAGCTCACATTCACTTCGTACCTTAAGTGAGTACAAGGTGGTTACATGCTCTCAGGCATCAAGACAATGATATCTATTCCCAACATTAAACAGGAAGATGTTATAAATCAATTGCCCAAGACTTATTTTTAGTAAATAGAAAATGATGAAGCTAAATTTGCCTAGATAAATAGTGATTATGTAGGATATAAGTCCTTTTTAGATGAATATGTGCAAGTTTCATTAATATTAATGAGCCACATATGCCTTGAGAAGACACAATCATTGTTCACTGAATGAAATGTTCTACCTGGTCCTCAAATATAAGATACAAAGACAGTAATCACTTATTAGCTCATTGCATATGGGCTGGTGGTGGAAATAAAGTTCTCTGATGGAATGCCCTGATTGTAATCTCCCAAAACAGTGTCCCCTGCAACCATTTCAAAGCAGTTAAAATCTTACTGGCATATTCCAAGTACCTACTGCTGTCAGGGCTTGCTGTCACTAAGAAACCAATGAAGTGATTTGCATTTGGAGTGTGATTGTAAAGCAGCAACATAATACACTGTGATTAGGAGACTGAGTGAACCACTTCTAAAAAGAAGGAGCACAGGATTAAAACTTAATATGGCTTGTATGTTTGTTCCATTTTTTCTTGTACTACAAACTCTACTGCTCCAAAAAGGCTGCAAGTCTACTAATACATGTCCAGTCCCAATAATACACAGCTAAGCCGATGGGAATCTAAACCCTCTGCTGAACGTGGGAGATCTACACTGATTTCCATTACAGACAATCTGGATCAAGATTCACAGTTACTGTGTGTTGTGAGTAAAGTGACATGGAAGTTACTACTTCTTGACTGTAGGATTCAGCCTTGGAAAGAATTATTTAGTTGTTGGTGCTAAGAGCCATATTCACCAAATGTCTGAGCCATACACCTCCTAAGTCAGTGTATTTTTGTCTGTGTGTTCACAGCCCACTGTCCCTCCATCCTCTCCACACCAAGTCCCTACTTGCAATAGTTTCACACTGAAGACATCACTGGAAAGTGGTGCAGGACCCCAGCCTGCAGAGCAGTGCTCCCCGAGGACCAAATTCAAGGGCTTCATTGGGTTTTCAGGCTTTGATATCAGAGTATAAAGCAGTTGAAATGTATTTTTGAGTTTGCAGCTGTATAAACTGAGGGGTAGGCTTTGCCCTTGAGTTCTCATAGTCCAGAATATGGTTAAATTCTATATCCCCTCTGTAAGGCCAGAATTATGCACATATATAAATTAAATGTTTTTTTTTCCCTGATTACTTTTGCTATTTCAAAAGCTAGACAGCAACAAAGGCTAGGAAATGCTAAGAGCATTCACTAGAATGGGTGCCCTTCTCTCTCAGCAGCATATCCCAAAAATTAAGAAATGTTCCTTTACCAATATGGCAAGAGCAATAGTTTGGAATAATGCACTGCTTTCCAATCTCAGCTTTACTTTAAAGAAGCTGCATAGGTAATTTATAAACATTATGACTGCTCATAAAACAACCAAAATAGTCAAAAGTTACCTGTGTAACCAATGCCAGTCTGTAAAGAAGCCACATGAGGCAGAAGATGTAAATTCCTTGCTGAGAACAGTAGGTGCTAATTCACATAACAATGATGTAATGATACCCTCTGGAACAGTAATATGACATTTCTCTTGGGAAAGTCATCAAAAAATATTTCCACCCTCCTGTTTTCCAACAACTTTTTTCTTACAACTAGGCCAATTTGCTCATCTTCAGCTATTTGAGGAGCTGTTTCACAAACAGCAAAACAGAAATAAACATAGAACACACTGAAGAAGGCAGAAGGAAAAGAAAAAAGGTAGCGAGCTGGACTTAATGAAAGACAGCAGCAAGAAAGCTTTATGTGTGCTGGGGCACAGTGGGAGTCGGCTGGTGCCAGGCATGACAACTGCAGAATCCCTTCTGACTGCACATTTACATTTCTTTCTGTTTGGTTTTTTTTTTTCATTTTGTTTGTTTTTGTTGTGGTTTAACCCCAACTGGCAACAAAGCACCCCAGCCAAAACCAGCACAGCTTTTTAAACAGAACTGAAAACCAGTTCTTCATTTTCAGCTTTGTTCATATATTGGAGCTTCGGCTTGGGGAGCTGATGATGGTATGTGGTGATATTTACCTTTTAATGCCACTCATGGTGCTACTTTATAACAAGATGATTCTGGGGAGACAAGGGAGAGATTTAAATGGCATTACTCTGTATTTGCCAAACCATATTGCTAAATCCTAATTCTATAGGATTTACGATATCGCGCATTGCTGCAGTAACTGCCATGAAAAATAAAACCCTGTCCATTACATTTGGTTGTTGAGTTTTTTTTGTTGTTGTTGTTTTTGTGGTTTTGGTTTTTTTTTTATTTTGTTGGTTTTTATTCTAAATAAACATCTGATGTTTCATCCACATTTCAGGTGTTGAAAGCTTGGATTGGTCAGACTGGATCAGGAGAACATCCCATGAGACCAATTTCCTATTTGCTTCCATGATGTGAAAACTCTTGCATTACACTTCTCTCTTTACTATGACATTATTATAATTTCCCAGTTGTCTGGAAGGTAGGGAATATGTAAGTGCTTATTAGTGACAAGCACAATCCCACCATGTGTAACTCCAATAGAAGGGAAGGTGACATATTTTTTTTGGAACTGTCAGAGTATTACTACATAGCAGCTTCTAACTAAACCAGAAAAGTGTATTTCCAAAACACATGAGCTAAAGCTTTTTGTCTTTATTCCTTGAATAGCAGTGGGTAGCTCTGCATCTCAGGCCAACTACCTATCACCACTCTTCAGAAAGTCCTAAAAGTTGTAATATCAGTGTTGATGCAAAGTGTAATTGCATTTGATTTTAAAAATGTAATTTCTTACTGCACAACCACAAGATGTTGAATCCCACAGCTGAAGAACAGAAATTCTTTTGTGACCAAAAAATATCCCAGAGTCAACACTCGGTAAATCAGTATTTTTTGTCAATACAATGCAGTAACCATTTAAAAAAACCCAGTGCAAATATGGCATTAGTTGAGGAGTTAAGATGAAGGTCCTCACCATGCAAAAAAGGTATCGGTTTAAGGCCCAAACTACAAGATGAGTTAGGAAATTATTCTTCCTAAAAAATCACTGGACTTTCCATGCAAAAAATAATAGCCAAAAAAATCAATGCAACTTTAAAAATGTTTCATAAATAATGAAGAAGAAATTTAGAAAAAAAACCCAACCAACCAACCAACAACAACAAAACAAAACAAACAAACAAACAAAAACCAAACAAAAAACCAACAAAACAATCCCCCATTGCCAAGCCACAGAGTAATGCTCTAGATAAATACTGTTTCTGCCCCTTAAAAAATCTGACAATGCTGTCCAGATTGTTATGGGCAGTGGAGAGCTGAAAAATCTGCTAAACATTTTTAGAAATGAAACTGTAATTCAGAAAAAAAAAACCCCACTAAAGAATATATCTAGGTTTCAACTGCTTTATATATGCAGGAAAGAACTGTATGTACATATATAACTATCCTCAAATATATAAAAAGAAAAATAACAATAACGGTGGAAGAGATTCTGATTAAAATTGACTTTTAAGTTATAATTCAGTGTTCTTTGAGATGTAAAGGTATATGAAGTGGGCATCAAAATTTCAAGACTATTCTTTTAAATGTAAATGCTTTTAGAGGAGTGTTATTGTTATTCAACTTCCAGGAGAAATGAAATACAAAGTTCTTATAATTATATATTTTAAGGAGGGAAAAGTATTTCACTCAAGTTTGTTTTATGAGTTTCCCATGCAAAAGTAAAACCACGGATAAATAATATATCAATTTGAGATTTAAAGAAATAGTTCAGTTTCACAGTTCAACAGAGAATAAGCCCATTGCTCAGAAAGAGAAAGGCCTGAAATGAGGGAATCAACATTTTAAAAATTGCTGGTAACTCCAAAATAGTCTGTAGCATTATTTTATGTGCCCTTCCATTTTTTAGATAAATCTCCATTAAAAGACTGCTAGCACCATCACTTGTAGTTTAGAAGGCAGCTCACTCTAAAGTGAGATGAAAAGGGGAGAGTTTTTTTTCTGTTTTGACACAAAATGTAACATCTCCTACCTATGACTGGAAGTTCCCAGCTCAGTTCTCAATGTGCTCCAAATGACATTTGAGTTTTCCAGCAACATGGCACTGACAGTCTCCTGAAGGACTCACTCCTCCAACTCCTCCTCCTTTTCCACCAGTTTTATGGAAATGATCCTTCCAGAATTTAGAAGTACACTGACAGCCACACTGACTACTTCTGTACCTCTTTATATGATTTATTCTTGCCTCTTTTTCATAATCTAATACCAACCACAGTCTACTATCTTCTGTTCAGACAGGAAAAGAAAAGGAATAGTGCCCTGCTCTATTTTATGTTCGCGTTTGGCACTGCTCATCATGGAGTAGAGTGGGTTTGTGCATGGACAAGGAACCATGCTCTTATTATCTCAGGATACTGAACTAGAAAAGTTGCAGTAGAGATCGACAACAGAATGAGCTGCCTGAATCCCTGGCTATAGAAATCACTGGCCTGGGAGAATCTGTATCCTAAACATGAAAGTAACAACCCACTCCTTCCTACTGGATTTGCATTGCAAAGGAAGAATTCCTGTAAATACAGATTGCTTCAAACCCTTCACACCACCTTGCCACTCCTCTTTTCAACTCCTTTCAAAGCTCCCTCGGCTTTAAATACGCAGAAACTCCCTCCCAATAACTACTGGCCAGTTTTGAAGTAGAAGTGATTACAGATATTCTCACAGAAAGTGGAAGAAATAGATCATTGAGTTTTCTTGATTAAAAAAGCCTTTATTCTTTCAAATTGATAGATTTTTGGAAAACATATAAATTATGAGGAAATTTCACTGAAAGGAAGTATCAGACTGGACATTCTGTCCTCAGGCCATGGATGGTCCAGTAGAATTTTTCAGGTCCCTTCCAGGCCTGTGTGCTGATTTCAGTTATTCTGATCAGAAGAAAGTGTTTTCATCCTGGTTCATGTGCAGTGTGATAGCAAATTAATAATTTAATGCAGATAAAATTGTATCTCAACATTTACTTTTATCTTTGCAACATGACAATTCTTAACAAGCCCTTTAACAGTTTCTACTTGCTTCCCTTGTATCAGTATTGTTGATACTGAAATTTGAATTAAACAGTTCTGCATTTCCAAGAGAGTAGGAGTTTTAGCTATTCATTACTCCTAATGATACAGAATAGAATTTGATTAATTCTTCTGTTTAATTTATTTAAACATGTTAGAAGCTTTGGTGGTATAGAGGAAATTGGAACAAAACTGCATGGAAAAAAGAATGATAGCAGAATTTTATTGATTCCTATGGGTTTTGGATTAAATTTGGGATTTTCTTCTGGAATACCAGAGCAAGGAAATAATACCAGAATTTCCTAGAATTATGCTAAAAATGGCTGAAAAAGGAAGGATAATGGTAAGGAACCAGCACTGGACTCGGGTGCAGTAACACTACAGTTGTCTGAAATTGTTACTATCAAAACTAAAAATATATAAGCCACATAAAATTAGAAGTTTTACCATTTCTTTATGAAGTATCTAGACGGATGCTACTTGATTATATTCCTTGGCTGCACCAGCTACTAAATTCAATCTTGTACTTCAATGCTGGTCTGAATATTTTTTTAGTGTTTGCACAGAGATCTGTAAAATATGCCAATTAAGCAAATTAAGAATGGATTATGAAATAAGAAATTACTCTGAATTAAGCCACCTCCCATTAAAGATTCAAAGACCAACAAAATGGATCATTTTGACAGACGTGAGGCTTCTTCAAACCATTTGTACAATATCTTCTAGCGACTGAGAATATTTCCAAATTTAGGTTTGAGACAGTCCTTTTCATTTACTACTTTCTCCTTCAGACTGTCACTTTTGATGAGGGTGTATTTTCCCACAGAAAAATATTCTCCAGAATATCCCAGCCTAGCTCTGCTTACCAATCTTGTGAGCAGGAGCAGAAATCCAAATCTGAGCCTGCTTCACTCAGAATTTTAACGAAGTTCCAAGCAGGTAGAGCATTCCCAGTGATCTGAAATTCAGCTCCATTGCAAGAGCCCTATTAGGGTGAAATGCTCTGCAAGGCTGTATAGAAATCCCGATTCACAGACACCCCATTAGTGAAACTCTTCCAGTTGCATTTGCTCTGTGTGAAAAGCAGCCTCTTGCTCTAGAGACAGTTGGCTTTCTGTCAATGCCCAGCCTCCAATTGTGTTTAGCAGGTGACAACTGTTTTATATGAATATGACCTGAACTGTTCTCTATACAGACCCTTCTGTAGTTGCTGACAGTATTTAGGAAGCACTGCACTAACCAATCATTTTCAAAAGGTTTGAGATGAAGCAGCCCAGTGCCTGTGCAGTTCTGACCACAGACATGTCTTTGCCTTTTGATCTCACAACTTTGTTCTGCAAGATGCAGGAGAGTCTGGCTCTGATCCAGCAGCATCCGTGAACCCCAGATTCTGACAGAAGAGTAACTCTGTGAAAGCTGAAGATATTTATATGTTCCTAGTTAGGCAGAATACAAGTTGTTAAAGGATTCAAAGGCTCTTAATTGAATAGCTGTACTGACTCACATAATACCCTTGAAAAGGGAGTATTCATTTTCGAGAGGGCTCTCCAAAGAACTTGAAGTTTACAGAAGTAGGGTGTTTGTTCTCATGAATTTTGTGTACTGTGGATAATGTCTATTAATATTATACTCTGCTTAGGGTGGCTGATATAGAAATAAAAGCTTCTTGTACAAATCAAGAAATCAGGTCCTTCCTTTTTTTGTGTTGTATTGGCAGTTGAACAAGAGAGAAAAAAATAAGTTGTTTCCTAAAGCAGTGGGGAATGAGATAGTCTTTCTTTTTAACCTCAGATTTATTCACTTTGATGTTGAGGGTATATAAGATTAAGAAATGCTCAATTTCTTGACTGTTAAACTCTGCCTACTTGTAGCTGATGATTCATGGCTTATTGTTTCTCTAATAGTTTGCAGTTAATTGGTATGGTGAAGAATTAAAGATTAACTGTTGAAATGTAAAAGTGTCTGGACTTTTATTTAAGGAACAGAAAATATCTGCAGATGAAGAACTAATATCTAAATAGCCTCACACAATATCTACACAGCTACAAAATCAACCTTTATCCCATTGCACAAGAGAGAATGCTTTTAAATAAGGCAGTTTCAATTTTATAGCATCCCATAACTTGCAATCAGCAACTCCTTAATAAAACTGAAATAAGCACCTCACAGTCAATGGGTATTTCTTATATTTTTTTTGCACAACCGAAAATAGGATTCACATTAAACTGAAAATTGGGTCATGCTTCAGCACACAGTAATTTGACCTAAAGATAACATTCCTATCCCACAGTTACAAGATGTGCCTTTCAGACAATGAAAACGTTTAAGAACTACAATTTTAGGTAGTTTGTATAATGTAAAAATGTCTGTCACACTCCTGGAATCTAAAATATAATGAAACCTTTCATTCTTGGCTATGTAGCACTGTGGTATTGTAGAATGGCATAATGCTGGCACAAGAGAAGGAACACAACAGGAAAAATGACATGTCTGATTTCATCTGATGGTTTGTTTCATACTAATAATCTGGAGCAAAGCTGAACTTACAATTTGTAGGAGGTAAGACAAGTGTTTATTGGTGCCTGGGTGCACCATGAGAAAAGCCCTCCGTTCTTTGATCATGGCAAACTTTGTAGTGCCCTGAAGGCATGTTTCACTCAGCTCAGGTAGATCAGGCAGGATTCAGAAACAACATAGGTCATTTACCAGGTACCAATTATACCGGGTTGCAAACCAGCCACTGACATACTTAGAGACTAAAAATCTTCGGGGAAAAGAAAAAGGAAAAAAAAATCTAAGAACGATTGTGCATCTAGAAATAAGAAAGCAAAGACCCTGAATATTACAGATATTGTTTGGGTATCATTCACTGCTACCTTCAGATTGCAACTTTCAGCATTTAAATCAAATACCTTGCAATGATCTCTGCCCATTGCCGAGTTCATTAAAGCGCAGATCATGCTGCAGCTAAAGACACAGAGCTGCGTGTTAGAACATGGGAACTCCCTGACAGCACAGCCTCCCTCTGCTGCCTGGTAATGAGTGACTTGGACACCACCTGACAGCTCAGCCTCAGATAAATATTTCAGACATATCATGCAAGAGATTCTCAGATCAATCCTCACCTCCCGGAGACCAGTGGAGTGAGGCAGAAAGCCATTTTCAACTGGTGCCCCAGAGCAGAACACAAACAGCAGCTTTCCTTGTTTTTTTGGGGTGAGGAAGGGTATGTTACTTTTTAGCCTGCAGCCCAGCAGAGTGATTAAAGGTAAGATGTCTGTGCATTTGATCTGTGCATTTGACACCGCAACACTAGAACTGCACCAAGAATTTGGACAAATATGCACAGTGAACTCCTGTTGCATTCCTTGTATAATGATCTGACATAGAATTAACAGAGTGTACAATGCCTACAGAATAATTTTTAAATGGCTTCATAAAAAGTTTCTCAAACAGATGCATGCCAGACTTCTTAATCTGTGATCCTCTTCCTTCCATACACAAAATGGACACATACTGAAAAGCAGCAAACAGACTAAAATATCCTGCTTATATCACATTAGGTTTGAAGTCCATGAGATAAGCAAGTGGATTGTCTTTGCAACACCTGTCTGAGAAAGGGAATTTATTTACAGATATGGAAAATGGGTAAATCCTTTGTTTAATAATTTGAACCAGTCAATAATAACTCTGCCAACACAGAGAGAATTAAAACTAGCAGAATATTTTCCAGATATGGTGGAATACACTTTGACAAACATTTACCTTGGACCAATGCCTCTTTAGAGCTGCATAATCAGAGTAAAGCTATGTTCAATAAGGCTCAAAAATCAAGCTTTCATCCATGATGATAGAAAAAAAGGCTCAGCCACACATATTTACCCAGCTCCATAGCTCAACTCATATGCTGATTTAGCAGAATACCATCTTTTAAGACAGCAAAGAATCATAAACTAAAATAAGTCTGTAGGCCAAAGCATGATGGACAATCAGAGCCTCACTCCAGGGCTCATCACACCATTTCCAGACATTTGAAATAGTGGTATCCATCCCAGTGGCTGTGCCCAGGGCCTGCTCCCCCTGATCTCCTCTCCACTTTGCTTACAGCACCTCCTCAGGAACTGAGCCATGGAACTGAGCACAGCACAGCAAATCCATCCTGCTGAGCATGCAGCAAACCCGGGGCCCAGCAGAAGCCACCCTTTGTGCAGGTTATGTGAGCACACACTTCTTCTCGCCTCGTCCAGGCTGCTCCTGAGCTACCTGTGGGATATTACCCTGTCAGCATGCCTGGAGCTCCACCAGGCATCTCTGCTCTTCACTCTACTGCACTGCATAGACAGATGTCAAGGAATTTTCTACTCCCTATTAAAATCCTTTTAAAAATATGCACCAACTTATATTCCAAAATAAAAATTAGACATGGTCATTTATATTGCATAAATTAGAAACAGGGCACCATGCTGGCATTTAAACAAATATTTATAATCAATGAATAGGGCAAGAAAGAGAAAAAAAGTCCCACTCAAACTAAAATCATGAGGATGGAAGTTAAAAAAAAATAGAAAAAAAAGGAGAGAACTGAGACTAATTATCTGTATTTAAACATGTGAAGATCTTACTGAGTCTACAAGGTTGAGATCTTGTTCCCTAATCAAGTGCATCAAAGGCATTCCCCAAGGCTCACAGCAAAACTGCAGAACATCCATACAAATTATTTTATTCAAGAAAGGCCCTGAAGTGGAGTGAGTTTCCTCCCCTCTCTGTCACAGTGCTGCACAGCGCTGAGCTCCCGGAGGTGCACACTCCTCTATCACACGGCTTTGCAGATCCACACTGACATTCCAAATGAGCTCTTTACTTTTGTTCTACTCTATTAATTATTAAGGGGGCCAAATTCTGCCCTCTTACTCTGCCCACAACCTCTTGAACATCACTGACTCCAGAGTGCAAATTAAGTCAGATTTTGGCCGTCAGTTAGCAAGCACTATATAATTGAATGTTCTTCAATGTTAAGAATGATTGAAGAACTTAATTTACTAATAATTAACTGCATGAAGGGGCGATACTGAGTTTAGTTCTATTTTAAGGAGCTAATATGTAATGCATAAGTAGTTGTACATAAGCTGTACATTTTCAAACCTTTGTTCTGACTGTAAAATGTCAATTGGACTCATTCTGTTTTTTTGCTGCCTCAAAAACCATGCTGTGAATCTGTAGCTGCCATAAATGCTTAATGTAAAACCTAACTGTGCAATGCTGTGGGAATTCTGGTTTTAAAACTTATGAAAGCAACATTTTACTTACATTTTTTCCTCTCATGTCAAAAACGAGTGTAGACTTCAGTGTCACAATCATAATAGATGCATAGTAACTTGCAGAAATTCATGAGGAGTTGTTGTAACCTTCTACTTGTTTCTTCAAAAAAGGAAACATGCATAACATGATTCCCAGTGGGGGAAAAATGTCACTGTAAGTAGCAGTTATAGCTTATTAGAAATTTGACTCAAAATCTTCAACCTCTATACTTGTATAATTTTTGCCAAGAAAGAAAATAACCAGATAAATAAAATTACCCATATTTTCTTTCAGTTATCATCATGTTATGGAATAATCACTTAATAAACATAGACTGTACTTCTAAAACAATAATCAGCTGGCACAGTCAGTGCTTGATTTTTTCCTTTTAGTTTCTAACTTAATAAGCACAATTTTGCTGTGCCCAATTCTAGAACAATTTATACTATTCAGCTGCATCTAGCAACCTACAGATCTGGCACCTAAGACAGCAATGTGTCCCCAGTTCCACACAAAGCTCAAAACTTGCAGAGCTACTTTTACTTGTCAGGAATTTACAACAAGCCTCAGAGTTCTTCCTTAAACCAGAGAACACTTGCCGTGACTAGAAATCTTGGTATGATATTATGCTTTTCTACTAACAGCACTGGAAAAGAAAGCAAGCATTTGTAAGCTGGTCTAACACTGAAATGTGAGGAGTCTGAGTTATGGTACAGAATAAAGCACAGCTAAAACATTCCTTTGATCTGAGTTATTCTCCACACAGAATAAAGTACCAGAGACCGTGGGCTGGAGTTAACTTTTGTCCCAACAGCTCATGTGGGGCTGTGTTTGGGGTCTCTTGGTGACACAGTGTGGGTGACACAGGGAGGTTTCAGCTTTTGCTGAGCAGTAACTCAGTCACAGAGTGAGCATGAGCAGCTGGGAGGGACAGCAGGGACAGCTGTCCCAAGCTGATCCCGGGGACAGCTCATCCTTTATGTGTGTCCAGCCACAGAAGCTGTGCAAATAAGAGAGGAGCGGAAGGGCCGTGTCATGGCATTTGTCTTCCGAGTAAATTACTGGCATAGATTTGTTGTCAGAGTGCAGTCACAGGGAGTCTGTGAGGCCCTGGAGAGATGGGGTTAGGAAGATGTTAGACTTGGCTAAGGAATCCTTCTGCCCATGAAGGATGAAGGGAACCCACCTTCATTATCCAAAAAGGGGTGGCGATTCGATCTCCAAGTGACACTCCAACCTTCATCACAAGGTGAAATCCCTCTGAGCTTAGCTCTCACTGATGTAAGAGAGTGGGCATGGGACAGACAAAAGCTAAAAGACTTCTCAAATATCATCAATTCCTCCTCTAAAGTTATCCTAGATTTTCCTTGACCAAGGTTTGCAAGAGTAGGGCTTGTTTTAAATTTCAGCTGTTATTGCTGATAGAGTGCTTTTTAGAAATCTGAAATCTGAGGTTAATATAGTCATGCCTTAGGGAGCTTTAACAGAGGAAGATCCACATCTTTTCAAGCAAGAGGCAAATCAGTTCTTAATTCACCTGTATTTTGAAGACACTCAAATTAATTAGATTATTAATTTCCATTCCTCTGTCTCTAAGCATCTAGCTACCAACCAGACAGAATCTCCCAGTTTATTTACTTATGCCGTGCAGAGAGACATGATACATACTTCTACTTTGGCTGCTTCAATGACATGAATTCCCACAGATCAATGGGAAATGCACTCCTTGATCCCAAGGTAACTTGGCCTGGTTGTACCTGATTGAAGGCTGCTCCACCAATGGCATTTCAATATCATACAGTTCTCTATGAAACAAACTGGCAGACCAGTCTGGCATCCCTGGACCCTGCAAAATCCCTGAAGCAATTTGGTGGTGAAAGCAAATGTCCAAGATTTCACGCATACACACAAACACACACATGCATATATATAGATATCTGAATATATTAAAAAAAAAAATGAACATATATGTGTGTGTGTGTGTGTGTGTGTGTGTATATATACAAACATACGTACACATACATCCACCTGTGGGTCCCTTCCAACTCAGGATATTTTGTGATTTTATATACTACTTTATAGATAGATGTATATTTTGTATATATATGTATGTACATATACACATATGTTCTGTATATGTCATATAGAACATGTGCTATATATTCTGTATAACAGTTATGATTGCATCTTTGCTTATTTGCTTTTTTGATAATTCATTTGGGATTTTTTATGCATTATCTAAGAAGTGATTGCTCCTCTTTGCAAACCCCAAATTAATTATACAGACACACTGTCTCACTCATCCTGCTGATGGACATGTCCAAGAGAATTCCCAGATAGCAGTGTATTGGACAAGTGGCTGGGCTCTTAATTAAGGAAAGAGATACTTCCCCAGGGAGGTAAGGTCATTTAGATCAGTCAGTCTCACATAACTATGACTAAAGGAGTTGGATTTCTTTTGGGTGGGGGAGATATTTCTTCCTTTTAATTCTTAGGTTTTGGAGCTTGTTGAGGAAGAAGCTATAGCTGAAGCTTTGCATAAGAATTTTGGGAACGTGTAAGTTTGGGAACAGAATTAGCATAGCTTCAATGAATTCTGGCCTTCCTTACTTTCTGCTCATTTACACCATCCAGTAAAAAAACCAGTTTATGGTATTTGCTGCATCTGTAGTAAGTGACAACCTAGAAGACAACTGGCAACAGAGCTTTGCCCTAATTGTGGGGTTTCCTGATTGTTGCTGCAAATCCTGACTGTTTTCCTGCAAGGCTTAGCCAGCACACAATAAACTGAAGATATCAGGATTCTCAGCTCTGCAGAGATGAAAGAGACCTAGGCCAATATAGTTGTCGAGATTTCCAAGCAGTGTAATTCCATTGATTTTAGTGCTGTCTTACTGGGGGCATCTGTCCCTCCAGCTATCTGTACCTACTGTGAACACAGAAGAGAAATACTCAGATCACTGGAATTTGAAACCAGATTATTACAACATGACTGTGGTTACTTTGATTTATTTAGCTTGTTATAGGAGAAGATATTCAACCAATATTTGAATTATTTTCCAGCTCAGGCTTGATATTGGTTGACAAGAAGGCAGGATGGTAAAGAGTGGAAGAGCAGAGATCTCCCCTCTCACTTTCAAATCTGTTACTATTTATCATGTGCAATTTCCCTGGGATCATTTAATGTCAGCAAATGAAGTGATACTGCTATTTTTAAATAAATGGGGTAAAATTCATGCTAGGGATATGATATACTGTCTAAATTTCAAATTTACTTCGACATTTCAAGATTGATTTTACCATAAACATATAATGATCTGATCATCTGTGTTTGTGCAAAAGGCAGGGTTAGAAACCTTACAACCTTAATATCAGGAATAACTAAAAATATCTTCCCTCCTTTCCATCTCCATTGCCTAATCCTACATCACAATTTCTGCAAGAATAGGTGTCCCTGAAGGCCCTGTAATCCTAGAACTGTTTGGACTGGAAGGGACCTTAAAGCCCATTCAGTGCCACCCCTGCCCTGGGCAGGGAACTTCCACTGTCCCAGGGGCTCCCAGCCCCAGTGTCCAGCCTGGCCTTGGGCACTGCCAGGGATCCAGGGGCAGCCCCAGCTGCTCTGGGCACCCTGTGCCAGGGCCTGCCCACCCTCACAGGGGAGGATTTCGCCCTCATATCTAAGCCAAACCTGCTTGGTTTAAGGTTAAAGCCTTGTATTGCCAAGCAATACAAAAGACTCCCCAAAACAAAAATTCCATTTAAATGTTGGTTCTATTACAGAGACAAACAGTAAAAACTGTGTTGAACTGGACTGTGAAACAGATGAAAATGGAAGTCATTAAATAGCACATTGGAAGACAAAGACAGTCTCAGGAGAGAACGATAAAGCTGTTAAGGCTGATTTTAAGAGTCTTTAATTTGTAATAAGATCTTATTTGTCTCTAAGGCTAAACAACTTCAAAAGCATGATTTTTATATATGTAATGTCACTTTCTGTGTACATGTAGGAAATATTCCCCAAATCTGCTAACACTGTGTGATGTGAACACAAATAAATACATCACATTGTACAGGCTGAGACAGTGTCTGTCTGTCTGTCCTCCTACCACAGAATTCATGTATTGCTTATTCAATATAAAGCCTACTTCGATGATTTGGCACATCTTTAATCACAAATATGGGCTGATTGCTGACAACTTTGATGCAATAAAGACTGCTACAGCATTACTGGAAGAAAGTCATTTGATAAATGTATATTTTCCATTCTGCTTTAAAGGAATCTATTATAAGTGCAGCTGCTTTCCGAATGAAATTAATGCCGAAGTGAAGCTCGGTATTACAAAGTAAAATGGGACTCGCTCTCTAATATTAGACTGAAAGGCATTGTAATGCAGCAGGAGGATTGAACTTTGACTCCTTCAAGAACACTGATTCATATAATAAAAAGGAGAAAAAAGGCTTTAAAAAATGCTAACATCCTCTTTTCAAAGCCTAGTAAAGCTGCTGTCCAGAAAACAGAATAGCAAATACGGGTTGTGTGCATCTCCAGAGATGTACCCTAAGGAATACAGCAAGCAATCCACATAACAAAATTCTGAAAATTGTTTTGAAGTTTTTGAAAGATACTGAAACACACAATTGGGAGGAGAATCTCTCATCCTTTTTCCCATCAGCGGTGATACACCTTGCTTATTTAAATGGGTTTTAACCAAGCTATATACTGTTGGATTACAGCTAAGCTCTACCAATCCTTTATGATTACAACTTCACATCTGAGAAATTCTCACATCCTTTTCAAGATTAGAAAAATGTTCCTGTTCAACACTGGCTATGAATTAGGGGGTTTTACTTTTTATTAAAGGTGGTGGGTTTTTTCCTTTTCTGGTGGAAGGCAAGAAGGCAAGCAGGAAGGCCTGTCTCCTTTTTTATGTATGGATTTGATACTTCCAAATGATGGGTGTAGACTTGACTTTCCTGTTTCTGCTAAGGAAACCAACTCTGAAAGTCAAACTGTTACCTGGATTTGGATGCTGTCTGCAGACCCCTGACATGGGCAGGGATGAGAGATGTTGTTTCAATGGTAAACTATGAACAAATGTCTGGGGTTTGCCAGTTCTTCTTGCAAGCTCCTCAACCTTTCATTTTTTTCTTTAGATCTCATTTTTTCTTTAGAGATATTAAGGCAAGATAATTGTGATAATTTTATCTATCTCAATACTAAAATATACTCTGAGTCTTATATTCCAACCCTTTTTTTCTACTTTCTGTTCTCTCAATATTTCCTCCTTCAGACTTCAGAAATAGAAGCAGCACAAATTATCCTTAGTTACTTTTACAAAAAATTCCCATTATCAACATTTTAAACTTTTGAGCAATCTAGGCATGATTTTGTTTCTGTACATTTTTGCTTTTTGTGTCTATAAAATATTTTGAAAACAGAGAAAGACTTTCTAAATGAATACTGAATATTCTATTCTCATTTTGCAAGAAAAAAGCTGTCTTATATAACATTGAACAGTCTCTCCTCCTTAGCAGACTTGGTCGAAAGATCGCAAGTCTCGGTGCAGACACCTCTTGCCAGATGTTATCTTTTGTTTCCCTGCTTTCTTTGTGTTTGGTTTGCAGTAGTCTGTACTTTCCTGCTGGATAGCTGGCTAACTCGTTTCTAATATTTAAACGTTTTAGGTTTGCTCTCATCATGACCCTAATACAGTGCATTTACACTACACTCAAAGGAGATGAATAGCAAGCCTACCAGATAAATGGCCACAGACTCACAGCCTTCAAGAGACTTATTCACTGGTGTAACAGTATTAGCCCACAAGGGCACTTTGAAAAGCTTTTCATGCCTTCCTATTCTCTTGCTTCCAATCTCTGTCATTACTAGGTGATGTTGCTTTCAGACAGTTTGGGCTTTTGGTCACTGCCAGCTTGGGAAAGATTCATATTTATGACGTTGAACTGAAAAGCTTTCCATTGCACCTCAGCCACTTGTGCCTTTCCTTCCATCTTGCCACTCTCCTTACATTCAAACTCATTTCCTCTTCACCTGGATCACTCTGTGATCCTGCATTTTGGTCCTTGTGGCAAGGGAGCCACCAGACCTGCAGCAAATATAAAGCTACTGTTGCATACTGCGTTATTCATGGCACACATTCCGTGCTGTACAAACCAAGGAAGAGAACCCTTCATCCCACACACAGCTCCCAGCCCTGGGCCCTGTGGAGCAGGAGCTCACATTCCTGCCTGATGCTCCTCCTGACCTCAGTCCATTCATACACAAAAACCCATATGAAATCTGAGCACTCCTTATTGCATCCTGCTTCATTCCTTCCTTACCAGATGTACACATCAGACTCACAGTGGGGAATAAGGTGCCTTAGTGAAATTAATACTGTATTATTACACAAGGCTAATTTATATCAGAAGCAGGCATACACATTTCTGTCATCTTGGCCAGGGTTCATCATACATTCAGATTTACGATTTCCCCTTGGCTTTGTTTCGGCTTTTAAAGAACAGATTAAATGTGAATTGATACTAAATTGCTGCTGCAACAACAAGAAAATCTGGCTAATAAAGACATTGGGCTTGACTGGGTACCTGGTTAAAGGCTATTCAGCATAAATGCAATGACAAGAGACAGAAAAAGCAATAAATCAGAGTCAGGAACACAAACTCTAACAAAGAGGAGATAGTGAAGACAACACCAAAGACAGAACTCTCAGGTTCCTGAATGATGGGCCATTGAAGGAACCATTCCAAATCCTGAAGAACTGATAAGAAGAGGTGAATTACTGTGTCATAGCAATGACTGATTTTAGTACAGGGTGGCTGTGGGACCCTGCACAATTTATGGGGTGTTTTAAGCAGCTCCTGGGAACATGAGAAGGAATCAAGTGGACTGGGGAGAAACAAGCATGACAAGTGGAGAAGAGGATTAATATAAAAGGAAAAGAGAGAAAGGCTGATTGCAAACAAACAAGCTGCTGCTCAGTGGAGTTCTCTAGCCAGCTCTGTCCCTAATAACTGCAGCCTTATGAAACTCCATTCGCCTATTTTCCATGAGACTTTGGTCTCTGCTTATGTGTGATTCACAAGCAAACTTGAGGTTTCACCCAGCAGTAAGTCCTGGAACGACGTGAGACTGGAGACAGGATAAACAGGGCTTAGGTTCTGGGTTTGGATTCTGTGAGGTCCAGTGCAGGGCTTAAGATGCATGAGAAATGAGAACTTCAATCAAGCTGCAGTAGCTGGCAAGCTGGAATGAACCGGAAGCTGCAAAAAAAAACAACCCAGGCCGGAGAGAGTGAGGCAAATAATCAGGGCAACAGTTCTACGTGGATTTAGAGCCAAGGTTTGAGGGTTTTGCAAATATAAGAGTGGCTCTCAAGAAAGAGAGAGTTTGGAGACAAGGAGCAGGCCTGGGCTGTGTTTTGCATGTTCGTGTAATGCTGTAGGTGGCAACGAAGGAATGAATGCTCCGTGTTGCTCGGTACACCCAGGAATGTGACTGAGCTGTATGTGCATGCACACCTGCAGTTTTGGGAACACATAGACCGGCCTTGCTGTTGGTGCCACCTGCAAACAGCAAGAGCAGGAAACAGAGTGGGAAAGAGAAATCCAGGCTCCCCCAGGAGCCTCAGCCTATTTCAGACCTTTAGCAAAGCACACAGACCACAACTTCGTGGTTTTCTGTGAAAAGGCTGTCTTTTAGCCAGCCCCAGAATTTTATCTCATATTCAATATTTTTCTAACTACATAACTATAAAATTTTGAGTTTTACCTTTCTTTTTTCTTGACTTCTTCTACATCTTCTATGTTCAGCAGCTCTTACATGATGAAGGGGAAATAAACCAATCACATTAGAAAATTAATCCCTTTGTTCCAAAGATAGAGATCAAAACACATTCAATAGATAAGGCTATGAACATGAAAATGGAATTACCAACCCTTGGAGTCTGTGCCAGGTATAACATAATAAAAAAATCATAGTAATTATTACCAATAATTTTTAAAAGACACTATAATATAAGAGCCAAATGAGAGTGATTAAGATCTGAAACCCAGCTCTTCCCGTTCCACCTCTATCTTCAGACTAGAGTTATACTGCAACAAGGAAGGGCTATCTTTTACAGCTTGCAAAACGTATCAGACATTAATTCCCAAACATCATTATTCTATTCTGTGTGAGACAGAAATTTAAGGAAAAAAAGTGAAGGAAAAAGCAGCAGCAGTGATGGAAATGAGAACACCCTGCAGGAGCTGATCTGATTTCAGCCGGACAGCTTCTGCTGTTTCCTTCCAGCCTCTTTGGGGGTGATAATCAATACCTGTCTTCTTCACTTCTGGCATTTTGCCTTACACACAATAGCATCTTTTGGGAATACATATAAATAGCTATTAGATTCAAATATAAATCCTTAACTGAATATATTTAGAAATGCCTCTTTTCCCCCTGTGCTTGGAAGGAAGGAGACACTTGAAAAAGATTCAATCAAAGTATAGAGTGAAGTGAAAAAAAAAACGACAACGCAGCAGCTGTACATCTTTCTGACATAAGGAAAACAGCATCTGTAAGGGGAAAAGCTGTGTGCACACATGCTCACACACAGTTTCAGGGCTCAGTGAAGTAGTTGGTTTGGCAGCTTTGTAAGTTCAGTAAAAACACATGTAATAAGAGTGAAAGTATCTTTGCCATTCCCCTCTGTGACAGGCTCTTCTCTAAAATGGCAATGATGATACAAGCCACCAAAACTAATCCTTTTTGGCTTTTCTCTTTCTGTGGCAGCTCTGAGGAGGGTTTGCCAGTGGGGGCCCACAAAGGTGCAGGTCTGGCTGGGGGAGCCAGTGAGATGCAGAGCCACCCTGACACCTTGGAATCAGTTTATGACTCCTCATTCATCCTGGCTCTGCAGGAGAGAGGCTGCTCTTTTCACTCCTGATCTTTCAAGTCACAGTACATGGCTACAAGACTCTTTTTTTTTTTTTTTTAAATATAAAAAGTCTCAGAAATTGACTGCAAAATTTCTTGTTCCTTTGGTTTTAAAATAAATCATGTCTACAAGGATTATAAGTGTAATACTGCTTTTGTTGGAAGTTCTGATAAAGGTGCTTGAAAGAAAAAGAAACATCTTTCATTAGCAAAAAGCTTTGCATTCCTCAATGCAGTCAAACTAATGCAATGAAATTCCCTGCCCCGATATCAATAATACATGTTCAAAGTAAACATGGAATTATGTATTCAGAATTTTACTAAAATACATAAGTAAATATGATCATATCTTTAGGTACAAAACAGCTATTTAGAATCCTGTCTCAGAAATGATCTTTGGAAGTATTAATGGCTGTATGAAATTTTTCTCTGCCTGCTCCTAGTATGTACCTTCTCCTTCCATTAATGTATCAAGGAAATTTATTATTAATCCAATCAGTCGGATGATCCTCTCCTTCACACTTGCAAAAAACACTATGAAGAAGAGTGGTTAAGACAGGAGTTCTCATACATTGGGAGACTTTGTTATTTTTAGGTTTTTTCCTTTGATAAGGATTACTGTTCTATTTATTTATTTACTTAACAAAAATTCACAAATTAATTTAGTCACTGTGTTATCAGCACTATGTATTAACGACTTGAGTTTCAATTTCTAGAATAGCTCCAGAGACCAAATCTAAACGACTGGATTAGTCAGAGCATAAATCCGCACATGTCCGGATTTTTAATAGCTTTTATACCTGGATGGCCCCTGGCTCCTGAAGAGCCTGTGATAGTTTTGGCATCTCTGTGCTGTGACACAGGCACTGCTGAGCCACCACTGCCTTCGGGCTGAGTGCAGACACACCCCACAACTGCCTCAGGTCATTCAAAACCACAGAGAATGAGAATAAATCAGAAATACCTACGTTTTACCTCAGCTTTGTTACAGCTCTTGCTTGATGTTGCCCCCCCACTGACGACTGTGAGCAGCCCACGTTAGGAGGTGCCCAGAGGAGAGACCCCGAGGATGCAGCGTTCGGGTCGGTGAGGATGACAAGATGAGCAGCTTCCACTGGAGACCCTCACCACCACCCAGAGCTGTACCAGCACATTTACATGGGAAATGATTGCTGTAGAGCAACATTCCCCTCTCTGCTCTTTATTTCATATGCTGAAGTTGGGGAACAACAAAAAGAATTGCAAACCCTACAGTATTTGCTTACTCACAGCTTCTTACTTCTAATTCTTAATGAATACGATTTTATTAATCATCTGTATTTGTTGCTGAATGCGCTGCACAATAACCAAGGGCAGCAGAAGGAATTAGCACACTTGGGAGACACACAGTTACTTATTAAAATGGTTTTAGACATTTATATTGTGAGGCTCTTTTCAGAAAAGGAATGAGCCTCCCCCAGCACTCACTGAAACCGAATGCAATGAGGGAGATGTGTACCAGCCACTTCTGGGATAATCATGGTTTGAATGTGCACGGTCAATTAGCTAAAAGAACAAAACCTTTCGTGAGAGCCTTAAGAAAACATGAGATTATACTATCAAATATACCTGGCTAGGTAATTACAGTGCTGATCAGTAGCTTTAGAATTTAGAGACACTAAATCAACTGCTAGGAAGGCACATGGTTCCCTTTGGCACTGCAGGGCTGTTTGTCTGACTGAAGCACTAAGCAGAGCTGGATTGCCCAAGGATTGCCTGTGTCTGAGACAAGATGTAACTGGAGCTGACTGGGAACCTTCTTGTGCTGGAACAGCAGTGTCTGAAGAAGCTGCAAGGCCAATCTGAGGTGCATGATGGATTGGCTACACAGCTTTACTTCCATTTATTTATTTCAGCTGCTAAGCTTCTCAATCTGCATTTTCATGAGCTTTCAGCAGAATCATTGAATCCAAATGGAAATAATCTATCTGGCTAACAAGGGTGCACCAACCGGCTAATTGTATCATCTAATGGAAATTCAAATGAACAGGAAACAGCTTTGAGCTACAGGACAATTCCAGGTGCAATAGTGAAGGCAGGAAAAACAGTTACAGCTGAGAATCTGCTGTGGGAGCGTGTGGCAGTCAGAACCAACAGCAGCAGGCAACACACTAATCCCCCAGAATAACTCCTGTAATATTTTGTTAACAAATAAAAAAGTTGTCGATAATATTGTGGGGGAAAAAAAAAAAGCATGTGTAGATAATGCAATGTACTTAAATAATCTTCTTTTGACAATGGTAATTAAAGGGTTCTATTCCCATTTTCAACAAACACATTCTATTAATAGATCTATTCTGCAATAATTGGGTTTTTTCTTCTCCTGAAAAATGATTTTCAGCTGTAAAAAATTAAGCAGATTCATGGAGTCTGGAAAGGTCAAAGAGACCTGAATCTGAATGCTCTTATTTTTTATACTGTTGACCTACAGGGTTAAGATAAAAGTCAGTCACCATGATGATATTCATAGATGACTTTTTAAAGGTAACTTTGTTCATAGTGACAGAAGGATACAGTAGTTTAAATACAAACTCCTGGAGTGAAGAATGAGGACAAATACCTCCCTGAGGAAAGGAGGCCTCATCCAAGGTCCATTGAATTAATTAGCATCAACATTAGCTTTGCCTAAGGGGCTAAAGCCTTTTTTTCTCTCTCTCTTTTTTTTTTGTTGACTGGGCTGCATATCACAATATTACAATATGTAGCATGTAGCATCCAAAACCACACTTAATCATCTTTGTTAGCTAATCCATTTATATTTCCAGCACTTAGAAAGAAGTTACACTCATAATGGTGTATTTTTGCATTTGAACTCACTGACTTCAATTCAGCTGTTACCAATCCTAAGGCAAAAAAATAAAAACTGTCTTGCAGCAATCTGAATCAGGGAGATATTCATAGATTTATATTAGAAGAAATGCTGTCCTTTTAGCCATTTAAATCTAACAAACTTAACCCATGCTTGAATGCAACTGTAGCATCACCAATCTATCGGTGTGTAGCCAACTATGTGGTAGTATATGGGCATAAATATTTAGCATTTGCAACTTCAAATTTAAATTTGAGAATTGCAGCCCTTTTTCTTCAAGAAGACCACCAATAGTGGCAAGCCAGAGGAATGCAGGAGCTGTAAGACTGTGTTCTTCTACTTCAAATTTGAAATTATTTGCTAAGGCTTAAAATGGTGCCAGTTACAAGCCCCAGGGCTTTGTTGTAGGACAAACATTTCTTCATTCAGTCACTAAGATATGTCAGTATTGTGCAGATCATCATGTAAGCCAACAGCTCCTGCAGCGAAAGGACACTGCCATTTTAGTCCCCTGTGTGGGTGGATTTTGTTCTCCTGTGTGTCTTTGTTGGATGGCTGATCAGTACCCAGTTTGCAAAACAGGGATTCATTCCAACAAAGAATTCTACAAATTCAGAAACTTTACCATAATCTGATTATTGAGCATTACTTTTTTGACTGTTCCAATCAAGAGGTAGAAGAAACTACATGCACAGCAGCTGGTACCTGGAAGTCCCTCTACTATTCTTGCTACAACAGCTTAAAATGTTATAGAAGTTCCTTTAATCCCCTACAGGAAAAAGTATTGTCCTTCTTTAAAAAAAAAAACAAAACTAAAAAACCCTAAAACTGAATAAATTACATCTTTTACTTAAAACAAGAAAATCTGAGTTAAGACTGAAACTGTTAACTCTCTCTGCATTAACCTTAGATACTTAGCTTTCTTATCTTAAATTTTGAGAGGAAAATGGGATTGTTACATTATTGTTGCAGTTCCCTTTTGAGGTTTTATGTTTTATCTCTTGCTATATTTAACATGTCAAGTGTTTTGCACAACTGCAAGAATAAAAACTATTTGTTGGCGACAACCTCCTACAGACTATGACTTCTGTGAAATTCCTGTATGATGGTGACAGGTCAGGTACAACATCAGAGGACACAAGAAATGAAATTCTGTGCTCTCTGTCTCGGTGCTGGAGTGCCTGTCTGAAATGTTCAAAGGCAGTAGCACCTCAGGAAGGGGAAGGTGACCACCAAGACTGTGCTTGGATCTGCTGACTGGTGTCTCAGAGAATCACATGCATCCTTCTCATAGCTTTGAAAAAGGCTGCTTACACAGGGAGCACTTTTCTTGCTGGACTCAAATATTCTCACTTAACTGTTTCTTAGAGGGAAAGGGAAAGTGAATAAGGAGCACCTTGAAGGGATTGATGACAGCATTCAGAGCATTTGTGGGACAGCTCATTAGGTACTGTAAAAAGGGCCCCTCACAAAGTGCATTAAAGAATCCGAGGGGAGCACATTCTTGATAAGTTTTAGATCCCAACTCAAAGGCACCATGCCAGTTTTATAACAATGGGGTGAAGCCAGTGTGGAACACTTCAGAAGGATTTACAGGAATAAGGTGTTCAACCATGTATCAGGGATGATCAATGAGGAAGAAGAGACATACTTCTCTACTGATGTTACAGACCAGATAGACAAGACTGCACAATAATGTAAAAATAAAATCAACCTTCTAAGTCAGAAGGTGATAACTTTTGTAACAGGCACCCCTGCCATCACGGCCCCTTTTTCATGATTTTTCTTTTGATACACAATAATCTTTTACACCATCTGAAAGGTAAGTCTGGGTCTGGTTACTAGCTCAACAAACGACCCAGTTTCTCCACTTGACTATTCCAATGCTGAATAATTTTTTTTCTCTTGTCATTAGTAATCCACGAGAAGAATGCAGTTACTCTTAAGAATTTTATTCCTGTCAGAATTTAGTGGTACATAGACACTGAGAACAAGACCACATTAAGCATAATTCTTACTAAGGACTGGAAAAGTACCAAATCTTTGTGGCTATACTCTGTTTCTACCTTTAGCACTTCCACATTGCTGAAATTAGAACACTAAAAATCTGAATGACGCATTGCATGCAGTATGAAAAGATGTTAAACAGTATCAAGACCAGTTCTGAAATCTAAATAGACATTTTTCATTATGAGGTAGTTACTCATAACTAAACTTGAGATGCTGACCCTAAGTCTTGCCTAATCATTTCCATTCATGTCTTAGTAAAATGAGAGGCACCAGGAAAACAGCAACCTTGGGGTGCTTCCCCTCTGCAGTAGGGTTTCCTGACAGAAAGCACTTCCACCTCTCAAGTCTACTTTGTCAAAGTAATTGCTACAACCCTTATTACTTCCAAGATATTTACATTCCCATCAGCCCTCATTTCCCTGTCAAAAACAGTAAAATGTCATACCTTGAGATAGTTCAATGGAGCTGAAGTAAAGCAGGCCTGCAAGCTCTACAAATCAATCTCCATGTATAAGTTGCTTCATGCTTTTACGAAACCTTTTCCCCAGAATTAAATTCTCCCTAGTCTGATAGGCCTGACAATTCTGAAGTATCTGTTACCTCCTCTATGTAAAAAAATCTATCAAAACCAACCACGAATTACATGTTGTACTCTTTTTAATCCTTTTCTGATCTAGCAATGCCAAAAGTAAGTGCTTTTAAGAGAATTGAAATACAGGGTTTTAGGTCTGCAAGGTGCTTTAGGAACAAACAACAGGGCCTGGTATTATGCTGCAGCAATTGTGATTAGTATGACTTAGTTTATTGCACCCAAAGGCAGTGGCTTACAAGGTACAAGAATATCTGATCTAGAATTTTCCTGTGCCTATCACAAAAGAAACAGCAGTAAACTTCAAAGTCAGAGGCTACAGACAGGTGGAAGTTTATCCATGACTAATCCACTCACTAAAACTTAGTACTAGTGAGAATCACAAATGAATTTATCCCTCAAGGTTGTTGTGTCCTTCGGACACAGGGCTGAACATCATCACTGCTATTTTCATGTGTTATGGACAGAAATTTCAGCAGTGACATTGCTTTAGGTTTTGTGTGGCCATCTTTAACTGACTCAAATAAGCATATAGAGAAAAAGTACTCAGCATTTCATCAAAATTAGCCTCCTCATATTGTTTCAATTGGTAACCCCAAGTCTCCAGCCTCTCTTGACTATGACACATATAAACTTCATACAATCTACAATTTAGCTGCAATATCACTGTCTTTGGGGTTTGATTATACTTTTGATGCAAATCATGGTGGAATACAAGGCAAGGTTTCATCCTCCCTCCCCCATCACTGAGCTCCTTTAAGGCAAAGGATAGTTTTAACATTGCAATACCAGAGACATTTTACATTAGAAAAGAGTGCAGTGATCACTATCAGCATAACTTAATGGCTTCATGTGAAAATGGGTTTTTCAGAACTGATTTTATCCTCCTGCAGTTAACTTAACATTGCACAATAACCAACATATAGAGAGCTGATAGTCATCACAAGTGTGTTTCGGTAACAAAATTAACAGAGGGAAAAGCTTGCTTTAATATTACACACAATTGTGTTGTATTACTGCCCTATACTACACTGATCAAAACTGTTATAAACTCTTTTGTTGACTTTGTGAAACACGGTATTCCAAGGACTTTTATGTACTTTGTATGTGTTTGTTTACAAATTATCTTGAAACAAAATCCATATTGTATGTTTACGTGCCTCAGGATGACAAAAACCTACTTAGTGCTTAAATATAGAAATGCACAGGCATAACATGGATAGGCCCACTGAACTAATTTAGATAAAATGGAATGGAAAAATAAATAATAATATCTGGGTCTATAAGGTCTTTGTCACCAGCATTTTTTTACTACGGGTTAAAAACATTTGATGTAAACCCTTTCAACTGGCTTATGAAAATAATAAACTATAGATATTCAAACCTTGTTCCTCTGATGATCTTCGATACTGCTACCAATGAAACCCCCAGGCATCCAAAAATAAAAAAGGGAGAAAGAAGACTGAAAAATTAGAATTCTTAACTTTGAAGGAAAGTCGATATAAAAAGCAACAAATAAATATAATTCAGTTTTACTGATTATTATGGAATGATCTTCAACTCCTGCAAAGTGATGACTGTGCTGACAAAGCAGAACTAACCATATGTATATATATTTGTATTATTTATAGTCTATCAAGACCTGACCCAAAATTCCAATAGAACTAAAAAAATTCTGACACCCCTTACCCAGTTGCTCATTTAAGGTGTAGCAAAATAAACCTACAGATCCTTTTCCCTCTGTTCCTCTCTGCCCTCTGAGCACTGGTCTGTGTGAAAGCGGGGAGATCACAAGTTTAACAGCCCATAGCCCGTTGCTCTTGACAGAACACCAAGCAAGGACATTAATGCTAATTAATCACTGTCACAAGCAGACCATGTGTCAGGACGTCATATTTAAGGTCAGAAAATGAAGTCAGTAATTCTATACCACAAATGTTAGAGAAGACATGAAAAATGTAATTTTCATTTAAAGATTAGCAGGTGCTGCTCCTATTTCAGAAGTTTCTGTAAAGCATTTCAGTGTACCGACTGATTTCAAATATCTGCTGCTATCTGGAAATCCTTTGCAGTAACAACAGATCTGTAAAATATTTTTATCAATGTAAAGAGCATTAGTTTACTTCTTTCTCTGCCTTTTTAATTCATTTTTGCCTAAGTTTCTGATTAAACATTACTATGTGCAAATTATGAAAGAGAAAACCAAAATGGTTTTAACGCATGACTCAATTTTAGAGCAAAACATCAAAATGAACAGATAGCTAGGGTCATCTGAAGCACAGAATCCTCAGACTTCTAAGGCTGGATGCTGACCAAAGGTAGCTTGCTGCCCTAAGGCTTAACCAGGCATCACAGATAGGTCATATTAATCTGAATCATCAGCCACTGCTCCATTTAAGAAGAAATAGATAAAGTGTTTCATAGTTTGATCTGTTTTGGCAAATCATATGTTTTAGATAATGTAAAGTTAACTTCCTCTGCTTTGACAGTATGCAATGGTAAAGGAAAAATTACTCTGCAAACCGAAGTCATGGGTGTCTTTGGAAGAAACTTAAATATTTAAACATCTTAGAATGGCTTGGGAGGGACCTCAGAGATGATCTAATTCCAACTCCCCTGCCATGGGCAGGGACACTTTCCACTAGACCAGGCTCATCAGAGCGACATCTCATCTTCCAGGGGTGAGGCAGTCACAAGTGTTATGAAATCCTAAGTATTGATAAGAGTCACTCAGGTGTGTGTGTATGAAGTAGGATCTGAATGATACAGCAGAATCCTAACATAACTCTTTCTGTTCTTACGGTCAGCGAAGTCGGTATAGGTTTGATCAGTTTCCAAGAGCATGGTTGGCTTCTCTATCTCAGATTATCGGATATGAAATCAAAAAGAAGATTCCTTTAGGGGCTCAAAACAGAAAACAGGTTCCTGGAACCTGTCAGGTTGCTCCTGTTTCTCATTCATAAGAAAAGAGCATCATTCTGTGTTTTCATCTGTGTAATTATTCAGAACCCCCTTTTGCCCTTTCTGAATAAGTTTTTACATGATTGTAACTCAACTTTCTGATGTTTAATGAAAGACAAATTTTGGCCTTGAAGTTCTGCAAGAATATTCAACTGCATCCACCTCCCTATGTGTCTACTGGTCTATAAAAACTGAGTCAAGTCCAACAACCTTCAGCTCAGTCTTATTCTCCCAGTCTTTGACACCAGTTCTACATTTCCTCTGATTTGCAAGAAGCAAAAGCAGTACTACACATCACTCAAAAGATGGGAAGTCAAAAAGAAAAAAATAAATAAAGAGGAACACAGAAAAGCTTCATATGAAAATGTAATAAATATGCAAGAGGTCAGCTGTCAGACAGATCCTTTTCTGCATTAGGAAAACATATTCCAAACGTTTCAGCTGAAGAATACACATATATCCATCCCATGAGAACTTGCTTCAACATTCTTACATATTCAGGATTCATAAAATCAAGTGTCTTCTGTAGTTTTGAAATTATTCTGCCAGGAAGTGAGTGAAAACTTGGCTACATATCATTTGGTCTTGAAAGCTCTCTCATGTATAGCACACCTCCTCGGAAAATGCCTGAACTGAGTTGCAAAACGCCTGAACTGAGTTGCAAAACTGAATAGGAGCAAGCATCCACATTTTCCTTATATTTGCATACAGATGGCAGTTTTTCAAAGATAAAATTATAAGCTGCTAGTACACTGTCAAAGTTCAAGCAATCTGTGTTTAGTACAAACATTTCTAATAGAGTTACACTGCTGTATTGAAAATAATTAAATAGACAATGAACATTTCTCATCCATTTAATAATGCTGTACAAGTACTGGGAGGGGTATTTCACAGCCTGGGCATTCTATTTTTTTGGTTTTGTTTTGGTTTCTCCACGCACATCACTGTTTCCACGGAACCACTGCTCACGGAGAATGGATGCCCACAGAAAAACCATATAAAAAATTCCTTTTCAAACAGAATGTCACTCTCCTCTCAAATTTAAAGTAGAATTAAATTGTTGTGCAAATTCACAGAGCTGCTTTTTCTATGATTTTTAGCTATCATTAATACCCTGAAGCCCACAAAACCCTATTTCACCTACTGCTGCAATCAAGCAATCTGTACTTGTTCTAACAGGTACAGTAGACTTTTGTGCCAAATTTCTTCAGTCTCTGTGTCATCTCCCATGTGTCCAGGTTTTTGACAAAGAAAATGTAACAAGAAATTTGTTCTTAGAAGATTTGCTAGAAGAGTTTCAAACAATGAGTTTTTTTCTTGTGTTGTCAGAACAGTCCCTGCATCTGCTGCATAAAGCAGAAAAAGCCTTATGGCAGTTATTGAGATCTGCACTGATCCATGCAAAAATCATTTCTCCACTCATCCTAGCAAGTATAAACCCATCTCTTCTTAAGAGATCATGATCAATGCTATAATGACGTGTGCAGGTACAGCTGGACTAGCTACAATGCATAATCTAAAGACTTTGCAGATCATATTGACTGAAAAGTCACAAGGAAAATGTGTATAATGAAAACTATTTTCAGAAACTACCTAAAGTGTGCCATTCTGCATCTCACCAACAATTCAGTACAATTTGATGTGAAGTTTGTAACTAAATTAACTCTATGCTTGAAAAGAGTCTATTACAGTTTATAGCGTTTCAGAATGCAGGTCTTGAAAAACATTCTTTTGTTTTTGTTGAAATGGAAAATGGCTGTGAGTACAGAATTAAAAAAATTAAAAAGTCATTCCAGGGCACTGATGGCTTACAGTATTTCATCTATATTTTTTTGCCTCACACTGGTCATGTTTTTTCCACTTTTGAGCACTGTGTCTCAAGACAAGGTCTGAGGAAGGACTTTCAACCCTAGCTGTAGGAATCTTTAATGATCATCTTAAATTTAGTCATCTTTCCTGAGCTCAACATGGTCCTGTTTATCTTGCAAATTCCACAATATGGCTTTGAAGCCCTGCCCAACACTTTGCAGCAGCTCAGCCAAAGTACAAGCTCATCAAACCTGCTGATGGCTGGAGAACTTCCTCTGCAAACACATCTGCTGCTGCGCCTGGCACTCCTGAAAATTCCCAAGGGACACTGGTCAAAGCAGCTTCTAGGAGACATTTCATGGAATCATAGAATTGTTTAGATTGGAAGAGATCAAGGAGTCCAGCCGTCAGCCCAGGACTGCCAAGCTGACCATTAAAGTCCACTCAAGGCATCCTGGGATGCAGTGATCCACACTGGTGGAGTCTGCAATCCTGAGGGACACAGGCCAGACAAAGAGTTAAGTCAGGACCCTGAATTTCAGGGAAGAAAACTTCCAGCTCTTGGATGAGTAAAGTCAAGAGCAGGCCTTGAGAGACTGCCTTCAGGGAGAAGGAACAGAACTGAGCTGGCAGATCTTTAACGATACTTTCCATAGAGCAAAAGAATCGTGCAAGGAGGGCAAGAAACTGAAGGGCAAGAAGCAAACTTGCAGGCAGTGGAAGAAGGGACAGGTATCCTGGAAAGAGTACAGGGATGTGTTTGTTGTGTAGGAATGGGGTGAGGAAGGCCAAGGCACAGCTGGAGCCATTAGTCAGTGGCTCAATGTCCAGATGGGGATCAGTGTTAAGTGGTGACCCTCAGGGGTCTGCATTGGGACCAGTGCTATTTATTGTCTTCAACACTGACACAGGCAGGGGGATTGAGTGCAGCCTCAGAAAGCTGAGCAATGTCCCTTTCCCCCTCTGGTCACAGTCAGGCAGAGTGTGGGCAGGTTCCTTCAAGCTCCTTTAGAAATTCTGAACCACCATGAGCTTAGAAAAGTGTCTCCCTTTTGCTAATCCAGATACCAGCTGCACTGCCTGGGTTTCCTCCCTGTGTGGGCATTAGACAGACAAAATGCTAACTGACATTATGGTATCATGATTAAGATGCTATGACTTCGCTTTTATCTAATGTATGGATTTTCATATAAAAATCTATTATTTATCTTTGTGGAATAGTATTTCCCATCAATTGATCTTTTCCATGTGAATAAAAACTTGCCTTTAGATTTGATAGACCTATTCACTGTCACAAGAGTTTGAATTGACCCTGCTGCTGATGTCAGAGAGAGGTTATATGTAGCTAATAGCACAGCACAGCCAAGATATTAATTCAAGATTTGCTATAGATATTTGGTTTTAAAATTAAAATTATAAATGTATATTCATACAGTCTGATCTTTCAAATAGATATATTCACGTAACCTTGTTTACAAGGAAGTGTGAGAACATTTATGATGGATTTAGAAAACTAAGCAAATGCTTAAATTATTTCAAATCAAAGTGATGTGAAAAGCATATTTTAACACTGAATTGAACATCAAATGGAAATGATGGATGTCAATTAGAATTCATAGCTGGACTATCCATGCATTCCATTTCAAACTTACAGGATAAATATTGGTACACACACTCCCTTCCCCAAGGTAAAAACCCGGCTTTGCTGTTTCTATATAACCCTTGGCAATATTTTGACTACCATCCTATTATTATAATAAATAACAGCAAAACAGAGAGGAAGCAATAAAAACAACAACAAAAAAAGGTCTCCTAATAGAGCCGTTTACTGACTTCATTAACAGCCTAAACGCTTAAAGGTTTTATATTACAAACGGTGCAGCACTGAGACATCTACACATATTCTAATTAACAGCAATCACACACACTAATAGTATAACCTACTGCTTAAGTAAATGAACATCCTTGCCCCCTGCTGCCGTGAAGGGGCTGATAGGCATGCGCTTTATTGACAAAGTAAGCTAATTTACAGAGTGATTGTCCAAGAGGGAGCTGCTGTTTATTTGTAGAGTTTTTCCCACTGAACTGGCAGGGCAAACAACACGCTTAAATTGTTAATTAAAATATCAACAGCTAAATGTAAATACTATGGTCTCTGCGAGTGCACTGACACATGTTTACTTATTTAGAAAGAAGTAGTCCCGGCAGTTTTCTGTTTTAAAGAAATGCTGTAAATCAAAATGCTCCTGCAGAGAAAGGAAGGGAGCCTTCTCTCTTAGTTTCACCAGCAATCACTGTCAGTGGTTACATTTCTCAAAGAGCCACGCACTCACAGACCCATACAGGATTTAATACCACTTCACAGCTTGTTTGGAGATACCTTTCTGAAAAAATAATGAGCCAGGCTGCTCCTGGCAGAAGAGAAATCTGAACCTAGAGACACGATGGAGTGTCAACTTTTGTGGAGTTTTCAACACACAAGCCGAAGGCGCTCGAGTCTGCATTCTCTGAGTACTGACCTTTTTCTCCCAAGCTAATTAGGACATTGACCAAGAAGTATCAAATAATATTTTAATGGTCAAAGCATCAAAAACTTCTACTTCATTCTGCAAAGCATGAGAAGCTGTGGTTTTGGGAATCATATTTTAGGAAAGAAACTGATTTGAAGGAGAAAAAAAAAAAATCCCACAGCCAAATATAAGAAATTTATTGATGAATTATCAAGCGAGCACACACTACTATCAAATGTTACAGCATGCACTTCTCTCAAATGTTTTTGCTGAAGCTTATATTCAGTTTAAAAACTACACACTGGAATACTGACTCAAAGGTGTGTCCTTCCCTTTTTTCTGAGAGATGTTTCCAATTATAGACTGCTATTCACTTCCCCAGAGACAATGACCTGCACCAGCAGGGAACACTGAGAGCAATGCCAGCCTCCTCTTCCTAGGGTTCACTCCATCAATTTAATAATTTCATGCTTCTGAAATTATAAAAAATTAAACAAAATGTTGTGTCTTCCTGTCAACCTACATGTCAACCAAAACATAGCTGTGAACAAATAAAATAAATATTGTTCCAAAACCTGCTACCTAAAACTAGCAATTACATTACCATCATTCAGGGAGAAAATGTTTTTTTTTCTCCCATATTACATTAATGCCTATAAAGGAATAAAATTTGGTAGCTTTCATACAAATTTTTCAACAACACTTACTTTGTCACTTTAGAGCAAGTGTTGTTTCCTTTGTGCATTTTAATCTGTAAGAGCATGAAAGACAAATCTCGCTTCATGTCGCTGCAACAAATTACGATAAGCTGAGGTGGTATTTCCAGAAAAAGGCCTTTAATATTGCTTTTGTGCCAATCTATCAGTCCAACCTTATTAGACTCCTAGAAAAGTGTAAAGCCTGTAAATCTGCAGCTCTAAATTGCAGATTACACAAACCAAAGGGGGCACTGTGAAAAGCCTTAGATTAAATTTTCTTTTTCCTGATAAGCAGTGTATATCTGTAGAGAAGGAAAATAAGTATGCTACCCATAAGTGGGGATGCATAGAATTATTAACTTCCATTTTACTGACATTTGTGTAAAATACTAGAAGATGAAAATGCTGAAAATTATTAAATAAGTATAAACTATTAAAAAACAAACAAACAAACAAACCCAGTAAGGCAATCCTCTCAAATTTTGTATATTAGCTATTACTGCTAAAGAAAGTAATTTGAAATCATTTTACACGATCCTTCAAAAATGCCAATTCTGGGCTCAGGGGCAGCCAAAAAGAATGTCTGGAATTATTAAGGAACAAATTTGCAATGAACCCTAAAAGCATCATTACACTGCAGTGTAAATCCATGACGGATCTATCTCAGATACCGATTCCCATCTTAAATAAGATATTTAGAATGTGTGCCACAGATTTCATGGGAGAAAAGATGAAGAGACTAAAAGTTTTCATCTTGAAATAGATGACCTAAGGGAAATATGAAACAGGTCTAAAAAATCATGCACAGTAAACAGAACATAAAAAAAGGTTATTCACCATTCCTCATGAAATAGGAACTAGGAGAACAGCAAAGAAATGCTCACACAGCAAGCTTAAAATGGTAAAACATGCAATTCATATTTGAAATTGTAAAGGGAACTGCCACGGAATGTCATGGGGGACAAAATAAAAGTGGGTTTAAAAAAGTGCTTATGTGACTTCATGATATATTGATAGCTATCACACTTGATGGTGTAAATTCAAATTCCAGCTCTGGAAGCTACAGATTACCAGAAACCAGGGAAGTATAACACACAAAGCATCATTTCCTCCTCAATCTTGTTTCCCCAGGCATCTGCTCCCATCCACCCACTGCTGGGAGAGTGGCTATGGAGCAAACTGAACCTTTAGTTTGCATCACTGCTGCCGTCCTTACCTTCCTATATAATTACATCTCAACACACCCATTTAATTATTCTGTGACACTTTGAACAGTCTAGGGCCTGGCATGTGATGCATTTGCAAATGAGCTCCTAAAGACATCATTTAGCAGGGGGTGTTGTAAACAAATTTTTGCAAATTTTTATCTAATACTGTGAACTTTCAGAGAAGGGAAGTTTGGACTTAATAAGCAGCACTTGGTTGAAGCTGTCATTTTTACAGCTCTGTGAATTATTTCTATTCAGATTATGTGCCTCTTCATAGCATGATCTAACTTCTGGAAAAGAAAAAAAGAAAACCACAGCTGTATCTGGATAGGTTCGAGATTTAATGCAAGTTATTCCTCTAACTATGAAATACAGATTCAATTCAAGACCTTCAATTTGCATCTAGTAACTAGTTTGTACAGTAATAGAATACTGGTTTTATATGTAATAAATTCCATGTTGATGGGTTGCGTGAAGCAACTGCTGCATCTCAGATATTTTTCTCCCCGTAGACTAGAAAGTCTTTTGGGGACATGCTTGATTTCCCAGTTCTTCAGTACTTAGCAGATCAAGCAAACTCTATTTTGAAGACTTTTGCATGAGTAATGGAGAGTGACATCTGAATTACAAATAGGTCTGCATTGTAATTGAACCACTGTGCAGACAGAAGTGGAGTTCCAAGATTTGCACACTTAAGGAAAAGAAAAGGAAGTACTTTTTTTAATCACAAACTTTATTAATCACTTGTCACACATGCAACCATTGCAGCTATTAATCACTCACATACAAGAGCATTCCTGTTGGCTTGCTAGCCCAAGTATAAATTATCATGTCAAAGATTAACCTATTTGCTTTCATTAATACTTTGTTTTATTTCCTTCCACTGCCCATTTTCTCTCGCAGAAAAGGCTTGAATTTGGACAACTGGAGTCTGAATGATTAATCATAGTGACAGAGGGCTGACCACAGGGTCAACAAACAATGAAAAAAAAACCATAAGACACGGGTTCATTCCAGGTTATACTCATGTTTTATTTCAGAAGTGAGAGAACAGCAGGCTCTTTTCTTCAGAAATTGCTGTCTAATAGTCAGAAGGCAACCTTAGCACAATGCCTGTGCTGTTACTTCCCCACCAAAAACCCAGAGCCATTTGTTATTAGAGTTGCTGTGTAGGCCACCCAGTCTGGTGGAACAACACACTTCAGCAATTTCAGAGCACAGCTAAATACTGACGTCTCTGGGGCTTTGACTACTGCAAACAAAGCCAGCAATCAAGCCACAGCAGCTTTCCCTGAAGTGTGGTATAGGATCATAAATATAGCATGATGGCTATTAAGCTCATAAGTTGTAGTCAGAAGATCTTATAATCACAAGTCCTCAGGGTTGTACTGCTAAAAATAAAAGAACTCTGAAAGAAAACAAAATGTTTGGAATTGGACATTACTGATTGAGGAATTGAGAGTCTTATGATGACTTCTAACAATTCTAAGGGAAAAAAATGGATGTAAGTTACATTTTAATTGTGAAATGAATAGTTTTTAATAATATTTAAGTGAAAGCCTTTTTTAATACAGTAGCTACAGTAGCTACTGTACAAATCAAAGACAGAATAGAGTCCAGTTCTTGTAAAAAGCAAACAACAAAAATGTAATGAAACTATTCCCTCAGTGAAGTTTACAAGGAACTTCTTCATTTTGATGATCATGAGAAAGTTTTTTTTTATCTTGGACCAAGAGTCTAACAACAGTGATATTTTTCAACCCAGTGGAACAATTCCATCAAATGACTCAAATCCCAGCAAGATTTCAAGGTCTATTTTGCAATAGTAAAGGTTCAAAGATGCTCAATCAAAACTCTCCAAGAGATGAAACTCTGTAAAAATCTCTTTAACAGCTTTTATAAAAAAGGTGTGGTGACATCTCACTTTTTTTTTTTAATGCTTGCAGAAACTGAATGTGAAGAATCAATAGAAAAAGAAAATCTTCAGGTGAAATTAAGAAGAATGGGCAAACACTCAGAAAGAAGATACGGGCTGCTTTGCTTTGGCTTTCATATATAATCTACATTCTGTGATGGACAACATAGCTCCTTGTGACATAGGACAGCTGTAAGCAGGGATCCTTTCTCCAAAGGACTGTGTTTTCAGAAGACTTAACTCCTTTGCATATCTAAGTTTTCAGAGCTTTCTTTAAAAAAAAGTGAGGAAATGTTTACTCACACAGCTATAATTTTTAAAATTTAAACTGATCTTTGTAGTAAATTTTTTAAAATCTTAAAAATGATGTGACTGGAAGCTTCAGCATGCAATATATCTGTGTCTTTTTTCTTGACATTTGAGTTGGCTCAAGATGCGGATAAAAAAAGATGCAAGGAGATAAACATCTCATTTTGTCCAAACCCTTTCGAAATAAACACATTGTAAATTTGGAAATCAGTTAAATTCCTTAAAGCAACATTATGCTAAGCAGAATGCTGTATAAGTGTTTTTACTTTGACTTCGTTTCTCTGATGCCACCATCCATGCCCAACTCTGCAGTTAAGTCTGTCAGTCTTTGAATGATACCTTCCTCTTGGGCAGCATTTTCCAGATCCAAATCTCAAAGCACATGACAAATGTCAGCATTTCTATCTTAGGACATGGAAACCCAGGAGAAGAGGGGGCCCAAAGAACAAAGTTAGGAATCAAATCAAAGAGTGTTCAACTGTATTTTAACCAGCACAGACCCTTTTCCCAATGATACCAACCACAGACACCCCTGAACTGCAACTGCAATCACCCAGCAGCATTCCCAGCCAAGGCTGATCTGCAGGGAGTCCAATGGCTTAGTTTACCCTGGGTGCAGTGCTGACCATCAAATAAAACTACAGCATACTCCATGTGCTTAAAGAAGTGCATGGATTTCTTGGAATACAGGAGTTTATAAAGCTCATTCCTTTACATACTGAAAACAGCAGCATTTCTTTACGAGTTCAGGGGCATGTCAGGCCATTTTAGTATTTCCATTAAAAAAACAAACAAAAAAGCGATAATACTGACACAACTCTACCAACAGGAGTCAGCTGTAAAGTAAAACATTAATTTATATATATTTGATTACATAACAATTCAACACACACACAACTATCTTACTGTGAATATTTGTGTGACTGAACTTAATTTCCATCATCATCTTATTCTGAAGTGTTTTTCTAATCACTTCATTTTGCTTTGTTTCAGAACTCCCACAATTACCAGGAATCTTTCCAAGAAGGCAATTTTTGCCAACCAGTTAAATGCAGGACTCAGGAAAGTTCTCTGTATACAATCTGTCTGATCTACCTCGTCACCTGAGAGGATAAACAGGCTTTACCTTGGTCTGTAGGCATTAACTCTGTGAGCTTTAAAATCCAACCTGTTCTCAGAGTGATTGCCTGCCCAACTGCACTGCATTACACTGAGTTCCTCTGAAATGCTCAGACTCCTGATCACCCTGAGAGCTGTGCAAATAAGACTTTTTCAGGGCTCTGTAAAACATAGTTTGGGTTTTTTTTATTTGGTTGAGGTTTTATTGTGGATAAACCCAAAATTATTTCCCCACATTTCTGCTCAGCAAAATTGTCACGAAAGTATTTTGCCTTGGTAAGAAGTGGCTAATTTAATTCCAGATAAAATGCTTTTATTGTCAAAGCTTTCCTTCTTTAGAAAGCTAAATTTATAATTTAAGGTGAGGGAAAAAAAAAAAGACTGTAATTAAAACCTGCAAGTTTTAATCTAGAAAATGTTTCATTTTGCAGAGAGCTTTGTGTTTAATTTCTCCAGCAAAAAAATGTAGTAGACTATATGAAAGCTAACTTTCATAGTCATGGAAAATTCAAAACTACCTTTTGGGCACATAGAACACTCCTTGGAAAATTTAACTCAGTTTTAATTATATTTTTTTAAGTAACCAATAATTTCTCAGGATCTTACTTTTACTACTTTTCTAGAAATGTCTACTTGAAAATTCATTCCATGAAATGCAAGGCTTTGATCTGCTGCATGATTGCTCTGTGTTAATATTTAGTGTATTTGATAACTTATTGAGATGGATATTTCAGTGAAAAGCTGCAGTTCTTAAGCACACATCCAATGTGCTTCTGTGTCATTGTTCAGCTTTCCCTAGATTAAAACAGAACTGCACAGAGTTTAAGTGGATAAGAGATCATTATTAGTCATTTGCTTAGACTGTTTTGCACACCAGTTGATTGGTCATTTCATATATTTTTCAACATAAATAGAGGGTTTGGACCACAGATGAGGAAATGATGTTCACAAGAAAATATCAGTATGGATTCAAGAAGAAATTCTGAAGAGTTCTGAACAAGCTCCATATAAATGTACTAACTGTGGCGAGATGAAATACATCAGATGAAAAATACATCTTCAACCCTTAAAAAGCTCTCTTGCAACTATTTTACCAAATAATTCATTATAATGTTCCTATATTCCATTGACCTCTATGTGATATGGAACTTATCCTAGCAAGAGGGGATAGGTAACTTTGCAACAAACCACGTGTGAACACTGGAGCAGTCACACAAGCTAAACAAAGTGAATTAAGCCAATTTTAGTTGTCTTCTGTGAGGTTACAAGGTGAAGAGTATGAGCTATAAAACAAAAGCTGCTCCCAGTGGGATCTGATACCTGCACATCAAAATATGTTCAAGCCTATTCAAATTAAAAACTAGAAGACCTGGAGGTTTACCTAGAAACACTAAAATAATTTTCAAGCCCTTTTCTTGAAATTCAGCAGTCTTCCACTGGGAGCACTGGTCTTTGAAAGACCTTCTGTCCTATATTAAGCCACAGGTGTTAGCAAAATTGAAGAGGTTGCCTCAGAAGAGGCAGAAACATTATATTACACAGGATGACATGAGTAATTCAGATGATAGCAAAAAATCCTAATTTATTCAGGAAATGACATTTTATTTACCGTGGTTCTGCAATTTGAAAATTTAGAGAAGACAAATCAATACAAATTTCTTGCTAAGAGAAGGCATAAGCATCTGACACGGCTGGCTGCTGCCAACAAACCACTTTCAGTATTCACACAGGGTTCTGGAAGCAGCAATGTGTTTGAAAACAAGAGGGAAGTCCTCTATAATGAAATGCCCATTCATTTTTCATGTTACACTGTTCTGCCCATTCTTTCCTTCTCTCATATATCACGCTTTTAACAACTCAAGTTTTTTGCCACTGCTCCATTAGCTTGATATTCTTTTTCAAACTGTTGTCAACTTGTTATTTTTCAGTGGTTGACAACCTGCCTAAAAAATGCTGTACCTGGAGGAATATCGCTTGCCCGATTCCTACAGAGATTACATGGTAATAATTTTGCAATATATTATGGAACTATTAGAAATTCTGTATGAAATACAATGAAAACCATAGACTTGTATTTTAATTGTTCTCCTGAATCAAGCCTGTCAGAAAACAACAATAAATTTTCTCTGAAAAATCTGGCTACATCAAAATAAAGACATATTGTAAGATCCTCTCAATTCATCATAAAAAGCTTGAAAAATGCTAAAGAATATTCTAATACCTTAAAAAATATTGAAGGTTCTTTTTTTTTTTTCAATTTTTGATTCCACCATTATTTAACTATTTCATTACAAACTAAAATTTAGAGGGGACAAAACGCTCTTTCATAGAAATAAAGACCTAAAGTCTTAAAAGTACTTTTTTTCCACCAAGAGGGTTTTTTTAAAATTTCAATATTTTTAAATATTTTTTTCTCTACTTATCTCTTTCCTAGCCTCCACAGATGAAAGTGAAGTCCTGATTCTACACAGGAAGAAGGACCCAGACCTTCAGGAGAGGGAGCACCAGGCCCCTCAGAGCAGAGGCGAGGCCGAGCTCCAGGACCTGACCCAGACCTCCCACGCCCAGGATGAGCCGTGCACACACCTGGCTCTGCTCATTCAAACCTTTCTTCTCTTGCCCAGTCCAGAACCCTGTTTCCTTTTTTTCATTCTCTTTGCTGAATGGCAAAAGGAAAACAGTTTTTAAAACTCTGTCAGCCCCAGAGTTTTAAACAGGGCACTTCCAGGGACACGGAGCAGAGGAGAGGCAGCTGTACCACTGCCTGAGCTTTGTGCTCCACTTCTGCTATTTTAATACCACAACTCATATCACACTCCGGCAGTGACCCAGCTGGGAGATTTCAAGTGACTTACAAGGAAAAGATCATCTTTATTTTGTGAAGTTTCTTTCTGAACTACACTGATTATGAGCCTCCCGGAAAAAGAGCTGATGGGTGTTTTTGCAATTTAGAAACTAACTAAAATAATGATAAGGCTAAAAATAATCTCTCAACTCTTTTGAGGGAGTAGGAATACATGACCTAGACTGAGAGGCTGAGGGAAGAGGGCTGATTTAGCCCGGAAGAGAGAAGGCTTTGGGAACACTGAAGAGCCATCTGCCAGCCCCATGGGCAGGTCGGTGCAGCCCGAGCCAGGCTCTGGATACAGCTGCACCACGAGACAGTGGCTTTCACATGAATCAAAGGAGATTCCAGCAGGACACCACAGCACTGCTCACTGTGAGGGTAAGAAAGCACTGGAGCAGGTGTAATGGCAAGGCTCTGGGATCCTTGTCCCTGAAGGTATTGTCACCTTGACAGAGTCCCAAGCAGCCTGGTCTGAATTCAGCACTGACTTTGCTTTGAGCAGTACATGGGATTGGAGGCCCCATGAGGACTTTCCAGCCTGGGGGAATCCATGGTTCTATAAGTTCTGGTGAAACAGGAAACAACTGAACTTCTCCACACTTGAGAAAAACAAAACAGGGAGAATTTTTGGTTTGCTTCTTAACTTATCAAAAATGCAATCATTTTGTCCTGATCAAGAAGCAGCTGACATGACACAGACTGTTTGAAAGTTTCTACAGATATTTCGAAATCTCCTGAATTCTGAAGGAGGCAAGGCTTAAGACCAGATTTGGATGCAGTAGCTTGCCTGGCTGTTATCAGAACTTATCCCTTAGTTTTGAGTATTTCATTTTTCCTTAAGAAATAATTCTTCACTCATCTAATTGTATGAAAAAAACTTGTGAAAGTAAAACTAATGGAATGACCTCTGCTGACTCCCACTTGTGGTTGGAGCCCTAATTAAAGGAACAGTACGCAGAAACACACGTTTCCCTTCTCTCCCTATTTGAGCTCCGTTCATTTGTAAGAAAAAAACACTTTATTGTCATGCCTACACACATTGTAAAATATGGTTCCAAAGATCTTACAAGCCCAACATAAGGAAGTCAACTGCTCTTACACTGCAGGAAACTAACAGACATCCTACATTATAACGTGAAAAGAGAGCAGGGTTTCAGCTTCAAATGAAAGGAATCAAACCCATGACTGCTGGTGAGGTGTGCATGTCTGCAGGCACGACTGTGCTATTCTTGTCTCTAAATAATAGCCAAAGAAATACAACTAAGTGTTGTGCTAAAGTCACAGTTTCTGCTACTTCATCACGAGAGTGCTCTTTTAGTGAGCATCTTCTGTTCTTCAGAGCCACAGAATATGACCATATGACCTTGTCCTAGACTAAAGTGAAATATACAGAAAGATGATTGGTATTACAAGAATTTTTTTTTTTTTTTTGCTGTGAACAAATCCTCTGTGAAAAAAGTTATTCTACAGCAGGAGCATTGAGAATAAGATGAGAAAATACAGAAATATATAAAGAAACTAGGCAGTGCTTTTCTTAAAAATAACCAATACATAATTTGCTTAAGAAAAAAGAAACAAGCAGTGTTGCTCAAAACTCTGAGTGTTAGAGGACTGTGTTTGCAGAAAGCCTGCTAGAGGTGAGAACTGACTGGTAGATGGGGCTGCAAGTTTAAGCACTTTAATATTGGGTTGTCACAGGTGGAAAAGAAAGTATTATGCCAAAATTTCAGATGTCTAAATTTAGACAGTTTCTAAAGCTGTCCATTATCACCCTGTTTTTTGATGCAGCATGCTGGATTCTGGGTTCTCAAATATATCTCTACGAGTTTTACATAAATGCTTTTAAAATAGAAATTATCAGTGCATGAAGGACAGTGAATCCCACTGACTTCTATTCGCCTGGAAGCACAAGGCTGGGTAAGAATAGATTTGGAACTTTCTCAAAATTCAGGAAGCAAGGGAGGAAGGTATAAGTGAAGTACATTTGTGTTCTCAAAGGCATCCACTGGGTCCCCCAGAGCAGGGAATTTCCCTCTTGTACACACACTGCCCAACTCTGCTGGATAAGAGCTCAGCCTCTGATGTCACCGTTAATGTAAGCCAAGCATTCAGACAGCTGTGCTAACAAGCACATTAAAAAATAATTTCCCAGACTTCTCACTGAAATGTGCGAGTCCCAAGGAGTAAAAGTGATGCAATTTGTAATGCAGACCAGTAATTACAACTCCAGTGGTTTACCACTCTAATAAATACAGAGTGCTAAACAGTGCTAATCTGGACTTACTAATTCAATTTCTCCCTTCACCCCAATCCACTGCAAATAAGTCTGAGATCAATACTAACAAAACTGTCTTTGTGGTATCAGGTTCAGTCCTGCTAATGTACTGTTATATCTTAATTTTCCTGGACATAAAATCCAACATAATTAGACATACTCTGGAGAAATTGTTTCATTTATTCCCTCACTGTCATTAGTATTGAGATCACAGGGGGGGAAGGAACAGTAACCTGCATAGCACTGCAGCAAACAATTTACCATGGTTGCCTTCTAGCAATGTCATTTATTATTGTTTGAGACAGCTCAAGCCAGTTCATACCAGTTAAAACACTTCAGCCAACCTGAAAATTACACTCTTTCAGGGCTTTCATTAGAAAAAAAAACAAACAAAAATCAAAACCTCTTTCAATTTGATAATTACTATGTGTATTTTCCATACTGCAATAACAGAACTATGTATTCTGTCATGGAAATCACTTTAGAAATCATTTATTATATAACACTAATCAGTAACCCAATTTTCCATTAATAACTCAAAAATAAAATAAAAATTCGTAATACAAAACCCACCAGTTGATATTATCCTTTTATTTTCTTGTGTTTACCATTGTAAATAACATGATTCACATTTTCTGAAATGCTTTGTATTATATCAGAGCATTTGAAATAATCCATTTGGAAAGCAGTAGCAAAAAGATTTTGATTTATGTCAGAGTGGCTGCCCATTTTTCAGAAAAAAATGATAGAACTCTTCTAGCAAACCTAATAAAAGACTATTATGAATGACTGGTAGAACAAAAAGCTTATTTTTCATGTTACAGTCAAAAGGCATTATTAACCTGACAGTAAAAGATTTTAATTCCTAAATTTTTCTCTTATTTCTGACCCCCAGAAGAAGTGCCCCATTGGTGGGGACAGCTGAAAAGCCTGAAGGGAAAACCATCTTTCTTCAGAGGCCAAAGCCAAGTTTGGCCATCTTCACAATGTAATTCTAAAAAAAAATCAGAGAGCCCACTTGACTAAAACATTTTACCCATTTTGTTTAACTGCATATATATATATATATATATACACACACATATATATATTCAATATATTCAGCTTTTCCCTATGCCCTGTTCCTCCAAACACAAGCACAGGAAACACCACCAAGAATTTACTCGTGATGAGTTCTGGCATGGTTTGTGCACATGCAACCTGTAATAGATAGGCAATTCTTGGCCTGGATCAATCAACCTTTCCATTTTATGGAAACAATAAGTTTCCAGCACTGGTACAGTCTCGGAGAAAGAGGGGGAGGGAGTGAGGTTAGAGATGTAAATAGCTGCCTTTCTCAATCACCTCTTGTAAATTCCCTAAAGGCTCACAAGACTCCCCCAGGCCAACAGAGCAGAGAATTTTATGTTCTTGATTCATTTTTCTCTATTAAATGCAAATAAAACTATTGAACTTTCTTTGTATAAAGAAAGCTAAGTGTGTAAATATTTGAATGAACATGGAAACAAAACTCTCATGGTTACCAGTAAAACAGACTTTGAAATACATCATGCTGTACCAGTTGGGACAGTAACAAGTCTACCACTGTGACCAGACTTTAAATGGAAATTCCACAGGACTGAGGAGGGACTGTGTACTCCACCCTGTGACCACGTGAAGGCAAAAGGAAGCTAAATGCACAGCCCCATAGACTCAACAGACAAGATACTCAGAACCCCTGACTGCCCAAGTCTGTACAAGGGAAGATCAAGCAGCAGGTTACAGGGAAGCTGCTGGGCTGCAGTCAGCATCCTGGGATTATCCACACCCACACTGGCACACTTGGATGACACTTGGAAAGCATTCCTTGGATGCTTTATTGTATCAAAGTCAACAGACTTTGGAGTGCTTCAGGACTAGAGGACTTTGAGCAGCACAGACAGATGCAAAGCCCCATTTTTCTAACAGCTTCCCTCATTTAATAAAATTACAGTGTTTTGTCACTGGAGAGAATTCTGGTAATGATCAAACAACTCTTCCAGGCCTGTATTAGACTTAATGTCATGCTCAATCTTGCCCTTATATTTTGAAATAATCTAAATTTACCTAAGCATACTGGTGTTAGGTGCTGTGACCTAAATCATCTGTACCATCTTACCTCTCGAATGACAATGGCAGTTTTCAGAGTGAGTACACACTTGGAAGAACACAGTCTATCAATTACTGCTATTTAAAAGCATTAATTAACATAAGAACAACAACATTTTGATATTAGTTGCTACAGTGGTGGGATTTTTTTCCTGGAAAATAGAGAGCTGCTATCAGCAATCTTTTGTCATTAATCTAAGTAAATAAACTCATAATCAACTAAATTCATGATCTGCATGACATTGGACTAAGCAAAAATAAATCAATCACTCCTACGGGATTAAGCAGAGCTTCAAGTTGACCAAGGTTGCTTACCTTTGAGAACAAACTATTTTCTAAAAGAGTCAATCTCAAAGACTTTGAACAAGCAAGTTGCTTTCAACTTAATGAAAGCAAGGTTTACATTTTATTGGATTTGTGTTTGCTGTCTAATGTGGTAACAATGAAGCATAGCTAAACATTTGAATGAAATTAAATAAAAGGCATCTTTGATTTGCAGAAAGTCAACCCAAGCGCAATTTTACTTTGAGGCAGAGGTATAATGTGGAGTGGATGCCCTCAGAAAGGCTCTTTAAAAGTTTCATATTTGGTTAGTTTTTGTTAACTGTAAGCTTCTACTTTCCAGCTTCTGGGTTATTCTTTTTTAAATGTATGACATAAACATCACTGGGAGCGGTAGCATTTCCCACTGCCAGAATTCTTCCAAATGTTGGGAACACTAGAAATACTTCTGCTGAAAACAGCAAATGCCAAGTGTCAGTGGGACTACAAAGTACATCATATATATCATGTATCATCTCAAATTCCCATGGTATTCTAAACCTAGACATAGATATTTACCTCTGCTTCCTAATATGCACCCATGTAAATGAAAAATCTGCACTAAGTATACCCTAAACCATTTTGTCAACCATGGTTGACAAAATTTCAGTTTGTAAAATATTTTTTTTCATCTATTTGTAAACTGGAAGTCACATTACAGCATCTTCCTTCTTCACTTGCAGGTGACAGTACAAACACAGAATTTTCCACCTATTTTTCTCACCAGCCATCATGTACTGCTGTATATCCAACGCTAAGACAAGCATTTTAGAGTAGCACTGTAGTTATAAACTGGACCTTATCCCCCATTTTAAAACAAGCCATGAACATTTACTTGGAAAATTCAGCCAAATCAGCTTGCACACAATTCACACAGTAGCTCTAATGTCAGTGAAGCAACCTTCTCCCACATAAAATATGTTTTTACTTTATATAACACATACTCAAGATATTCAAATTCCTCTTGAAAAACTAAGTTGAGCAAACCAGCAGACAATTGACTTTGGTGAACCCAGGCTGCATTACTCGCAGGCATTGCACATGGTCTCACATTACCACACAGACTGCTGATCCCCTGTCTGAAACAGGAGGCTCAGGGTGCTTGGTTTTGTTAGGGCTCTGTAGGGCAATGCCAGCAGGAGTCTTTTAACTGGAAGGTGAACAAGTAAATAGCCTGATAATGATTCCATATTTATTTAACAGCATAGTTATTTTACTAGCCAGACACTGTCTTCAGAGAAATCCTTGGAGGGTTTCTAAACCTTCCTCAATTCATCACTCTTTATCATCCTAACAAAACCATATTTGATTCATCTCAGATGTTAACCAGGCCAAATCTGATTCATTCACAAACAGCTGGTGCTTCCATGCTTTTCCATTTTCTTTCAATGATCATATGTCCTGGTGGGAATAATGTCTTAGCCAGATTTCTGGAACAAGTAAAATCTTTCTCTTGCACATGTATATTCAAAATTTGTATTTCTGTGTGAAAATAGTACTTGGATTCATGCATATCAATTTTCTCAGACTCAGCTCAGACTGAGCTATTTTCTAGAATTTCTGTTAATGGTCTGTAAAAGCTGGCAAAGCTTCATTGCTGTCCAGCCCATCTCCAGCCTCACTCTAGAAAAAATCCAAACATTGTACTCTGTCCAGTTGTCACAAGGATACACGGATGAAGCAAGGAATCAGAAAATGGGAACAGACTTTTTAATTTCTGGGGGAGGAAAACTATTATCCTCTTATGTATTTGCACAACAGATTGACAAGGATGAGCAAAAGCCTTTATATTCTAAAATAGTATAAATAATAAAAGTGATCTCTATGTCTGCTTTCAGTTTAGAATTATTGTAATGATGAAATCTAGAAGAGCAAAAAAAACCCAAATCTTTTGTTTGAGGAATCCATGACTTGTTCTACAAGAGATCAGTGAAAAGCCACTACAGCCAGCCAGACTCTACCTTCTCCAGTGCTGTAACTGAGAGCTAACATCCTTAACCCAGGTCTGCAAGGCATATGGTCCTCAGCCATCCATGTGATTTGGAATGATGGATTTTTAAATATCCACCATCATGAGCAGCTAAGGCTTTAATCTAGATGAACAAGTCATTTGGTGCAATCAATTGCTGCAGCAGCTAGTAGCTGAGGTTCCTGCATGTGCACTTTATGTACTTCCCATGTCTTATTCTGGGATGCATTCAGCCTTGTACCCTGCTACCATCCCTAAATAAACAACTGAGAAGTACTCAAGGGGCCAGTTATTTGTTTGGACTTTCCTTTTATGGGCTGGGATTCATTTTGTGTCCCCACTGAAAGAATTTCCAGGATTTGTTTCCTTTGAAAAAAATATACTTTACACTTCTAAACACTTTCTGGATGTGCAGCAGTGAGTGGGGTCAAGGTGGCACAATAAGAGCAGTCAGGGCAAAACCTGCTGATGTTCTGAACTAACACTGATGAAGATGAAGGCAACTTCTATCCAAGGTCTCTGCCAAGAAAATAGCAGCTAAAAATAGGCAGGAAATACATGTGGATTTGTCAATAAGAGAAAAAGAGAAGCTGGCAAAGGAGGTACAGCCATGGGGACACAGCCTCAGCACAGATGCAGGGAGACAGGAGAGCAGTGAGAGGGAGCAGAGCACAGCAGAGGTTCAACACCTGGCTATGAAATGGGCTGCTCTTTTAACAACTGGCTCCACACCGAACAACCCTGAAGTAACTCCAGATGTATCACAGAAGTTAACCTATTGCATGAAATATAACTATGAAACTGCAATTCTCTAAATTATGGTTTTGAAAATACCTTTTGAAAATATGTTTCCAATACATCGTCTCTAAATTGATGAGCTATTTTTAGAAAATCTGAAGAAAATATTTACGTATCAGCCAAACCACTTATTACTATCAGCCAAACCACTGTTACTCCAAAGACTTTTTTTTTTTTAATTTAACGTTGAAATCACAACTTGAAAATCATTTAAAATCCTTTGAAAGCAGTGTTGCTCCTAATTCAATTCATCTGTATTCATGCTTATGAACATAAATTAGGACTAGGAGAACGAGCACTATTCAGTTGTTAAAACTTTATTCACCCTTGATGAACCAATGAGCTTTAATAGACTACAATCAATTTAAATGTTACTCTATATCTACAGCCAGGTATTTGTCTTCATTTATTTTTTTTTCTTTTAAAATTAACTAAATCATGTGGATGAATGCAGTTTTAATATGTCAAAGGATAAATTAACAAAAAGGTTTTGAGACCAGTGACAGTGATCCCACATAAGAAAATTGAGAAGATATAAATCATACTGGCTCAAAAGAGTTTCATTTCTTTACAAGCAATCTCCAAAAGCAAATCTTCCCTCAGTTGCTTTCCAACATGATAGAGTAGATGCCAATTCAACTTTATCAGCATTGTACCCTGCAAACTCCATCATTATATAGTGCAGCTGTGCTGAGGTTCTCCTGTGTCTTTATTTCCATGTGTTACAAAGACAGGTATGCAGATAGGGAACTGCTCTTGGAAATACTCTCTGAAGTTTCTGATCAGCTCCTAGGTATTATTTTACAGAAGGTATCTGAGCTAAATTGACAGCAGTGAACAGGAACAAGTCAAACACACGAGTTTGCAGGTAGGGTCCCTGGGAGTGCATGACACTCTGTTGGCTGGTTTCCTGCAGAACAGCATGGCTCAGTGTTCTGACACTGCACAACAGTGAGGCAGGACCTCCTCCAGAGAAACAGCAAACTAACAACAAACGCAAGGGCTGAAACAGAAAATATTGCCATAAATTCTGAATATCATTAGGTATGAGACACACAAAAATCTTGGCTCAGAAAGGGATAGATGAGGCATTTAGAAAATTTAGATGCAATAATGAAACTACACTCGTTTAATTCCTTTATGTTTCAAAGGCTGACAACTCTGGAGATTTTTCTTTTTTTCTCCTTTCGCTGGTAGTGCTTACAATTGTTAGTAGGCTTTGTACATAAGAATAAATTAAAAACTGCAGCAGGTCAATGCATCCAGATAGAAAAGCAATAAATTTATGCTACAATCCCTAACAAGGGATAGGGATCCCTGTCCTCCAGGCAGTGGTAAACTTCTCTCAGGAACGCTTTATGTTATTTCACATCTACAAAGGCCTGTTCAGTTCAGCCTAAGAATTTGTCTCTGTTTTCACATGCCCATAAGGAGCAACTGCCAGGATGTATTTTGCATAAGGTTAATGGATCAGGCTTTGGCTTTACATTTTGTGTCCACGAGTAAGTAAATAAAGCAGGAGGGCATTCAGCTTTCAAAGATGGCAGCCAAATATGACTTGAATTACAGTACCAGCATTCACTCAAAATCACATTTCATTTTTGCTCAAATGTTGCAATACCAGCCCTTATAAAGTGACCAAATCAACATCTTTCATGCCCATCCATCTGAATCCATTTCCAAGGATGGGTTCCATAAGGTGAAAAATCATGACAGATCTTGTTATGATCAGTCAAGACACTTTCTCAGCAAAGAGTTCTATGATGATTTAAAAAGCTTTTCAGAGGTTTTACTGTATAGCAATGACTACAACTCACTTGTTTGCAAATGCCTTCTCTGTTGCTAATCAGTTTAGTCATTAACCTTCCTAATTTCAAGTGTTGTCACCATGAATTCCAAATATTTGAGCAAGCAGTATAATAGTGCTTATGCTGCCAGATCATGCTGCACTGTTCACTATACATACAATGACCCCATAGGGACTGGATTCTCACTATTACTTTATTTGCAATATTCCACTATTATGTTATTCAACTTCATATTTTATTCTGATAATTGGCAGTGCAAAAGCTGAAGGGCAAATCTGATTTTAGCACAGAACAGAAATAGCAGTGTGGTAATTACACCAGACATTAGGCATATTTATAATGTTTAGTGGTGGTAGTGCAGACTAAGATCACTTCTGTCCTTTGGAATGACCCACACAACATAATTCAGAGTTCATGTACAAGATGAAATTATGTTTATTTTATACTATTATTTCAAAATATAATAAATTAATAGTGCACTAAGTTAATGCATCCTGATACTTATTTGGGCACATCTGTAGCATGTGCTGTTCCCCTCAGTTCTCACTGGGCTTTGTGCCTTTCTAGAACAAATGTGTACATATTCCTGTACCTCCCTCTTCCGCCCTAAGGTCACATTGGCAGGGCACTGCTGCTTTCTGGCACTTATCCCCTTGCTCAGTAGGCAGTATTCTTGGAAGTAATAATTTCAAATTGACATGATATTTATTTTAGTCAGATAAGGTGGACGCCGTTGCTCTGAGCAGATGTAAGATTTCTAGCCCTCCCTTCTCTATCCCAGCTTCCAATTCTGGCCTGGAATCATGGCAGCCTGTCCTTTTTTGATGTGCTCAGAAAGCATTCTAGCTGAAAACAGTATCATGGCAATGAAAATTTCATACTTGCCTACACTTGAAAGCAGACAAGCCAAACGCTGTAGGAGACTGACTGGGCCTTGTGGCTTCACATGCCAGTGACATTTTCCTCTGGGTGTTCCTACAGAGGCACCACAGGGCTGGGTTTAACACCACAGGGTCCCCATGGCTGCATTGCATCAGTCATTTTTCCCTTTTCCAAGCTTGCCTTGCACTTCTGTTTTTTGGGAGAGATAGGGAGAGTGGTGTGTTGAGGATGGTGTCACTCCCTGAGGAGCTGAGCCCTCAGGCACCATCCACAGGCACCTCCTGTGGCACAGAGCTGCCCAGCACTGGGAACTGCAGAGAGCAGCAAACAGCGTGAGGGCAGCAGAAAGGGATCATGAACATAAGCAGAGCTTCGTGAAAAAACATCTCAGTAAATTCCTTTCCCTTTTTCTTTCTTTGGCCCAATACAAATTACCCAGCCAGCTCCAGGGCAGGCTGAGAGAACTAATTCCCTGGAATTGGCTAAAGTATTGTTGGAAATGACTCAAATTATATCTTTATTCACTGTGAAAAAAGCTGTCAGGTATCGAGAGGAACAACTTCTAGAACTCTCAGAAGTCCTCCTTTCTCACAGGGAATTTGAGAGTAAAATCCTGAATTTTTCTGGAAGATAATTATTTAGATTTGGGTGCTAAGAGGTGGCAGCCTGTTCCAGCTGCCATAAAATACTGATTTGCCTCATTCTTAGGTATAACACTATAGCCCTAAACTCTGCCGTCTGTTTTCCTCAATCACGAAAAATGTGCAACTTTGTACTGTTTTATCTACTAAATAGAAAAAAAAAAAAGGATTTGTAAGATTAAAATTAGTTGGAATTCCTTACTTTGCATCAAACCCAGACAGTACCAGTTACTGTGATAAGCATTTTAAAGACTGAATTAGAAACTGTTTTGTATCAGATGAGTCTCAATTTACAAGGCTTGCCTAAGTTTATAGCTTGGCAAGTAACACACACATTTTGCGGCTCATTGGGGAAATGTGTCCCCTGAGAATGGGACATATCCATTGCTTAGTCCCAGTGCTCCTTACTGAACCCTCCTTCTTACTTGGAAAATGAGTACAGCTGGAAGCTTGGGAGAGTTGGCAGAAAGGAAAATCTCTCCAGAATTGTAATTAGAACAAGAAATTAACTGTCCACTTCATGTAACTCTGACCTACTGATATGTTGAAGAACTGTCCATTTGAAGAACCTGTACACACTGAAAATTCAGTTTAAGATGATTCCCTCGCTTCGGTGCCATCTCTTTTTCCCTCTCCCAGCACTAATAATATGAAGGCAGAAGAACAGGCCCCTGCCCTGTCTGCTGCCTGACTTCACCTGTGATGAAAGAACACACAGAGGTGTACCATGCCAGGGAAATTCATACTCTACCCATTATCAAGACCTGCAGAAACTGCAATTCCTTTGTCTTCTAGTGCTAAGTGTACTTGTGACAAGTAGAACTCCCCAGAAACTGGGCATAGACAAGATCCACAACAATCTGAAAGCTAACTTGACAGGGCCATCAAGTTCTCTAGAACAGAAAATCCAAACAAAACTAGTACTAAGGTGCGCATCAAATCACAGTTAAAGGAGACACAGTGAGAGGCTGATATGCCTTAGATGAAGTTTTTTATTTCATTGAGTTTATTCTGTCTCAGGTTTACACAATCAAGCAAACTCACTTCATATGAATTCATTAATGACAGAGGTGACAGATAAACTTGTCTTGATCGGCTACTGATTTTATTTCTTTCTGTTAACACTACTGTTTGGGTAAAACAAACCCACAAAAGACCTCTACATGTCATCAAATGTTTTTGTGTGAGCTAAGCAATAGCATAGATTAGGACAAACTGAAGGCAGGAATTGATTACCTTTAACAGCTTTAGCCAGTTAACAAAAGACAGAGTGCCTTCAGCTGTGATTTGCTGACTTACAGTTACACGTACCACCTGAAATACCCATGTGTTCACTAAAACACACAGAAAAAGATAATTCAACAAGCCATTGTGCAAAGTCTGCTCTGTCCTGATATTGTTGAAAATCCATAAAACACAATTGTGAAGCTACCAATGCTATCTTCCTCCCCTCACTTGAAAAAAAAAAAAAAAAAGAAAAGGAAAAAGAAAGAGAATAAAAAAAGGGGATTTAGTGCTGGCAAAGATGCCAAATTGACAAGCAATCACTCTCCTGGCAGCCAGAGCACAAACAGGTGGATGTAGCTGGAACACACTTGCCCAGCGACAGCTCAGAGTGAACCTGGCACCACACCAGTTAGAAGGGTTGGCAAATCATACAAGTAAAAACCATCATCTTAAGTCTCTTGACTCCAACCAAATAATCCAATGGAAAAAGAAAGGTTAACAAACTAAAATATGCTACAGTCCTTCAAAATGATGCCAGTGCTAAAATAATCTCTTATCCTTCCTTAGGGAAGTCAGGAAGGGGGCATACATTCAGCATCCATGGAATGTATGTGTTAGTAAAACCCTCTCTCTGAAAACACCCTCTCTACTGCCTCAGGAAAAGGCCAATGCAAATGAATCCACAGAGATTTTATCAAACCAAGACAGGATTTTTTGGGCATCTCCCTGGTTGCTAGTTTTAAATATTAGGTGTTTGTGGTTGATACTGTACAGAACTGACCCAAGATGAAACTCTTCTTTTAATTGTAAGCTAGACATGGTCCTCTCAAAATGTGATCCACCTAGAAATCATATGCTGTGCAAATACAAATCTACATGTGGAAAGGGATTTATTACATGAAATAAAAAAATTACCAACTAGATAGTTATTTAAATGCCTTAGGGAGGAAAAAGAGGAGTAAAAATAGTTTTATAATGATTGGGAAAAAAAGAAGCTGGTCAAAATTTTCCTTTCCTGTTTACCTTCAAGGCATGCTGCAAGGTAGATCTATTTGGTGTGGCTGCAGCTGCAGCACAGGCTGCTTTGAGATAATGAATTAGCTGAGGATGTTTAAGTTCTGATAGATGTTTCAGTTAATATCTATCTGGGCACTCTGTCTCCTGGACAAGTGCCTAAATGTCAAGTTCCGTGCAGTTAAACTTTTGATACTTTATGTTAGCTAAAAATGCATAGCTAGCACATAATTTACAAAGTGACGTTTAAGAGATACTTTAAAATTTATTTTTGTACCATAGTTCCCTCTCTGGTCTTCTTTTGAAAGCAGATGTTGGATTCATTACATATGCACAGCCAAAGACCCAGGGTACAGGAGTAACATGGTCTCAGCAGATGTGAATTGCTAAGCAGGGTAGTGATTGGTGAAATTTAGGGAAACATGGAGGCAGCAGAGTAAATACAAAAATGAGGAGAATAGATGCAGAAATTACCAAAATTGTGAACACCACAGGTAAGGTCAGATGCTGTTGCATACTCAAAGGTTTGACTGAAGGAGCAGCCTTGTCTCATACAGGAGTCCCAGCAAGGGAAGAGTTAAAAATATATTAAAAAATTATGAAAGGTAGAAAAGTACATTTGTACCTCTTTAGTGTGGATGGCTATTAGCAGAATTTTTTGCTGTATTTACCCCATCTGATGAGGTTTTGCAGAAAGATGTTCCTGCACAATCCCTAAACCCCAGACACTGCGAGTTTAGATCTGTTACCAAGTCTTTCAGACCTCAAGAGTAGCATAGCTGCTTTCTCTTTCCCAATATACAACTTAGTGAGAGATGAGCTCTGTGTGTGTGTGCATACACAGAATTTTGTTTATATGTAAATGTCTGAAAAAATTTGGAACTACAACTAGTGACATGTAGAACTCTGATGAAAAAGTAGCTGCTTCTGAAAAGTGGGTTTTGATGAATTTTGTATGATCTCTTTAAAGATTCTGTAATGCATATTTCAAAAGATGTTTCAATACTGTAAGTTTTAGACCAGATCGTAACTGATAATTTAGATTTTTCCAAGACTATTCTCCTGCGGTATCTACATTCCAAACTGAGATTTAAATGTATAGTAGTTCTGAATGAAATCACAGGCTGAATATTAGATTATAGCATATAAAACATCACAAAATCCTTTGTTAATGCTAAATTAAAACCTCAGCTAAGGGAAACTTAGCTAAAAGTATCTGGGAATACCAGAATTAGAGGCCTTTTGTGCTTAGGAGTTTTCTTGTATGACTTGTTTCCAGTGCCTCTGTATGAAGAATGATCAAACATTACCAATGACTTTAGCTCCTGAGATAGGCACAAACTGCAAAGAAATACATTATTTTTAAATAAGATTATTTCTTATGAAAATAATCCCAGACAATAAATAACTACAAAATTTAGCTACTGTATGGGTGTGTAGACTCTAACCTCAAAATAGGTACTGGATATTTTAGATAATTTAATATTAGGTACACTCTAGATATTTACTGATGTCAAACACTGTGCTCATAGTCCAGTTTTTCCCTTCCTCAGCCCCCAGTGCTGTGCATTCCCTGTTCCACAAGCTGGAGTCAACTCACTTCACCCCGATAGCAAAAGGGCACTTTGCTGCTCCTCCTGCTCACCCTGGCACAGGGGAGCAGGGCTGGAAGGCTGGCTCAGCTGCCTGCACAATTAGAGGTTCTGCTTGCTCCCTCGGGATGCGGACATGACCCCTCTTGGGAGGAATCCAGGGGATGCTCCAGGATAAAAGCACAGCTCTGCCTCTGCCTGCCCACACCGGGACAAAGCCTCAGAGCAACTGCTTCCTGCACAAAGCTCAGGTTACGATCTCCAGAAGTCCTTAGTTCTCACTCAGACACCAAAACAAATTGTTTCAGGGTGAGCTGAACTCCCTGGAAAATAGCAGCAAATGAAAAAACCTTCCTGGGCATGGTAAAAGCTGTTGCACTACCTGAGTATCTGAAAGTGAAAGGGAAGCTAACAGCACCATTGCCTTTCATCCAAGTCTTGGTTTGCCATCTTCCAATACGACAACAAACTGAACAAATATGAACAAAAAGTTCTGGCTAACGTAAAAAATGTAAATTAGTTTTACATTCTCCTAAGCCCATGTTTATTCACATCATGCTTTATTTCACTGTGCCCAAAGCCTTTATTCTCCAAAAGGCTGAAACATACAAGCAGCAATAATGTCACACGGCTGAAGACAAAAGGCACCAGGGTGAATCTTTGCCAACGCATGTCGGCACCAGAGAACAGATCTGCAGCAGAGCTCTTGGCTCTGGCACCCAGCCCTACAGCTCAGCCCACACACATCACATCTATCAGCTCCATTTTCTGGATCACAGGGGGAGAGCAGAATGTCCAATGGAGAGCTGCAGTGCAGGAAGAAAGCCCAGGTCCAGAAAGAGGATAAGTCTACTCCAGAGCAGAATCCAAGTGTTAGTCTCTCAGCTTCCTAAGAATCATGTCAGTCACTGCAATTATATACTTTAAAAATAAGTGATAAGTCTATTTGCTCTGTCCTTTAACAAACTGATGCTGAGTATTTGTCAACTATTTTAATTCATGCTTTAATACACATAAAATCAAGATCACAAGTAAATCATAAATGAATGTAGAAGTGTGTTTGTAAACCTTAGTTCTCCTGCCATGATAATTGCTTAATATCTGGCATTAATGACGTTTTTTCTAATGCCAGATAACTGACATTTAAACACATTTAAACATTAACGTGTGGGCATTCATGCAGAGACTGGATTATTTAAACAGGAACAAATACAGTTTTAAAGACAAAATATTTGCCATCCCCCTGCAAAGGACAATCTGACTTAATAAAGGTGACATATGTAATACATTTTCATACTAGGTTTTTATAGTTATAGTATATGTATATATTCAAAAGGTGAATAATTTTCAATTTAACATTGCAAATTTATTCTGCCCATAGCATAACACCTTTAAAACTCTTGTAGGAAATCTAATAGTTAATCTTAAATTACATTTGTTTAGTTTGCCTTCTTAGCTTGTAGGACATGAGTTAGAAAATACTTGCTCTTTCAGGATACAAAAGTGTAAAATTAAAATGCTGTACCTGCTTATATCGGGCCTTAATGCATTTTCTTAACCCCTGATCCACTTTTGCCAATATTAAAAAATCATTCTCAAACTTTTCTTGTAACTAATAATCAATCTTTTCTGGCCAAATGACAAGCTATTTTCTCATACATTGCCTAAGTCTGACTGTCTGCTGTGTGGCAATGCACTGCTTCGAGACAACATTAATAAAGACCAAAGGGATGTGTATGGGGCATTTCAAAGCGCTCAGAACAAAGACATTCTTAGCTGGAGCTCCCTGACAAAGGAAAATTGTGACCTTTGTAATTAGTCTCACAAAAATCACAGTCACAAGAAGAATTTAACTTAATCACTTGCCCTATCGGCCCATTATTGCAGCAGACACCACGGCTTGTATCACAGGCGTTACATGCAACAAATGTAGGAGATAAGAAAAAAAAGATTAATCAATGATATTGGACTTTACTAAAAAATAAACAAAAAAACAAGTAAGGTGAGTCACTGTAGTTTGATTCTGAACTTACCCTCCTATTTCAAGCAATCAGAAACATTTGTGTAAAAATATATAATGAAGTTGTAATAGTTTAAACCTTTTGACTTCATCATTAGCTAAATTGCTAAGGGATTAGCACTGGTCTCTGTGAGATCAACAGAAACAATGCCTAAAATGGAAGCAACAGAATGACCAAGCATAGATGGAATCAACAGGCATTTTTATCTTTATTTGGTTTAGACACGAACTTGGCTTTTAGTGCACAATATTTCAAAGAAAAATCTCTAATGTTTCTGAAAGCATCTGGAGACTCGATTTTCCAGAGAGCTAAAAGAAATCCCTCATCAGACCGAGGGACCTGATTGTCTTGGAGATCTGGCACAGCCTCTGTCAGCCAGGGCAGAAAGCCCCAGCCACTTCTGTCCCCCAGCAGCAGTGAGGAGCCAGGCATCAGAGGCACTGCACATTGCTTTCAGCTAATTCCACTGGAAGATAAGCTACTCTTAATATTCAAAGCATTTTTTTCATGCCACAATATGAACATTTAATATCTGAAACACTTATTTCTTGCGGAACCATAATACCCAATTGTTACAGCTCTGGGAACGACTCATTTAAATTTCTTAATTATTGCAAGCAACTTTGTCAATAAAATAACATTTTGAAGATAATAATTTTTTTTTTAACAATAAAAAGCTTTTGTGTCAGCCAGCAACTCCTTAAAGGGTTTCATCTGTTTTGCATTACTAAAAAAGCAAAACAGTAAAATGCCAGAGCAACTCAATATTCACAGAAAAAAAAAATGTTTAAATAATGTGATGATTGTGACACTGACTCAAACTCTACATTTGCTTTAGAAACTACAATGGCAAGATTTGTGCATTTTGTGAAGTATCTACTAGACCTTTTTTTACTCACTGCATGCACAAACTGCTCAGTGAAAAGCAATAAATTTATATTTGACTGTGGTCGTTTCTTTTGCACACTGATAAGCTACAAAACATTATGTTCCTCTAAAGTACTTTAACAACAAATAAAAATGGGAAATCTAATGTCTTTAATATTACCTCCACTATCATGTTTTCTAAATGCAGTTCTTCAGATATTCAAGAAAGATAAATGTCACATGGCTGTTCAGAGACAGCTTTATTTTAATTAACAAAGATGTACATTTTCTGTTTTCAGAAAACAGAATTACGTTTCATCTCTTTCATCACTTGTCTAAGGAAGCCAGGGTTTCTCGACACTGAGGTTTGTTTATCTGCTTTCTTCTCTTTCTAGATATTCAAAGAGCTGAGCAGAGCCCAGGACCTGCACCCCAGAGCCAGCCAAGGCTGGGAACAGCTGCCCAGGGAGCTGGCCCTCCTGAGGACTCTGGGTGCAGACACCCACCCTGCACCCACGGGTGCCTTGCCCAACAAAGCCTTCATTATCTGTTGCGCACTGGTTGACAGGTCCTTGCCTCTGGGCAGGATGCATAATTGATTTCATATTTTCTAGGAAAAGAGCAGAACTTTGCATGGTGCTCACATGCTTCCAAACACACTTGTGTATTCACTGAGCACACATGATTGCAAGTATCAAAATTACTCATCTTTTGAGGAGAAAACCAGCAGATTATGACTGTTCTTGAAAAATAAAAAACACCTCTGATGGATAAGAGTGATTTTGTATTCCTGTCACAAAAAAACAAAATACCAAAAAAACCAAACCTTCAGTTTTTTGAAATTTAAAGTACTGAGGATAGACTTGACAGACTGTCATCAATTTGCTCCAGATATGAAGGAAGAATGCCATAACTATGTCATTATGCTTCTGAAAGCACAACCAAAAAAGTACATTCATGCAGCAGAGGAAGAAACAAGGAAAAACTCATCTATTTTGCCTACCCTCACAGCAGGCTTACACTGTAACCAACACAGGCATACTTGTTCTAATATAAAATATCTTCATATACCTACCTAGTATTTCATAATACATGTATGAAATACCTGCACCTATGCATAGCTAATATAAATATTTCATATAAATACACACATACACATAAAATGCACACATGTATAAATACCTGAATAGCAATAAGATCAAGACTTGCTTTAAAGGGTCCTTTTTAACGCACAGAAATTCAAGGTTCTTATCAATATAAGTCAATAAGTAAGAATTAGCTCACAGGATGTGAAAAAAATGCAGACCATTGTGTAAGGACATAAATAGCATTCTCCTTTTTGCTTTTGACACATTCAGAAATCCATAACTCTACACAGAAAATTTCAGTCAAATGACCTAACAGATCTGTATCACAGCTGCAGAAAAATCTGTTGGTAAATGTTCACATTTGAACTGGCTACAACAGTTTAACAAGTGACATTAAATTCTTATCACTGTTCATCATTCAATGCCATTCTAGATTACCTGTTTGCTTTTACCAAACACCTCACTGTAGTGGTAATTCTCCAGCTAATAACATGTGTTTACCATATAGACTAGTGCTGCACAAGCTCCTAGTACCCCAACTAGAATATATTGTTAATTGTAATTATATAAAGCTACAGTACTAAAACTGAGACATTCCATCATCTCACCTGCACAGTGGAGACCAGAAAAAGTCACAGAACAAATGCTCACAGGCAGCAAGTTTGTGGAAAAGGAAACAAAGAATTCTTCTCTCTTGCAAAACTAACAGGTCCAAACAGTCACAGAAATAACATTTCAAGCTGCTGCTTGAAATGATGCCACCATGACAGTGGGTCATTATGATTAATCTTGTGAGAAATAATGATTACTATTAAATACATGTACATATCCATGCATTCACACAACAGCAAGAGAGCCCAATAAAACACTATAAGAATTTGCATCAATTCTCATCTGTATTCCACTCTCCCTTTTCTCAAAAATGGCAGCACAGTTAGGGAAATAATACTTGAAACTGTTAGAAGATTTCCTGGATCCCTAACTGAGGAATGTTCTCTGAGGAAAAAAAATAAATATGTTATTCACTGCCAAAATCTACCAGCATCTTAAATATAACGCAGGAGCCCTTAAAGGCCTGTTTATTACTGTCATTAAGCCCTGAAAATTGCCACCTTATTCGTAGCTCAATGGACTCAGTGGTCTGGCAACCAGACCACAAAGTTTCAGTTCAGGCCATGTACATTCTGCAAGGAGAATGGTTGTGCCTAGTGATTCAACTTCTATTCATTGCCTCAGAAATACAAGAAAAAAAGGTCAAAGACACATTTCCCTATTAAAGTGACTTCCAAATTTTTTGGTTTTATGGATCCTCATTTAAAAGCAACCTTGTTCAGTTCACTGTGCTATGAATTCCTTTTCAGCTGATTGGTATGTTATGAAACAAATGTGAATGTGTGGACAATTATTTTGTGTGATGATATTCTCTAGGCTCTGACACTCCTGTCTGGGTAGGATTTATATCTGACAGACAAAACCAAAAAAGGTCTAGATTGCAGATGGTTAAATAACTGAATTTATAAAGCTGACTGAGCAAAATGCCTCTCTTCAGAGTTTTCACTTTTAAATCTTGTTACTGCTCATTGGTGAGGATTTGCAAAGACTGTGCCTGTCAAGCTTCCTGATCAGTGATAGCTTTGAAACTGAGCTAAAGCAGCATGGAGAAAAAGCCAAAACTGGATTTAGTCTCATTTCAACAACCATTTTCAACCTGTTCTTACTCAAAGAAATAAAAGTTATGATATTTTCATGCTTTCGGTTTGCTGCATATCTTTAACAATAACCTCTGCCTGAAAAATAAAAACCTCCAAAGTGAGTACAGAAGGAAGATATCCTGATTTTTTTTTTCCCTTTTGATTTCTAGAGATTGTTTTGGGACTGCGTTTTCACTGGCAATTAAGAGTGCTGAATCACACACCTGACCTTGGGGAGTCATTACATGCATGATTTTCTATAACATGGCCAGCTCTAAAATTTGCTGGTTTCACAGCAAACTGTTTAGACAGGCATTACAGTTGGATTCACCCCTCTCTCTCTCCTCACATTACCTGAACTACTGAACACATCCCTCACACAACAGTTAATACAAAGTGACTTCACAGAATTAAATCTAGCATCATCAATTCCAAGATAAAAAGTATGGGAGGATGTGAGCAAGCAAACATACATGTTCAATTGTGTACAATCAGCACTTTTTGCAGAAGTGCTAATTAGGATAAGAACATTACCTCAGAGAACACCACCTTATCCTTACATTTGAGAGATGAAGAAAATAAAGTTTCTGAGTGAAGAGCAGGGTTTTAAGCATACAGCGTTACTTGCATGCCTTAATGAAACAAGAGGATTCTTGAGTACGAGAAATGTCTTATGATACAACCATTAAGTGAAAGAAATACCATAAAGCTGTTATTTTTCTGTGCAAAATTTTACTTCTATTTCCCCCGTTCTCTCAAAGAAGCGATGGAGACTTATCTTCAGCTATAGGCTCATCCTCCTTCGGGGGTACTGGCGGAAGGGTGAGCATTTTGCTTTTCTTTGAAGTGCAAGCACACACTGGAGATGAAAGCAACTGCATTATTGTCTTTGATGTTTTTGATACTGAATTTCTCGTTTGATTTTTCTTTGTAGACATTTGGAAAGTAGATTTATTTCCTCAATCAACCTTACCCTAAATCCTCGATAGGTACTTATCCCCTCAAATATCTGAAATTGATATCACTATATTTAAAAGTTGGAGTTTGGAATATTCTAATAAATGAGATAAATTCTAAAACACGCCGCAACCTCTTTATTTGTACTGAGTCCTTAATCACACTATGTGCTATATAAAGAGAAGAAGCAAAGGAAATCCTTATAACTTATGTGAGACACCACAAAGACAACATGCTTGAAGTAAAAAAGCCTTATGCAGAGCAACCCTTTATGGACTGCTTTTAATATTATCAATAGTGTGCTCATTAGACAAAATTAAAAAAAAAAAAAAAAAGGCCAAAAAGCATACCCCGAAAGCTGTTCTTCCCAGCAGCCAAGATTTAAAAGCTAAACCCTTCAAAAACATATCTAAGCCTCCAAGTGGATTACTCAGATGAGTAAGGACTATGTGAGTGGTGGTTTCTCCAGGACTGCGTGACAGGAATAGCCGGAAATAAAAGACAGCAGCGTGGAAATGGACAGCAGATGGGATAAGGATTCATATGATATGAGCGTTTACAGAGAAGTTGCCTGTCTTGAATGTATATCTGGCTAGCTCATTTAAAAATGGAAAAGTTACACTTTGGGAGCCAGGTATAAAAAGCCAAGGGAGGTGTTGGTGGTATAATAATCAAGCATACTATTTCAGCTTTGTTTCCCATAGGAATATTGTAGTTTACATACATTCGGAAAGGTAATTGAATTTGAAAACAGAGTAGTTATTGTTTCTTTCAAAAGGTATTTCACTGTCATTTTGCATGTGACTGTATCACAACAGAAGTGGCTGAAATGTTCCAGATGATTTAGTATCTCCTAGTTCAATTTAATATTGGGTAGACACATTCTTCCAGACAGAAAATGTACATCCACCTGTAATCACACCTGGCTGAGAAAGGCCTGCCAAGACAGTTGGCATCATCACTTTTGCTCTTCCTTCAGAACAGACTATACTCAGTAAGCAGGAGAACAGTTAAACTCCAGTGTGCTTTACCTTACTGACTCAAATCCGAAGGTGCAGAGAGGCATATCACTTAAAGAGCAGGGGGGGAAATTAAAAAAACAAGTATTAAAGCAAGATGAAAGTACAAACGTAGCCATGGCAAGAGCTGGCAAACAGATTTTTTGTTAGGAAATACCCTACAGAATTGTTTAGTTACTTCCAAGTAGCAAGGCCAGGGCTGCATGACTTCTACTAGCTCTTAGGATGACTGGGAAGCAACATGAAATTGAGGATGTTTTCATCTTTTAGGATAGGGTGTCTTGAAATTAGCAATGTCTCAAGTCAAACTCTGCCTCTCTGATATGAGGAAGAGGCACCTGGCTAGACGAAGAAACTGATACTTCATCTTCAGAATGAAAACCATTACCAGAGGACTGCCAACCCCCCTGTTATGGTGTTGAAAATACTGGTCCTTCCTTTCCAAACTGCACAGATCTTCTTCAGGAGCTCTTAAACCCCACTAACAGCTATGCTAGCTCCTTACAAAGAAACTTAATTCTATCTGACAGTATTTACAGGCAGTTCCTACATCTGTATTTGTGCTTAGTTGGTTATAGCACATAAATATGAAAGAATTTCTTGTCTCTTTGCACACCTTGTTCCGCTCAAGTAGATGTAATTCAAGATGGCTTAACATCAAAATATCAACATTAAAATCTGCCTACAGAAATTCTCTCCCACTGGCTCCATAAATTTCAGTCGGCAGTGGTCTCAGTCTGGCTGGATCTGACACATTTGAAGTTCACCACCAGTAAAAATGCCACACATTATCATCCCAAAAGCTTCTATCACCTCTGAGAGCTGGCTTGCCCAAAACCCAAACTCACTTCCTTGGCAGGGCATCAGGGAATAAACAGTCTCCACCAGGGAGCCGCAGCTTCTTTCCACAGCAGCAGAGCCTTTCTCAGTCAGCTGCTCAGACACAGAACAGCTGGGCAATCTCTTCAAATAATTTTGGATGTAATGGAGGAATTGTTGGTAATCCCAGAGTACCTGCACACAGAAAACTCTGTGATACCTTCCACAGTGCAGGAATCCTGTGCTAGAGTGAGTGAGGAACAAGTAGCAATTTCTTTGTACTGAATAGCAGCTTACCCAGTAAATTAATAGTTTGTCATCCTGGACCAAATGGAGATAAAGTGGAAGCTAGCTCTTAAACACAACTAGATAGATGTGTAGAGAGGAAAATACTGCCAAAGGAATTGAGACAAGACAAGCAGTCTACTACAATTGATGGAGTGGCTCCCAGTACGTGTACAATTACTGAACACGCTTTGCTGTAGCACCAGAAGCAGGATGCAAACCTAAAGCACATCTGCTGCTGCACCCCATGAACACTCCTGGGAGACTGATGTACAGCAGGACATTCAGCACTGTCACTCGAGGTGCTGCACTCTGCAACTGAGCTTGGAGATGGAACAAAGCTTTCTCTGACAAGTTTTAGGTTCTCAGTTATCATAGGTTTGGATCGGCAAGAAGGAAAGTCAAACTGCTGCTGTGACCACATATAGCTTTCCTACCTCTTCTGGCATGCAAACCAATTATCCAGCCGGCACTACATTTCCAACTCCAGCTAGCAGCAAGAACTAAGGAGAAATGCTAGTTTCATGTGACATGTTGAAATCAGCTTTCCTGGATCAGTCCCTAGGACAAAAATATGCTAAACCTTATTGTCATAATTCACTACCTTTCCAGAGTCAAATGTAAAATTATGTGGCTTTATTGAGGAGCTGTCCCTTGAATGTTCTCACATAAAACATATATAAAAGATTCCTAGCAAAACCAGTGTAAGATGTGTGGTTTACAGGACAATTTTTTCCAGCTTATTTATAGAAAATAAGTGCAGTTTGCTTATTTATCTTTTTATTCTTAAAAGCTGCAGCATGTCAGATTGCAGTTGTACATACATATACCTAAGCCAACAGATATGCAATTATTGGCCCTTCCAAGAAGCAAAATGGGATAAATGAAGACATCCTTTTCTGGAGACAAAACTTCCTCTTTTACCCTGAATCTGCCCATATAAATATATACCTGCCATTTCTGGACCTATTTCTAAACCACCATGTTGCAAACACACAGTCATAAGAATATCTTTCCACCTTTCCCTGCATATACAAATTATAAGTATGGTTCCTACAATTTCTCATTACACATTCAGCAACCAAAGAAGTTAATTAATTTTCAATACTTCACCCTGCATTCTGCTCTAAACTGGGTGAACCTTTTGAACTCTGTAATTAATATTACTCATATCTGCTAAGAAATTATTTGATCTATGACTGCAAGTCACAACTATGTTAGTTAACTCTCTGGCTTTACATAAAGTCTGCTCCTTTTAAAGTAAAAAGGTGTAGGATAAAACTTTTAAATACTATAGAACATGGGCATTTCCTACCTGGAAAAAACCCCACATCCTGAACTTGTGTATTTTCAATGCTGATATGACAATGACAGAAGTTGTAGTTGACAGTGGGTCTGGAAACTATATTTAGCACATTTCTTCTCTCCAATAATTGGTGCTCTTTGGTGTCAGGACAAAGATATAATCCATTCAACACAAGCATCACGGGCTGAGCTGGAGCACGAGGAGGAAACATTCTATTTCCAATGTCAGGAGGGGCTGAGGATGTTGCAGCAAACATTGTCCCTGCTATCTCACTCCTGCCAATCATCAGAGCTGCTATCCAGCAGGACCAAAGATGTGAGTGCAACACCTCTTCATCAGTCAAATGACATCAAAGACAGACTTCAGCTTCAAGATGAAGAAGCTGTTCCAGCTCCCTGGGCTGACTGCACTGCAAAGGGCTGGAGAACACCTCCATCAGTGCACCCTCAGATGGATTATGGCAGAGTTTTCATTGTGCTGGTGGGAATTAATATATTGGACAGATGCAAAAGAAAATGTTATGTTTGCAAACAAAGGTTTCCATTCTTTTCTTAAAGAATGACCACTCCCTAAATTAAACATGCACCACAATGGCAAGACACCCAGTGCCCATGCTACTTTAAAATGGTTACCCACCATGTTTTAAACCCGACTTAAAACCTCAAAACAAACCCACAAGATATAGCAGTACAGTGCAAAAATCACATCACGCTAGTTTTTATTCTGTATTAGAGATGCTATGCTTTAAAAGCTGAGCAGCAATTAATTAAGAAAACTGCAACCTAAACCTCTAAGACATATGGACCACTCCAGCATTCAGCTCAGCCTCCCAACGAGGACTGATTGTAAACTCATTTGTGTTACTGTTTTCTGACAGCTACTGAAGAAAATAGAATTGCATGACATTTCTTTTTCTAAGACATGAAATAGTAAACAAAGTATGTTCCACGACCCAGTAAATTAATGTTATTAGGGAAGGCAATCTGCCAAAATCTGGCAGAAGTAGTTGACAAAGTAGATCACAGAACAGTTGGGGCTGCAAGGGACCTCTGAAGATCATCTGGAGTCCAAGTGACCTGTTAAATACACATGTAAAAATACAACTGAATAAACTGTGATAGTAAAAAAAATTAAAAGGCAACCAAAGGAGAATGAAAGAAATTCCTTTTATTATTAATTTACAGAAGAAAATATTTTTAATGTAGGAACAATTAGTTAATGCCCTGTAGAGCAGTATATGTATGCTATCTGACAAATGGATTAATGGTATTGCCCTAGATGACAAAAACTTGCTTTCTATGTGTCTGACTATTCCCTCTGCCCTTCCATTGCCCCTTTAATCCTGATAGAGCATGTCAAGTTCTCGATTCTTTCTGGACTAATTAGAAATCTTGGTTTGGTGAAGACCTGAAAATAACAGTCTGGCTCAGACCTTCTTCCTAATTAAAATCTGTGTTTAGAAAAAAAAAAAAGTATTTTTCCATACTTTTGTTTTTATATTCAGGCCAAATTGCTTTGCTATGCAGCTTGTAGAGATTTAAATTTCTTTATGAATTTTCTATTATTTTTCTAAAAAAGAAAAATGTGTGAAAAAGGTAAGAGAATTTCACATTTCACTTTTTTTCTTCTCCAAGGTTGTTCAGCCTTGAGACAATACAAGATCTTGGTTTCTTTGAAAAATGATGACTTGAATGTAAGAGAGCTCAAGTGTCCTTAGTTTGAAAACGAAGATCCCTAATTGAAAAGAGGCTGAATACACATTATTGATAAGTAGTATTTATTTCATTAATTTATTTTTTTCCTTTGACAAAACATTAATGTCTTTTCCACAGTAAAGCTATCAGAGGGCATGAACAAATTTCTAAAAGCTTCTTGAAGCAACAAGCCAATCTGATGTGGTGAAACTATTTAAGCCATTTTACTAAGAGAAAAATAACCACAATAAACAAAAGAATTGTTACAGAGCTGCCTGTCTGCAAATTTGTTAAGCTCTGTGAGTTTTCTGTCAAAATCTTTAGCTAAACAAAATTGTTTCAGATTGTAGAGGTCCTGTTTTTTCCAGCTTACCCCAGAAAAGTCTCTTGTGTTTTAGAAGGGCTAGAGACTGGGAGCAGAAGCAACCATGGCTCGTGGCAGGAGCCTGAAAGACTCCTGAGGTGGAGGAAGGACCTCAAGAGTTTGAGTGATAGAGAGGCTAAAGGGGAGAGCTGCTTCTGATGGAGAGGGAAGAGAACCAACACCAGAGAGTCCCACCAGAGCAGAGGGGAAAGCGTCTCAGTGCTCCCATGCCCGGGCAGCAAGGCTGGATCATCCTGCCTGCTCCTTGCTGCTTGCCAAAGCAAGCCCCCAGCAGTCCCTGAGCAGCCACTGAACCACAGCAGGACACCAGAGCCACCTGGACACACCACCCTGATCCCAAGGGCAGGAATGCTGTTGGTGCCACCAGCTGCCACTTGGCATTTCCCTGATCCCCTTTCCTGCAGGAGCTACCCAGGAACTCAATCATTCCCTCAGAACAAACTGCCCACCCCCATTTCCAACTCCCTCTCCTGGGTCTGTAAATCCTGGCCAGCCCCATGCCAGGCCACAGGGACACACAGTTGTCACTTAAAGCAGGGCACCACTTGACTACTTACAGCAGTTACTCTCCAGCACATTCCTGACCACACTCTGTACATTTCCATGGGATTTAGAGATATTTGTGGAATGATGTCGATATGTAAAGGGACAGAAATAATCTTTCTTCTTCAAACAGATATGGCTTGTGCTTAACATCAAACAATAAATAGAAAGCTGAACAAGTCCTCTAAATAGGTAATAAGTAACTCATACTGGCCTTTAGTAAGCTGGCATTAAATGCTATCATTATAATTGGAATTGAATAAAAGCAATTAATAGAATTGATTTGTTTCCATGTTCCTTTTTTTTAGAGATATGAAGATTAGAAGTTAACACAATTGTTCATTATGAACAAATCACAAACTATCATGCATTAATATATTACAGCTAGTCTGAAATAAACCAAGCAACTTAACATCAAGAAACATCTCTATAATGAAGTATTTATTTTTAATCCATTAAACCAGGCTATTTCCTTTTAACATTTGGATGTCTTAGCAATATTTACACTTGCATTCTGCAGAAACTTCCTCTCTAGCATATCTAAACAGATTTAATTTCTTCAGCTGCTGGACAGTTATAGGATTCTTTTTCACCACACTAAATAAACAAACAAACAACCTCTTCCCCCAGTAAGTCCTGGATAATTGCCAGCAGAGGTGCTAACAGATGAGCATCCATGCAAGTGCTTTTCCAGTGGGACAGACGCTTGCCTTGCCACTCCAAATCAGAGTAACACTCCTTTGCACTTGCCAGAGAGCTGCTGATCTCTGTGTTCCACAACCCCTTAATCCGTAACACGCAGGTTATTTTAAGCAGTTTAAAAAGAGCTCACTCACACTAAACCAGATCTTTGTGCTGCAATAGATTAGGGAGAACAAACATAAAAAGCTCTGCTGTCAACTGTCAGAGAATGATAACATGTGCCATGTGGGAAAGGTTGCTTCAACCTATCCTGGTAAAGAAGGCCTGTCCACAATGTGAAATAGTCAGAATGGAACACAGGTCTCCTAGGAAATTCTTCATTTTCTAGAAGAATGATTGATGTGTACAAAGGTACTTGAAGAGTTAATATGAGCACTCCTAACTGCACCTGGCAGATGACTATGAGGAGTTAGTTAATGAGGTTTTTATTTGTTTCTTTTTTTAATTTCTTTTCTTGGCAGGAGTTTTCTTAAACAGCTGATTTTTAGCATTTTAAAAACAATAATCTTTATAGTTTTTTTAAAAAGTAAATATAGTTTTAGTTGAACAAAATATTTCTTAAAAAATAATTTCTGGCTCAATTATTCTCAAATACTTTCTACCTTTCTAGACTCCCTATCTCTGCCTGTGCTGCAGAGTGATGGTGTGGGAACCAGCTTAATCTCAGCTCCATGGAGGGGAAGCAAAGCAGAGTTGGAAATAAATGAAATTTCTAGCTGGGCAAGAGGTGGGCTCATGTTTATCATACGAATAAAATTTTGCTTGGACTAAAAGACAGACAACAAAGAGAAAAGTAGAGAGAGATTAAAAAAAAAAAATTAAGTCCATTAAGAGGAATGTGCTGAGACCCTGGGCATGGAGTCAAACCCAAAGCATCCTGCAGTATGGAAGCCCAGCTCACCTAGGAACAGTGAGAAAGGAAATAATCTCCACAAATGCAGTGACTGGCAAAAGATCAAACTTCTCTGTGAAGAAACTCTGCCTTCAAGGTACAGAACAGAAATGGGGTAAGAAACTAAAACTCAGGTCATCTAAAATATCACAGGAGCTCTTCCCAAGAATAACGACAGGATGATTTTCCATGCATCTCACAGGAGCTCAGCTTGCACTGAATGAGCTGTCATAGCCAAACATCACCATTTCAGTTGCAGTTTCATGTCTAAAAATGGTATTTGTGGAAGCTCTGAGCCTTCACATACAACAGAGAAGATAACAGGGGAGACATCCAGCTCCTTTCTTCTGCCTGACTCAGGAGGTGGATGTCTCCCTTCTCCTCCCCTGCTGACCTCCTGACTGAGGGGGATCCATCCCTGTGCCTGAGAGCAGAGAGGGACAGGTCCCCTGAGTCAGGAGCAGCCCCTGCCTGCCCATGGCACCCACATGGACACGTGGCCTGACCTATCCCCCCTGTCAGCACAGGACTGCCTCACCTCTCTGCACATTCAAGTTGACACCTAAATCACTTGAAAAGTATAAGTACTGGAGAAAAGAGAGGCTAAGTCCTGGATTTTAGTCTCAAAGAATGTACTCATCCTAACAGTCAAACCACCCAGCTTCACGAGTTTCTCAACTATTTAATCTTCCTATGTATGTCAATGTATGAGGTAGAAATAAATATTTTTTTTTCTCCAGACCACTGATTTGACTGTAGAAAATCAGCTACCACTACTATGACTAAACCTGATTCATTAAACCTCTTTACCAGTCAATTTCAAAAATCCCTTTTCAAATGATTTGAAAGGAAGTAAACATTTCTTTGGCAGAATTTGTTTCCATAAGTCCAAAACACTAAAAAAAAAAGAAAAAAAATTGTGGTCAGAAACCTTAGGAAGAGTTTTCCAGCTGTGAAGTTGAGTACTTTTGATTAAAATTGTATCTGGAGCAAAGTTAAATAATACTTCTGGGGTTAAGTGCTGCAGTTACTAAGCACAGCGACCAGGAAAAAAGCCAACTTTGGCTGATTTCCCCAAATGCATCACTCTGACCATCTGTGAGAGAGGTAATGTTCTCTTAAGAGAAGAAACAATTATCAAAAAAGAGGTTGTGGGATTGTCTTGATACTTATTTTGTTGTTGTTCAATTAACTCTTCATTTATAGTCTTCCCAAAGCACAAAAACCCCCCTGATGAACCTGAACACTGTTGGTTCTGTTAATTCATGAAGTTTTTTTTCTGATGTGTGCACGCACATGGTGCAATAGGTGCAGCTCCTCTAACAGATCATGGTTACATGTCAAGCATCTTTTTACCCCACAGTGGTTTGTCAGCTTTGTAACCAGAGCCCTGGTTGCAAGCTTTTTACAAGCAGGGAAGTGCACACCCATCAATATTATCCATGTCTATGTGCATAGCCATGCGTGCCTGCAGCTGCCTCATTTGTGCAAACTGAAAAAGGAAATTCTCCTCCAGAAAAAAACCCCAACAAACTCAAAACCCAAGGGGCTGCTGCTTGTCTGTCTGCAAACCTGGGCTTGCATCTCCTGGAAGCTGTTGCAGAAACCAGAAGCACACCTACTGAGATTAAGCAAAGCGTGCCTCGTGCTGTTATTATGGTATCTAGAAAGGCTGATTTCAGTTACTCTTTGCATTATTTCTGGGGTCATAAATCACTGATCCTGAATGGCAGAGGCTTATTACTTCCCAACTGCTCTCATCTGCCGGGGTGCCCGCAGGGACACGTCACATCCCTGAAGCAGTTCTAATTTGCAAGGATCACTGAATAGCCTTCTAGTTGGCCTTGCTATTGAGCACAGAGCTGTAGAAATGCACCATTGAGGCTCCATTCTCTCACAAGTCATTCAATCATTAACAGAAAAAGATCTTAAAAAAGTTTTGGGCAAATCATACCATCTTTTTGCTTCTCAGCTCCTGCTGCATGTGATCTCATTAATGAAGCATTTTCAGGGGCAAGCCAGAAATAATTTTCTAACATTTTCTCAAAAAATATCCAAAACATGGTGGCTTTAAAAATTCTCAAAGCTGCACAAGCTTATCTGTCTCCACTCAGGCACACTTCTGTTGCCCTTTAGCACCACACACAATGTTATGATTAGTTTATCTCTCTACACATACTACAGCATAGTTACTCTAAAATAACTTTAGAAAAAAGAGAACATACTTATTCAAATATATTTTTGCTATGATGCAGAATGCTACAAAGACAGCAAGGACTAGAGAATTAAGGACATGAATCTAAGCATTATTTCTAATGCAGACAGCAGAAGATACAATTGCGTGGCCTGAGGCTCAAATATTATTATCCTCTGAGATATAGACATTAAAAGTAATTGCCAGGAAAATTGTTCTTCATCAATTACTTAAAATACACTGGAGTTGAACACTCCTTGCTATTTCTTCTAGGGAAACTACAAAGAGAAAGATGTTTGTAAAGCATCTTTGCTTTTTTATGCTCTTGTTCAGGGTTTGGGGGTTTTTTGGATACTCATTGGTAAATTACAATTTGAACAGTGACATTTTGTTAGATTATTTTCAAATACATTTTTCATTTTCCCTTTAGCTGTATCTCCATGTTGCACTACAAATGGTCAGAAATAACCAACCTTATTAATTTATTAGATGTAAAAACATAATTTAAATGATAATCCATAATTACAAAAAATTACTATGTGTTGAAGTTTTGACACTCATCATATTTGAATTCCACCAGGTGAATTCTGAACCATGAATTCTGAAAATTTACATTACTGTGCATGGGAAAGCTTGTCAGCTATGATGCAGTCACTAATCACTGAATTCATTGATTGAAGTTAGTTATAATGGATGCAGGGAAATGAGATTAACTTGTTGGATGTATATACCTTACACATTCTAACACCTCTGGCTACTCTAAAAACTCTGGTTAAGTATCTTCTTTATGATATATTCCCTGAATGAAATGGGAAGATATTTAATTCCCTTTACCCTCTGCAATCTTTTCCTTTTATTACAAATTATTTACACATATCCCTAACTGCCAAGAAATCTGAGAAAATAATTTTGACATTTAGAACCAATGCAGAGTTTGGGAATAGCAAATAACTTTCAACTAGGGATAGGTCAATTAATTTGTTTTGAGGAAAAAAACAACCTCCCACTGAAATTTGAAATTGAATCATGTAATGTCCTGGATGCAAAGTTTATATTGAGCCAGGCAAAAATAAAGAATAAAAGGTTTTCATTCATATTAAAAAAAACACTTTCTTTCCTTTTTTGGGCACACTTGAACTGTAGTCTCTTGAGACGCTTGCCTGACCCAAAGTCGAACAACTGCCAAGATAGTGACACAGAACAGCGTGGATAAAAGGGATTGAACATAAAAAGACTGACTCAAAACAACCATGAAATGGAAGCATTTTTGCTTTTACTGTCATAAAATAACTCTTATTCCATAAAGCACCTCAAGAGCTGGTGACAGGAAAGGGAAGCAGGGCAGCAGCTTACATGGATTTGTGCCCCCACCTCCCCAGCAGTGAAAAGAAGCACAGGCAGTGGCAGTGCCCGACACAGCAGTGACTTGAGGAGTAATAAACTCCAAGACTTCAGCAAAACCCAAGTGAAAGCAATTAAGTGAAACTTCCAGGTCGGGGAAAAAAAAACAAAAAAAAAACCCCAACAACAAAAAAACCCTGGACCTCTCCTCTCCCTCCCCAACCAGGTTCCTACAGAATTGAAGTGCTGGAGTTTTTCCTGCCTTCCTTCCCTCCTTCATTATTCAGGTAGTCTGCAGATACTAAATTAACATTCATTATACTTTTAATTTACCATTATATAAATTTTGAGGAAGCTGTTACAGAAAGCTTCTCTGTAACTTAAAACACATTGTCCCAGAAAGCTTTGATCACAGATTCCTTTATTATCTTCAGTTTGTGCTACCTCTGATTTTGCCTACTGCATCTAAATTTCTTTCCTATTCTACTAGAGTATATTGTCTTCCCTACATTACACCCATAATGAGGCTATGTAGGACTGTATAAAGCTCTTTTGATGAGAACTGGTCTATAAGCAATACAATAGATTACTTGATCTTCTCCGTTTTTACCCATTTCTTTATTTGCATAGTTTTCCACAGTAATTTCAGCTGTTACAAATAATTTTACAATGAACTTATAAAAATCTGTTAGCCTCCTTGAACACATTTTTTAATATTTTAATATTTTCTTCTTGTGTTTATTCTGCAAATTCATAAGCTGTATGTTTCCCTCTGCAGTGGCATGAAGCTGGCATTTTTAACCAGAATGGGATTAAATTTTCTGTGTGATCATAAAGCATGAAAGCTTTACCACACAAGACAGTCTCCTGTGACCTCAGCTACAGAAATGGAATAACTTTAAGCATGCTCTTCCCAAGAATCCTGTCTCTGCTCCCCCTTCAGGTCCCTTCTCTTTTAGTTTTATTAATAATGCCAACTACTTGACACCTTGCTGGATCATTATTTGGTTCTCTGAATGTTGATGATGTTGTAAAGGTAACAGAAAAAAAATCAAAGCAACCCTAAAAATTCAGAAGTTTGATTTGAACCACTGTAGGCATAACAAAAGCAGCTTTAAAGTTAGATCACAGCAATGAACAGTTTCTTTAGAAGAAGAGAAACATTAACCTTTTATTATTTCTCACAGCACTCAACTCATACAAAAAGTATGCAAGAAGTCTAAATATTTTCCTATCTACATTATTTCTCTGTACCTAGTATTTCAGTTTTATTTTATCTTTTAAATCAGAGGTACTAAGCCACTTCTGCCATCTTCTGAATCCCAGGCATAGAATGTACTCCCCAGCTTACCATTCTATTTCATTTCTTACAAAAACTAACTATGGTCCCAGTGCTCTTGCAACACCCACTGTGCTCCAGACATCCAGTTCTCTTGGAACCCTCCCATCTTCCCTAATTAATTTGCTGAGGGAAGGTAAAATTTCGTTGCTTCTCTAACCCTAACATGATAATCTCAGAGGAGAGTATGCAGCGCAGGATTAGTGGAGGATCACCAGAAAAAAGAGTAGACAATTAAGAGGCTGACTCTTTTTTTCAAAAACATGGCATTCCAGTTACTTAAAATAATAAATAATTCTGGTTTCTAAGAGAAAAAATACAAGCAGCATATCCTACCTGCACCTCTTTCAGCCTCACCAGTCTAAAAAGAATCTCAGCATGTGTTATGGGCATGAATACACGACTACAAAAACAACAAAGTCCTGCCTTTTCCACAGCTACTGTTCCTGTTCCACAGCTACTGTTCCTTACTACTTCCTGTTCCACAATCATCTGTCTCCTACTCCCTAAATTAAATTCTTAGACAAGAAACAGAAGTGGATGGGATTGTACACCACAGTCTTGATAGGCTGCACTTAACATTTACTACTAAAACACAGATGAGCAGCACAAAGGGCAACAGCTTCTTTTTTTGGTAAAACACCACAAATATTTAGTTCTTACAAGTGGAGGGAATGAAGGAGGGATAGGAAACGCTATTGAGTGCTTCTGTGGTTCTTCAACAATTAAAAACTTTCCATGGAAACTTGCACAAGTGTTAGTAATAATAGACTATGCAAATCCAATATTCTCAGCAGAGCAGATTTGATCATATGCAAAACTTGGAGGAAAATGTGTGGAGAAAATGACCACATGACTCCTTCCATGCAGAGTGCATGATGATGAGCTGTAGTTTGTGTGGATTCTTGGTTTATTTTTGCTTCATATTTTCTCCATGTGAGAAAGGGCTATTTGAAATTACTATTTGCATGTATGGGAGTTCATATAAAATTTAGATCTGCAACAGGAAAAAGAGGAAAAAAAATAGAAAGAAATTAGGTCCCCAAACATTGGTAAGGATCTCAATAAGCAATCTACCAGTCAAAGCAGGTAACAGAAGTTTGAAGGGTGCTAAGTAATTAGGCATGAGAGTGCAGTATTTTGTTTGTGTGTTTGTTTTGTTTCTAACATCCCAGGTGTGCTCTCTGGGTGCCTGCAAAACTTCCCAGCAGTGTTCTCCTGAAAGCAGCAGAGTCCTGCTTGTGCAAGCCCAGTTCCAGGTGCCCACCTGCCCCCCTCCTTGCCCAGTGTTGTACTGGGACATGCACCCCCACTAGAATCGAGTGGGCAGGCACAGACTAAGCCACAAATGAGCACAAGAGAAGTTAAAGAAGAGAGCGCTATTGAACCATAAATACATGATAATTATTTTACTGCCTCCATCCTGTCAGAACACATTTGGTTTTATATATCCATAAAGCAGACTTCTGCCCTCAGAACAGCTCTGTTGTGAGAGATTAGTATCTGTCAACTAAATTTTAAAGTGTGCTGTGGTTTAAGCTGGCAGGCACACAGAGCACCACAGAGCCATTCACTCCCTCCTTGCAGTGAGAAGGGGGAGAGATTCAGAAAAAGGCAAACTTGTGGGTCGAGATAAAGACAGTTTAATAGGACAGAAGAGAAAGGGAAAACAGTAATCGTGATAAAAGAAAACACAAACCAAATGCTGCACAATCAAATTGCTCACCACCCTCTGTGTGATGCCCTGATCAGTGGGTCACCAGCCCCTGGCCAGCTCTCCCCAGTTTTATTGCTCAGCAGGACACTGTGGAAGATGTCTGAACATCCCTGGGGTCAGCTGAGGTCAGCTGTCCCAGCTCTGTCCCCTCCCAGCCCCCTGGCAGGGCAGCAGGAGGAGCAGAGCAGTCCCTGACTGTGCAGGTGCAGTCCAGCAGCAGCTCCAGTGCCCCTGTGCCACCAATCTGATGTCACAGGAAATCCAGAGCACGGCACTGCCCCAGCCACCAGGAAAGAAATTAACCCTATCCAAGCTGAACAGAACAATCAATAGCCAATAATCTTGTTTTGAAATGATTACAAATCAATTGCTATCATTTTTTAAAAGATCAGATACAAACAATAGTAAGCCCAAAGGCTTACAGCAACTTGTTTACCACAGTCAGAATATCTGAGAGAAACAAGACCAACATCTTTGTAAGAACATGACAACAGATAAGAATATGCATTCTGGATTACTTTTCCCCTTGTTTTAATTGTCACTTTAATGCAAATACTCCACAAATCAATCAGTGTACTGAATTATCAGTGTGATAATATATTCAAATATTTGACATTCACATTAATTGGAGATAATGAAGAAAATATTTTTGTTGTTCATTGGATGAGACTAAGTGGGCTGGAAATTCAAATGAATAAAACATCGTTACAACATCCACTGTACACCTGTTCACAGCTCTGTTATCAGCTTGATATTTTTATTAGGTGCATGCACAGCAATACAGGGACAAATCACCCTTTTCACACTCACAAGATAGAAGTTAGCACCCAGAGCTCAGTGTGTGGGGTCGCTTAAACCACAGAGCTCTGACAAGTGCTTAACTAGACCCAAAATGCCTCCACTTAGTCTTGACTTCTAATTTTATAAATTATTTACAGTTTAGTAGGTGCAAAGCTAGTGGAAAATGCCTTTTCTGGCAGCTTGATTGACAGGATAATTATACTGTGGCTTTGTTTTTAGCACTGTTATGCAGAATCATAATGCTATAAAAAAATACGACGGTTATGAGCTTTTAACTTTGACAAGGTCATTCTGAAGCCTACCGAACAGATGTCATGAAAAGCTGCTGCTGACATTAGCCAGGTCCTATAAGTACTGTACCACCTCTCCAGTTGTATTTTAGTAAGACTAAATATCTTTTTCGGTATAAATTTTAAGATTGAACTGCTAAAAGCAAAACAATCAGAAGAAGCAATGCGGATATTTACTTTTTCTCATTAGTATTATTCCTTTTGAGGAAGTGCCTAGAAATACTAGCAACAGGTTACGTTCCTCTCTGTATTTCAGTCAGTTAATGCCTTGCAGGAGTTTCTGTGGACTTTCAGCTGCAAAACAGCACAATTTAATAGACATGAGACAGCCCTACAGAACTTACCTTTTAAAATACGTTTGATCTCTGGTTTATGAGGATTCCTCATTATTACAGACTTTAGTGAGAGAGTGAATGAGCACATTTGGATGAGTTAGATCACACTGCAGCCTTGTGTCCACGTCTTTATTCAGCCCTGTTGCTATTCACCCCTGCCAGCTACAACCTTGATTAGCATTTAAACACTCAGAAGATTGGTTAAGATATTGAATAAGAAGTTGTAACAAATCTGGCAGAAATTCGTGTCACCTGAGGCCCAAACCACCCTGAACTGTGAAGCAATAGTTTATACATAACACTCTGGGAGCCAACAAATCTTTTGAAGAACAGGTTGAACATACTCTTTAGGGTACTAAGAAGTGAATAGGTTTAATTTGCACATCTAGAAAGACAGGATTCCAATAATGGAATGAAGATGTTGTAAAAGCATATAGAACAAGGGCAAGGCCTCATAGCATGGTGAAGAAAAATGTCTGCAGGTATTTGGTGACCATATATAATGCTTTTCCCTGCTTATTTGATATTGCAACTTCTACTCATACAGCAGCAGTCCAGGAGAGGACAGCAATGAAGTCCATACACTGCTGCCCTTTCTGCATGATTCTGGGTCTATGCCCACAAACATAACTGCAGTAACATCTGAGTAAAACCAAATACTCTGCACAGAAACTTCCTGCACTAATGAACGACCAAAAGAGCAGGAGCTTGACAAAGATACAACATCAAACCGTACTGGAACAACCAGGGTCACTCTTTATTTGTCCATGGGCATTTGTGTTCAGATTTTTCTCTTTGTTATGAAAGATTATAATTTCCTATCCTGACATGCTTTCACAGAAGCTTGGTATCTACTCTGAGGCTGTTTCCTTCTCTTTTTTTATTCCTTCCCTTCTCTTGCTCCTTTACATATCTGCCCACATGCATTATAGATAAAACCATGCTCATAATAAAGCTTCTAAAAGAATATCATGTCAGGAGTGTTAGTGAAAAAGAGAAACAAATAGATTCTACTTTAAGATATCTTATTTCTCATTATGCCCAAACAGTTCGTCCTATCCGCTTCTTCTCATCAACCTAAGCACTATTTTATCTTTCAGAAACACTGCAGGCAAAGTACATGAAGGAATGAATACACAAGAGATATGGGTAGAACTCAGTTATCAATTTGGGCTTCCCTCTTGTCTTGTTATAGACAAGGAGCTCTCTATAGCAGGCTCGAATGAACGATGGCTCACCGGTGCTTCTCTTAAACCATTTACTGTAAGGTAAGATGTTCTAAAAAGTGACCTCTTCTATTATCAGGTACACAAAAAAGCCCCATTTCTACTGTGCTGTGACAGGAGATCCCACGTTTCAGCCTCACACTGCAGTCTCTTAAAGGTAAATATGACAGATCACATGGAGGCTTCCAAAAGTGCTCCATAACTGTTTGGCTTCATCTGCTTTGACAGAGAAGCCAACTCCAGCAGTAAAAGCAAAAGAAATCTCAGACAGCAGATACGCTGTGCCTATGCATAGTGGTTTTAGGTAGAAAAATATTTTTTAAAATCATTGTCATAAATTCAGAAGGAACAGTATACGGGCAGAAATATTACTTCTCCCCTTGAAAGCAAACATGGAACACAGTGTGCCTAATACCAATACATTAAAATAAATGCTACTTCCTATAGTAAATAAATTACTGTAAATATTTTGAGAATAAACATGAAGAAGAAAGGTGGATACTATGTTACTGTTATTAAATATTTCATTTAAGGCTGTCTTGAATAAAACCGCTGCTTGGCCCTTTGTCTTCACTAATTCTCAAGAGCAGATCAAAGTGAGGCAGGTCACCTTTAATCAGAATAATATACACCTTTCTTCATTAGGACTACACATTTGAGTGGTTAATTCAGTGCAGTTATGGAAGGAAAAGTTTTCTCCCAACATGGTGCATTCTTTAGAAGGCTTTCCAGCAAATGCCAGAAAAATGCAAAACTGCAATGATTTTATATCTGACTCCAAGTTTAACCTCAAAGAGAATTTGCACAAGCTGTTCTTACTTTATTGGGGCACTTACATTACACTACTAGTGCACCCATGACTAAACCTGATTAAAAATAAAGGATGCTTTTGCTTTTTTGTGTAGGCAGATATTGTACAGGAACCACGTGTGGCCTACAGGCTCCACAAAGGACGCACACAAGTCAGTTTAGGGGGCAGTGTTTCACAGCTGAAGACATCAGATCACCAAAGTGATATACAGTGTATATCATGTTTATATACACCCGTAAGCTAGGCATCAGCTCCTGCTGGAATAAGCTATATCCCAAAAGCTGTCCCTTTCTAACACCAGGGAAGCATATAGTCACAACTTTTGTGTTGGTAGTACCAATCCTGATAACTTAAATAACTGCAATTACAATGAAAAATTCAGGATTTTGTAAATCAGTATATTTTAATTTACGTCTCTGACCTGCCTGCTCCTACCAAGAGTGATGACTATAATGGAGTTTTTTTCCCAAACTGATTAGATCACCCCTCATTTGAAAACATCAAACTGCTTTGCTAAGGCACACTCAGAATAACATAAATCAGTCTGAAGCTGAAAAGACTTTCACCAATTGGCTTCAGCCTATGCAAAACACCTCCAGATCCAACACAAGGTAAGCTTTGCATTAAGATGCAAATGTAGTACTCATGGACAGAGAAAATAACTCCTGCCTATCATTGCTATAATGACTTATGTATTCTAAAACTGTTTTATATATTATTTAAATTTGAAAGGATTGGGACTAAATGTTCAGAATCCTAAGTGTTGCTCTGGCTGTCCATATGTAGACCACGATTTGTTGACACAGGCTTTAAGCAGAAAGGGGATGCAGCAAAGATGAATGCAGAAAACTTAAAATTTTGAATTTTTTTTCCTTCATTATTTCTTATATAATAACCTTTTTTTTTCCTCCATGCAAGACATATGTCAATATAAGGGTACCAAAAAACCCCCAAATTTTAAATTTGCCATATTTCATACAATAGCAAAACCTCTACCATTTCCATCTGCCTAACTGCTGATGCAATGCCTTAAATCTTGTCCAAACTGAGAAGCAGGCCTTATTTTCCTTTCTATATAAGTTGCTTTTAGCTGAGAGAAAATGAACCCTGTGTATCACAATAGAACTGAAGGTCAGGAGGTTATTCAGCTTGCTGTGGCAAGGAGTGTTGATCTAAATCACAACTGCCTGCTCAGCACTGCTCACACAACAGGAAGAAGTGGAAGGGAGGTTGCACAAAGCCACTATGAGGTTACTTCTGTCTCTGTCTTTGAAATAATTTCCCCCTACAGCTTTGTTTCCTTTATGATTTTAATGAACTGAACTGCCACGGGAAGAAAAAAAATAATGAATGCAAAGGGCGGGCTTAGGTGTCTGCCAGTAGGTGTATGAAGGACATCACCTTATTCCAAATAACAGTTGAATTGAAAATGGCTTCCTGAGGCATTCTAATTTTCTAGCTAACAACATCTTAGTCCACAATCAGTTTAATCTGGTAAGCATCATTAGGGAGGGGAGTGACCGTGCTATTCTCCTCACACAAAGCCACTTAGTTCTGTTCTCCCTTGTGGTGGAAGTGCTCTTGTAGCCACACAGTGAGGTAGGAAACGTGTCCAGCTGAAACTCGCAGCAGCAGCAAGCAGTTCTGTTTGGGCTGGATCAGTTCACACACTTGGGTTGTCATGTGGCTGTGTGTGAATTTCTGTAGCACAAACACAGGGTGGGAACATATGGCCTGCAGTGGATCCTGCTGAACTGAGCTGATAATAAAATGGTGTGAGGTACCTCTCCTGAGACAGGCACAAGTTAGAAACTGAGCATCCTCTCACCAGTCTGGAGTGAGGGCATGAGGCGAGGGCAACAGAATCACTCTCTTCTAATAAACTCATTTTAACAAAGTAAAACATTCCCACCCGCTTCCCAAGTTGTCAAACAAGTAGGTATGACTACATTAAAAACATAAATAGGAGTGGTGAGGATTGCTCTAATCTGAAAAGCAAAAGGTCCCATGGGCAAGCCTGCAGTGAAGGACAGCAGCGTGCCCTAATGCTGCTCCTAAAGGTCAACAGCCCCAGCAAGGCACATCACCAGCCATCCACCAGGTAGGAATTGAAGTTTTTACAGCACATTTTCTATCAAGGGCTGGTGTGAAGTTTCACCTCTGAGGTAAGATGGTATAATTTACATGTGGAGTAGCAGACAGATCCAGAGCCATCTATTTGCAGTATTTTACAGAGCAATAGTAGAACAATTTCGAATGAACTATGGCCTAAATTGAGAAAGGAGGAAAAAGGTCAATAAACAGAATGAAAATCTCCTAATTTGATCCATTTGCTGACAACAAACACAGATTGGGCAAAGTACCAGACAACTCTAACAGAACTAGCAAGGTTAATGGAGCTGCTGCTATAACATATTGTAGATCTCGTAGTGTCAGTGGCGATAGTGGTAATGTTGTAAACACAGTTTGTTTTCCATCTGGTGCGTGGTACATGCCCTTGATAAAAGGGTGCTGCATTATGCATTTCTGTTCTCCTAAATTTATTTACTCCTAAAAATGTATAATGATTTAAATAGCCATATACAAAGACAGAACTACTGCTTTTAAAAAATGGTTATAAAAAATTCCCTAATGAGGTTAAGGACAACATTAAATCAAAAATATTGTCCTAATAAGTATAAGATTTCTTTCCCCCTTTCCAAAAAAACCAGTTCAAATATTTCTTCAGTTGAATACCTTCAAAGTAGCTGATGTGGATGCTGCATAGGACTGGAATGGAATATAGCAATAATATTTTACATTTGAATTCATTGTAAGCACTTTACAAAGTATGTAATACACAATTTTGAAGATATTAATTAAAACTATAAAAGATCTGTGTTCCAAAGCAAATTAAAATCAATGGAAAGTCTTATCTTCATTGCAAGTGACTTTGGATCAAGACTTTAGAGATTACTAATATGAACATAAAGTACCTTTCAGTAGCACTTCATGCTAACATGCAATAGTTGTGAATCTCAGATTCAGCTTCATCCTGCACTTTCAGGGATACACGCTGCTGAGCACAGACTTTTACTTCTCCTAATCAATGTTTTTAACTAATATTCTTGTTGAATCCTTGCTCTGAAATATAATCACTCTTTTCATCAAAATATTTATGGGAGCAAATGTGGAGCCATGAAGATTCCCCTTTGAGCGGTGCAGGGTATCTATGGTTACAATGTATTATGGATGGTGTGGAGCAGGAGCATGCTGTGTGCAGGAGAGAGAAGTGCAATCAGACAGAATGTAAGGCAGCCTGAAGGAGGTAATACATAGTCTAGAGAAATTCTGTGTATGCTGGAGTAAGCTGATTAGAGGGAATAAACCAAAAGGGAGGGAAATGGCATGCAAATGGCGCTATGCCGGCAGTAAATAGATATCAAATGGGGTTTGGGAGACTGCGAACTGGCCACGGAAGGAGGCCTGCCCGAGGTGAAGGGCTGCTTGGGAAGGCAGGGCACGGTGCTCTGCCAACCCCCCATGGTCCAGCCTGTGACTCTGGGTGTCTGAAATGACATCTTGTGCCTTGGCCCCTGATGGATCAGGTGCTGTTGCAGAGGAGTGTTTATCTTTGTCACTGAGGGACCAGCTCAGTGAGTTACTCGAGGCTGCTGGGCATCTGGAAATCACCACCAGCAGCGACGAACCAAAAAGGCTGAAATTTGCTGTACAAGCATTTGCTTGAAGCCTACCTACTACAGCAGCATTGAGTGCACGACTCATGTAAGCATCTGTTCACTCACCAAGCTCCAAAAATTAGTTTGGATCTTACTTTTCAGAGCAAACAATTAGATTTATGTTGTGAAGATTAATTCCATTCAATATAAACTAGGAGCTGTAGTCTATGTTACCTCAAAGGTTGCAGTACAGAATCATAATGGATGTAGTTTAAATGCAGAGGTATAAATTGAGTTTTAGGAGCTGATTTTTCACACTAAAAGAATCACAACATGAGTTCATCCACTTTTTACACAATGACATCATGGAGACAAACAGCTTGTATTATTAAACATTCTCTTCTAAGAAAAACACAATTGTTTGGGTTATTTTTTTTTTTTTCCAAAATAGAGATTTGGTGATAACTTGCTTTTTTCAGAAAAATGGAACCTGGATTTCCCCCATCTCTTCCAAGCATTAGTTAGGTAGTAGTAGTAAAAATCCTAAATTTTCCAATTTACCATTTTACATTTCCCTTCTTTTAACCCCCTTAGGGAAACAGAACAGAAAGAAAAACAGGTTTCAGAAAATGAACATCAGTCTTACTACTTTTCCCAGTGGAGTAGGTGAAAAATACAAGTGTGAAATGACATATATATAAAACAAGTGAGCACAGTTGGAAAAAAGGGGAGAGTTAAAAAAGAAAGAACTGACGTTAAATTCTCAAATACCCATATTGAATTGTCAAAAAAGTGAAAACAGATTGAATGAAACTGGAGATGAAACATGTTTGTATTCTCTCAGACTTTCTGAGATTACACTAACAGAACAAGAAAAAAAGTTTTTAAAAAATCAGTTCCATTTGACTATACTTTGTTTTGTTCAGGTTTAGAGGAGAAAATTTCAAATATAGCCTAGCTGACTGTTCACGACATTTCTTACCAGCACTGTTTTGAAAAAGCTTGTGAGGGAGAATGCTTTTGAGAGAAACCATGTCCTTAACAGGAGAATCTGAATCTTGAGCCCAAACTCCAAAGTAACGTTTACATTTTTAAGGAATATGCTATATAGGCTTATTTAGCTGACAGAGTGATTGGCCAGTATTTGTTCCTAATTAAAAAAAAAAAAATTGAAAATATTCCATTCTGACTGTTAGACTTAATGTAAAAAGTGACTGTCTACTGAGATGCTGGAATAGGAAGAGAATTTCTCAACAATATGCTACTCAATGTTGCTGAAAACAAGCACCCTCATGCCCCCTTTCTATAAAAATAATTTAATTACAGAAAATAATATGGATGCAAACACAGTGTCCAAATGAGAGCACAGTTTCAGCCAGACTATTTCCAAGGAAATCACACTATTAATCCCAGAGAGCTATCAGATGTACAGAAGACATGGTTGGCTTATATGGACACCAAATTCTGTGGCTGTTGTTGTGCAGTGGTTACACTCCAAGTGCCAGAAGTCACCAGTGATGATTAGGAGGATATGGCACTGGAGCTATTTAAGCAACTAAGATAAATACACTCATTGGAATAGGTTACTGCTCACACACACAATATGCATTAGCTTTTGACCTGATGAGCCTGTAGTTTCAAATAGTTAAGACAGAAAGCATAAAGGAGAAGATGTATTATCACATAGCAAAATGACACTTGCTCAGTTACAGGACCCTGACAAGCACAGGAGACAAACCCGTGTTACCTGAATTCATAAGTCCTTTTACTTATTATGTTTCTCTAAACATATGATTACACTAAATTACTCCACTTTTCTCTGACTCCTTGTCATGATGAGCTATCATGCCCTTGTCATACATGATGCGGTTGGCTAGGATACCATCCTCTTTCCTTAAAGCCAATTTTCCTTTCTGTCCTCCATTCCCCCTCTGCCTTTTACACAGAAAAAGTAACTTCTAGCAGTTTGGGCAAATACAACTATTGGGAAAAAAAAAAAAATCCTGGTGATTTTTTTTTTAAGTTGAGAACGAACAGTAAATTGTTTAATTATAACTGTCAAATATTCCTGCTCATTTGAAGCCTCTAAATCTGAAGTTTATAAGCTTGACCATTAGTTGAAAACTGGAAATGATTTTTCCATGCATTTGTTACTGCGATGCATGACTTCACTCAAAGTAACCACTCCACCCACATTCATCACAAGGGTTACCTGGGATGTGGGTTGCACATTTAATTTCAATTTAGGTTTAATTTTATACCTTCTTCAGGTTACTCTAACACATATCTTAAGCTGAAATATTCTTTTCTTTCTGTACACAATTTTATCACCACCATTTTATCAAAATTTGATTGATCTACATTGTGAATGATTCAGCTGTAAACACCTGTGGATCTTGTATTTAAAAATTCTTGATGACAGAACTCCTCAGGAGTTTGGTGGATCTTGCTAACTAATTATTAAAATAAACTTTAGATAAGCAATACATACATTTTGCCATTGAGTGTACTGAAAAAAAAAAACAACCCAGCAACACAGTAAGAGCTGTTTACAGAATAAGATTTATATTTAAAAGTTATTATATTTCTTTTTTCTTCCTTTAATTTTAAACGAATCTTTGGCTACTCCTTTAGACTACAGTAACTTATAAGGCAGATAATTGCTAGAAACTTTATTTTTTATAATTCCCAGAATGTTTCTTTTTTAGTTTTCTACTTTTCATGAAATGAGGTGATGGCAAATATTTTGTAATATACATGTATATACAATTCTTTCTCCCATGTTAATCTTTGATTCATGGATCTACAGAAGAGTTATTTGATGAAAAAACTATTTTAAATAAGAGCTGTCACAAACCTGTTTGACTCATATTTAACCATATTTATTCCTTAGGTAGATAATGTCAGGGCTTGATTTTCCAGCAGTGCTAATAATCTTAAAGATAACTCTGAAATTTACTTGCTATCTTTCCTGTGATGACCTTGAATAACATAAATGGTTCTGCACATTTTCTGGATTACAAACTTTTCCCTGCTAGGCACCCATGTGTAGTTAGTAATCATTTTTAGGTACACAGTTCTGGAAGATTTGTGTTGCTCATGGATTTCTTCAGACAAAGCATTTGTAGCAACATCACAAAGACAAAACTAAAACTCCTTTTATGCAAATGTATTTAAACATAAGTATCAGACATGCAAATGTATTTAAACACAAATATTAGACATACAAATGTCCAAAATACAAGTAAAAATCAAAGTGCTAATAAAGTATCTGAACTGTACCTTTTTAATTCTGCCATAGACAGTAAAAGTGAGGATTCCTAGAAACCTCAAGCCACCTTTATGACACTGATTTGCTTGAAGAAATGACTGATAGGGTGACATTGTACCTAATGATACCTGCAGCACTTAGTGCCACTCATCAAAGGGAGATCATGGTTTACAACCACATGTACTTCTGGTTAATGACAAAACTAAAATTTTATCTTATAGGAAGCTGAATCATAGAAGCTTGTGAACTAACATTTATACTCTAATTTTAAATTCAGTTTAAGTCACAGATAAGTTCTCTGGATTTTGCTGCCTTGAGCATTTTCAGAAGCAGCTCCCCCGCAGGCTCAAAAAAGTACCCAAAAAGTACCCAAAAAAGGACCTAAATGTGCTATTCCTGTGCTGCTCCCCCTTGCACTGACAATTCCAACAGCAGAGCTGCACAGCAACATCACACTCAAACCTGCTCCTTCAGCAAAAATGTTCTTATGCTTTCTGAAGGACAGGGCTGTCTTCCCTGTCTTGGGAAGAGGCGGGGGAGCATCTGGGCATTTCAGTGCTGCTTTGTTTTCTTCCACTGACTGGGTCACTGCACCCTTGCAATTGCCAGTGGAAGTAGGAAGGAGGAATATGGGGTCAGAGTCGAGGAAATCAAAGCTGCCACTCTGACTGCAGCACAGACCCAGAATGGTCCATGCTGACCTTGAAACTGCACTTTAAACCATCTTGGATAAGATATTAATGCATTCCTTTCCATAGCCATTTCTGTAGCTTTTCCTTTTAATTAATTTCTGGATATGATAGATTGTGCTTTCAAGGGCTATCACACTACCATATTAAATTTTAGAATCATTAGAAAAAGAAATTTAAAAAAAAGAACAAAAATATGAACTTCAAAAGTTGGGCATAGAATAATAAACATAGGAAAGGAGAGTCCCACACAACTTGGAGTTTCAAACACATCGTTTTCCAAAGGTCAAGAAAGGTCATCATGTTCTGACCTCAATGGTTATTCATCTATTTCCTCACATCCAGAAGTTTATGTTCTAACCATCAGAGTGTAAAGTGTCCCATTAATTTACCTTTTTCTTATTAGCAAATATTACGTATTTTGTACAAACAGCAATCTATCAAACACTAGGGTGCACCCATCTCACCTTGTAAAACTAAACTGCTTCTAGATGGTTGCAGAATAACTTTTTTAAGCTTATTCTGCCTACCTGAAAGTAGAGATTTAAAGCCAAATCTGTCATAACTCAACATTCCCAGAATATTCTGCAATAGAACTGCTTCTTCCATCTGTTGTGGGAATTCAGAGGGGCTGCATCTGCTCTACTTTGTCCAAAGCACTTCATTTGGAACAGAAATGAGAGTACTCCTCCAATTTGTGTGCTGACTTCAGAGCAATTAGACAGCACCTAAAGGGAGGTGCAGGAGGTAGGGATTGCCTGGGAGCCTGGATGTCCACTCTCAAGTCCTGTCACTGGGAAATACTCTTAATGGGCGACATTTACAAACAAGAGGCTGCTGGATCTCTTGGCTGGTAAGGACATCTTTTGTGCCAGAAGAACATTCATATTCTCATCCAATAAATTTAAACTGAAAGTGTCCTTACATTCCATTTTTTCTTTTAAATTAAGTTTCACCCAATAGTTTGGAAAAAACCAGTAATGATACATCTTTTTACTTGCTGATCCCCTTCTAAACCCACGTGTCAGATTGTTATTGCTGAGTGCAAGTGTCTTCTTCTGCAAAGGCTGAACCTCATAACCCATTTTGCATCTAAACCAAATCTCCACACAGAAGAAAATTCTCCAACAAAATATACCAAGAATCCTCATGTCTGCATGGGCACTGAGTACATCCCAGAGGCTTTATGCTAAGCAGCTGAAATAACTTTTGTGGAACTGTTTAGACCATCAAATCAAGGAAGTACAACCATTGCAAACATGTTTTCCTTCCGTACTCTGGATTGAAAAGTGTCCTACTACTTACCAGTGCCTTCATCTGCTCTGTTCAAGACTGGTGACCATTCACTCATTCATTCAGTAATCCTAAAAAGAAGAAAGCAGGAATGCTTATTTTAGGTGACACCTTCAGGTTTAAGTTGATGGATCCCAAATTCAGCATTTCTCACAAGCATTTAAATATGACATAGTAAAAAAAAAAAAAAAAGTTGAACAATATTCTACAACTTGATAAAAGTGTTCCCATAATCAAAATCATTGCAATAGATGTGAACATGTCTATGTAAGACAACCTCTGTTTCTCCCATCCTCTTCATTGTCTCTTCAGTCCCTAAGCACGGATTGACCTGGATGTCTTTTCCTGTGGTGACAGTGCAGGTATGCTTCCCAAATTACAAACAGGTACAGCTTTTTTTTTTTCCCAAAACTCACAATAACAGAAATAAGAGTTCTGGGAATTCAAAAATCAAAAGATCATGACTGCATGGAGTCAAAACACTCTTATCCTGGTTTTCTCTGGTGTTTTCTTCACCAATCTTCTAGAAGATGCAGTTCCTGCCTATATCAAAGAGTCTTTGACAGTTACAGCCAAATAAAGATAATTCCAAGATTAAATTAAGAAAAAAAAAATCATCTCAGAATACATCCTCCAGTGAAAAAAAAAGTATTTAAACAGCTTTGCAGAACAGTCCAAAGCACTTAGTTTGTGCCAAAATCTTAAACATACAAATATATTGTCTTATATATTTATTTTGCAAGTCATTAATTTACAAAAAAATATTTTCCTTCATCATAAAATTTCATTGCAGATTTAAAGTCCAGGTTCATTAACAGAAGCATCATAAGGAGCTGAATCTAGCTTGGACTTAGCCTGTGCTGAGAGCTGTCTCTTCTAGCTATCTTGTGAGAGTGTCTTGGGTGAATTTTTAACCTCAGTGATCCCCACAAATGGAAAACTGTCAGGAACTTCTTCCAGTATAACAAGGAGGCTGACAAAGCTACTTTTATTTCCTACAAAAATATAAAATAGCAATAACAAAGACCAGCAGTTAAAGAGTAACATGAATTTGTATACAAAACTAGGTTCAGAGGCAATTAAGAGTTTCATTTACAGCAGCTTGTAACCAAAGTAGTGCCAGCAGTGTTTATTAATTAAAGGTGTTTTTTCATCCTTAGCTCCTTTGTGAAGAAACTGAGAATTAGTCTACTGTTTCTGGGGAATTACAGTTTTCTAATAATTTAAAAAATGAGGGTGACTAGTTCTGCCACCTATTTGCCCTGCAAACATTCTGCCTCTTCTACATGCCAGGAATTGTGACAGCTCTGTTTCAGACTGCCTATACATTACTTTAAATATTGCTGTACAGAATCAAAATGATTTTGTACATCAACCAAAATCTGTGCTGGTGTTCTTCTAAAAAAAACTCTGCTCTTGGCTTTCAGAAGAACATGTTGTTTCATTCCCCTAAAGAAGCTCAGAACATCAAGGAAAATAACATCAAGTGATAGTGGGTTCAAACATATTTCTAATCTTTACAACCCTTCAGTAGTTACATTAAAAAAGTGAGGCATAATTTATTTCTGATGAAACAGAGTTGCTCAGCTTTCTGCTAATAGGATCCTCAGGGCGAAAGGGGTAGGGAAAGCACTGATAAAAGTAGAGAGCTTCATTTTACTGTTTTTTTTTTCTAGTCTGGAAACAATAAATTAATAATAGTGTTTACTCTGATTATCGTTGATTTAAGATAAATTGTTCTCATTTAGCAAATGGGGAAATGAAATTCAGTGCCCAAGGGACTGAGAATGTAAATCTATGCCAAAGGCTACAATTGAAGACACATTTGTAGATCCATTCTGAGTTCCTGGATTAATTCCAATCACTGCTGAGAGTGGGGAGGCTGATACTCTAGTACCAGTTTACCAGTTTAATGACACAAGTGGCCACTCCTTTCTCCTCCTCTCTCTTTTCTTCTCCTTCTGCTCTCCTTATGTCCCTCATAAAACTTAATTATTTTTTTTTTTATTAATCTTTGAAGGGCCACTAGCTTTCAGGGTTTTTCTTTTGGAAAAGCCAGTACAGAATTTCTTAGAGGTACACATCTATGTTTTAATAATTTTAATTCATCCAAAACTGTTCATCAGCCAAGCAATCCTTATTAAATGTTGGAATTGAGCAGGAAAATGTCAGAACCTTGAAATGGCATATTGTACTACTAAAAAAGAAGTACTTCTCAGGAAAAGCATCACAAAAACAACAGAAACACCATTATTCAGCCAAAAAGACAGCTTGGATAAAGTGTACTATTAAAGGTATTTTCATTTCCTTAAAGTGCTTTGGTATTATCCTTCCCACACTTGAAAACTAGGAAAGAGGGTACATAACACAGTCCTGAAGCTGATGACAGACAGCAAAAGCTTCAGGCTAGTGTTGCATTTCCTCCTATGGAAAGTATCACCGTTTATTACCACTCATTAAAATTTGATTTTATAGAGCATCTTTAAAAGGTCGTTTTTAAAATGGGAGTATTACAGCTGATATTACTGACTAGTTAGAACTTTGAGAACACAAATCCTCAGTCTTGTTGCTTTCAATTATTAAACATAAGGCATAAACCTGATTAATTCCGCTCTTTTTAATAAAAAGTAGTGTATTGTTTTGCTATGTATCTAGCCCAGTCATTTGCGTTGAGTTTTCTTGATAAATACCTTTGTCTTGAAAATCATTGTGTTACTACACTGATGTACCCATTACCTCATATTGCATTTACCATATTCTAAGATGGCATGTCCCTTAATTGTTTAGTCACAAATCCCCAGGCTGGAAGAGACCTTCAAGACCAGAGTCCAACCTGTGCCCAACTCCTCAACTAAACCCTGGCATCGAGTGCCTCATCCAGGCTTTTTTTAAACATATCCAGGGATGGTGACTCCACCACCTCCCCGGGCAGACAATTCCAGTCCTCGATCACTTTCTCCATAAAAAAATGTTTTCCTGATATCCAGTCTGTATTTTTAGACAGTTTTAGACATATACTTCTGCATCACTCATTCTTGAGCTTTAGGCAGAACCTCACAGTTTCAAGTCTTGCCAGCAGAAATTAGGGATTATCTATCCAAGACCTCTTGGAATATCAATAGTTCCCTTCCACATGGGCTTGGTCAGAGCCCACATAAAGTGTTTTAACAGTCAACTCTTCTTTTTCAATGCACAACCAGAGAAAATAAGAGTGTACTTAGCAATTGGCACACAGACACAGGGCATGGGATGCCTGGACTAAATGGTCTGTCTAGACTGACCAGATTCCAACTCCAGATGTCAAAGTGCACTCAGAGAATGAGCTACTGGATAACAGTGAATACCTTCAATCCTTGATTAGAAAGGTTTTCCAGAATGCTACATATAATCCAAGACTCAGTAAGATGTGTGATTTCACTTCTGCTCCTTGGGCTGCTTCTATATTTGATACTGAAATTACAATGGATTTGTTCTGAAAGGAATGCTTGAATCAGGCATATCAAATATAGCCACCTGCTACTATTAAATAGCATTTGTAGTTTGCCCACTGTGATATCATCTTGTAAGTAAAGTTCAGAACCTATGAGAAAACCTACTCTAATAAGAAATCCATTTCAACAGAAACACCAGGTTACATAAAAATAAAGGATTTGTTTCTTAATGCCTTTTTAAGTAGCTTTGACTAAACTGTAGGGAAACATCCACATACCTTTAGCTATCCAACTGCACCAGAAAAAGAGTACATTTTAAAAATCATAAACATTTTTCAGTACACTTGATTGAATTTTGTCATTCTGGTAACAAACAACAACCTTAATGTAATTCATCATCAAAATTATAAATGACCCCTAAAATTTACAGTAGAAACAGATGTAAACCTTAATTCTAGAAACAAGTGAGAAGCAACACTTTCCCTGAAGCATCCTGATTTTTAGTATGTGATTCTAAACAAAAGTCAGGAGGAGTGTAACTCAGACAATCACCTGTTCAGATTTTTTTGAATTTGCTCCAGAGCAAGATCTTTGCACAGTGCCATCAGCACATTGACACAGCAGCATGATCAATGTATTTGACTCTAAACCCATGGCCTCTATAAAGCCTCCAAAGTTCTTTGATGGCACTTGCTTTCTCCTGGTAATAATTCCTTGACAGAATCAGCCTCATGGTAAGACGTGAAAAGCCTCAAATGGCTCTGAAAAAACAATTTCCACAAAAGCCTCTCTACACAAGAAGGAAAGCAAAGCTGCCTGCAAACTGACATTCCTGGAGGTTTTGTTCACACTAGCTTCTTATGACCTTACCTATTATTTTTGTAAAATCTTTTACATATGCATTTTAAAAGGACTTTTTTATCCCAGGCAGCTGGTTATGGAGAGCACAGGAATAGGAAGCAATAACATATTAGGAAGCAAAATGTCCTTTCAAATGCAGTTTGCAAACTCACCCTTGTTTGCTATACACTGCTTATTTTTTAAATAATGTACAAATCATCTCCAGTACCATGGAAATAATCAACAAAGAATCAAAACCTGGAGCTTCTACTAGAGGACAAATCAAAAGCTGTTGGAATCCAACAGCTGGAGCCTGTCTCATTATTTCACTGCACTTTGATGTGCTTTTCAGCCAAGTATCTTAGAGATTTACTTACAGATATGTCTATCTACAAATTCTACACTGCTTACACATTATAGTTTCCAACAGAGATAAATACACTGAGTTCTCATTTAAAAAAAAATAAAAATTAAATTCTTCTATTAAGCACAAAATCCTGTAAATAGAGGAACTGAAAATCAGCTGCATCTAATAAAAGAATCAAGTTTGTTATTGACTTTGAGCTGGTAGTTTCCATTAGATTATCCATCATACTTTTATTATGTGATCAACTGCCTAATTAATTTCATACTCATGCATTTAGGCAGAAAGCTGTATGTTTCAATGGGCTTTGCTATAATCCTGCACCTGCGGCCTCAGAGATTTAGACAGCTCTCTATCATAAGTTTATACTGTGCCTATAATCATGTCAGCTGTAGTATGGTCCCAGCTATCCAGGCTGTTGAAATATAACAGTATTTAATTTCTGAAGCACTAGAAAATTTGCATCTGTGGTTATGTGTCTTTGGACTTTAATCAGATGAAAGTCACTGAAAGATATTAAGAGAGTTAGATACAATATTTTGCTCAGACAGTTTTAGTGGATATATCAGACACTGTTTTGATTTTCCTTGCTTATCTAGTAATATGAACAGATGCAATCATGCTATTGTATAATGAATGTTGATTGCCAACAGTATTTGATTTTGAAACCATTCTGCAGTGATAATTAAAGATAACTTGATATCCTATAGAGTGATAGTTAAAGATTGCTTTGTATGCATTATTGCATAAATAAATACTACAGAGAGAATGAACATATTCTATACAACTTTTTATCTGGAATATATTTCAGGGCAAAAAAAAAAACCAAAAAAAAACCAGAAGTCTTAATAACACAGTAGTCTTCATTGCAAAATGTGTGTTATTTATCCTTTGTTTTCTTCTGGTTTATGGAATTTACACTAAGCAAAGTTTTAGTAATTTAGGATGCATTATCTGCGCCTTCCCCAAAAAGGACAAGAAATGCAGTCTGATGGAAGCTATGCTAGCACCATGGGCTCCAGCAGGCCTGCTGTGAGCAGTGGGTGATATCTCCTGCGATTACAATGAGCCTCTGATAAGACCCACACGTAGTTGAGATTTAGATGTTTACTGCACCATCTGGAAACCTGAGGAAGCAAACATTTAAATGTACTGTTTTCCACTAATAAACTTCAGCAAAATTCAGATATTCATATCATTACAGTCTTGGCTAAAACTACATGGACTTGACATTCAAACTAAGCAGTACACAAAATGTGATACAGGAGCCAAGTTGGAGTTGTCCTTTTCACATCAGTAGCCCAAGGAAAGTATGGATAAGCCCAGCCAAAGAGACTAGTAACTATATTTGATTTTACTTTCAGATTAGGCATATGACTCTACAGTTCTCCTGGGTAGTGGAAGAAATCTGCCCCAGCCCAGCAAACAGTGCTCTGCTCATATCTAGCATGTTCACTGGTTACAGCGTGTGAGAGATGACACAGAAATGCATCTTTATTCACCCAGGCGTGCAAAGCACTGGCACTGCATCCTCTGCACTCCCTGTGTGCCCAGGAAGGCAGAGAAGCAGAAACACCTCCCTTTGCACTGCCACAATCAAGCCCTGTGCAGACTATTTTGAGTTTCTACAGCCTATTTCAGTAGCAGACATGGCCTCAGCCCCATGGCCATCAACATTATGCCTCCAACCCTGCAAACTGTAATGCTAATTTGGGTAAGTTTGCTTTGAAACAATGCAAATCTGTGTATGGCAGCAGTGTTTGACTGCCACGGGTGCTATATCCAGCACTAAGTAAATGATGTGCATCTCCACTGTTAATATTACATTATGATTTTCATCTCTGGAGTTTTATGTTTCACTTTTAATCATAATTCATCAGAGAACACAGCCAGCTCCTTAGTTCACTGGTCAATATAGTTAGCAGGTGAACTCCTTATAAATGACAAATGCGCTTTCACTGCAGCAGTTCTTCCTGGTTTAGAAAGGATGTGTCAGGTGTTGAAACTTGCCAATTAAATTATCTCCATTCTTGATGTGAGCTTTAGTCATTGAGTACCTTGTGAGCTGAAATCTCCCTCCTCTCCTGCTCAGTAAGAACCTCCAAACTGACACCTATACAGCCCCTTCTGGATCACTGATAATTTGAAGCTGATAATTATTTCTGTTATTTGCTAAGAAACTGAAGGATACCTGTGCCTCTGATGTATTTCCACTGTGTCTCTTTGTGTATGTCAGAAAGCTATCAGTTCCCTGCGATCTAAGAAAGCATTTCTGCTGACATTTTCCTTACAACTTTTCATTCCAATTTATAAAGTTACCTGTTGAGGAATTTTTATGATACCACCTACTTCCCATAGAGGCTACCACCTAAGCCTTGATTAGTTCACAGGAGATCAAACTCCCTAACAAGTTACTGTCAGTTGCAGTTTTTGAGACTAGAACTAGGTCAAGTTTATTACCTACATCAATACTTTCATGTAGCACAGCTAAGACAAAAAAAGGATTTTAGAAAAAAAAAAAAAAAAAGGAAAACAGGACTGAAAGTCTAACTAACAGATATAAAAATGCTTCTCATCTCAAAAGTGAAATGCCACAAATGATTTTTAAATTACCAAACCCCCGAGGCTGAAGCCATATAGTCTCCAGCTTTGACTAAGAGACCTTACAATAGTACAGGAGGTTTTGTTACACACATAGCATATGAGCAGAATCGTTTGTAATATGGGACCCCTTAGATATTCATTCAGCAAAGGCTGTGGAAATGAGTTTTGTTCTGTTGAGGACAGAAATAGCTTTACACAATATTGATCTTCTCCAAGCCTTGGGATTGCTCTGTGTAGTTTTGGAAGAGCTACACTACAATAGAAGCAACAGCCAAAGCTTTATAAAAAGCTGTTTTGTATCATATTTAATTACATTTTCTTTCTCTTTATACCTCATGAAAACCCATCTCTCTATGGAATCCTAGACACCTTTCTGCAACTAACATCCCTTCAGTGTAAAATCTTTATTGTGATAGTTTGGTGTTTCAGGTTCTGATTCAAGAAATGCAAACAAACTGTAAGGGACCACAATACCTGCTAAAAAAATCTAGGGCTTGTGATTAAGTTCCAAGGGTTTTGGGTTCTTTTTATTTGTACTGACCAGCCAACCAATATTTGACCACTAGGCTAGGCACAGAAGCAATCAAACACAGAGAACTATATGTACTTTTTTGGGGTTTGATTTTTTTTTTTTGGTGTTTGTTTTTTTTTTATTGTTTGTTTTGTTTTAAATTTTGTTCCTTTCAGTGGCAGCATCAGGGGTGCTCATGTTTTCAGGCCATCAGCTACTCAATCCTTAAGCAGAGAGCAGCTGACAGAGAGCCTCTTTTCCAAAAGTACTGACAAAATGATGTCTGTGGCTACAGCATTCGTGGTTGTAAGGGAGAATTCTACCAAACCAAACAGATACTAAAATGCAAAGTTTAAAGGAGTTGTTAAGGAAGTTAAAGCTCTTAGGTAACCAGAAATTCCTAATGTGGTGGTGTAATAACCATTATTACCTCTCCTCTTGCTTTAGTCCACTGAGTTTGGGGGTAAGCCATGGAACTAGACACAGATGGTTTTAAGATATACTTTGCAAGAATAGTCATCCCAGGAGAGAACATGACTTAAACATATTTTTGGGTCATGTCTCCTCTCCTGAACACTCCTTATTCCTGCCAGTACTAATTAATGTACAAGATCAGACAAACATTGCCAGCAAGTGTGTGACAAGCAGCCTAAATGGGAAGCTTTCCTAACACAAATGTAACACACGGGCAGTGGGATGAGGTGCAGACAAAATCCCATTATACTGATTTTGCCATCTATACAACGTCAAGTGAAAAAGCTATAAAAAAGCAAGGAAGAGCCTTGTGGGTCAGAAGGCTCAGCTCAAACACAGAATGCACCTGCAAAGCCAGTTTACAGCACTGAAGGACTAAAGCTGTCCATCAGCATCCAAGTCCACACATGCCAAAAAAGCCAGGTAAACAAATCCATGGAAAAATTCTTCCCACAGGTGCATTTCTTCAGCAGCTCCAGGCCTCCTATTGATCACCATCTCCTTCCTCTTGTGAAACAGAGCAACACAAAAAGGAGCAAAGCACACCAGTAGCTTTACTTAGCAACATATGAGAACAGAACCTGACATCTTTCCCTTCTGAAATCTATTCTGAAATAAGCTACCTGATTATGCTTCAGCCCTAGCCAGCTTTTTCTCTGCATTCACCACTTCAAGAGGATGGGTAACAACACACCTGATCTTCCAGTGAAACCTCTGAGTTTATACATGGTGCCCCCAACCACAATCAGGCAAGAGCTACCTTCTCAAAGATGGAATGCTCTCTTCTTGTTTTGGAAAAAACCCAACCAAACAAACCATAAAACAAAGTGCAGAAATGAAAAATGTTGAAGACAGCAGGCTGGTGTGATGAGGCTGTTAGGTATCTTCACTGAGGAGGGCATCCCACACTTGAGAATCTCAATGGAATAAGGAAATGGGGTGCTCTAACCCACAAAGGACTGTGTCAGGTGAGGGGGAGTTCTCCTAACATTCCCATTCCCATGGTACATTAAAACTGTACCTCACAAGAATGAGGTTTTGGGATTACCTGTGTGAGGGTAGGAAGCATTGGGCCTAACCAGTGCATCCTGGACTGTTGTGACAGAAACCAAATCTAGTTGAAAGATACTGTGGTGACAAATCACTGGAAACAAAACAACAAGCCAACCAAAAAACAAAACAAAACAAAACAACCCAACAAACCCAGGTAGACAAGAGTCACCTTCTTCTAATCACAGCACCCCAAGCAGAAGAAAAGCTCTAACATCTTTTGTGTTAAGCTAAGTTACTTCCACTTTACCAACATGGAGCCAGAGCTCTTGCCTAAGAAAAAAAATAAAAATCCATCAATACTCTTAGGCATGGCAGGTCTAAAGACAAGTACAGAACGCAGATGTTTAAAGAATAAAACCAATCCCCCACAAAGGAGAGTTTGTTTAGAAAAGTAAATAAATATGACCATTCTACTTGTATTCCAAAGGGGAAAAAACAACTATAAAAACCTTTTAAAAGTCGAAAGAAGTGTTTGAACCTACAGATCTTTTGCCCTCAGAATCCTTGCTCATGTGATGTATCTCTGCTATACTCTATACACACTGCATCTGTATTCACAGAGATGCATTGTTGTACACACACAGCTCCCAAACCTCTCCAGCTCCTATTTTTCACTGAAACATTGGGATCCAGCCTTGCATGAGCCTGCAGCACTCCAGATGGGTCACAGAGCCTTGCCAGCAGCCCTGCTCAACATGGCAAGATAATTTTACAGTCTTCTGTTTAAACATTGTGCAGTGAATATGATTTCTGATTCAAAATAATAATGGCATATGGCACAGCTTTAATAGCACTGCCATTTTGGATGGCATGGAAGGGTTTTTTTCTTTTTAATTTGCTTTATTAAAACACAATATCTGCATTAGCAAATGGACAGCCAAGAGTAACGAGGATGACCTATTCAACATGGAAATTTTGTGCTAAGGCCTTCTGTGCAAGTTGGCTAAATGATGTAACAGGCACAAGAGTTCAAAGGTCTGATGAAATGGCAAAACATTAACAACTCAGGATCTTGTTAAATATAAGAAGCATGGTCCCAGGCATTGCCTGACTCTCTTCTTTCCTCTCTTTTTTTTTCTTTTCTTCTCTTTTTTTTTTTTTTTCCCCTATCAGAATACCTGATTGCAAGTTAATCCTTGACAATATTTGAAACAATTAAAATATTCAAGCTAATTCTCCTCCATCCTCCAAAATGTAGCTGTACTTTGGGCAGGTATCACGCATTTGATTTGTATTCCCTTTACACAAAACTCAATTATTGCCCAAGTCCTTTTATCATTTAAAGGAGGGAAGAAATTCAAGAGCTTGAAAGAGCTGTAATAGCAGATCAACACACTGGCAGTGAGTGACAGTTTAAGACCCTCAATCCCACAGCTGAAATATGAAAATTATTTTTCAAATACTTAACTGCATAACAAGAAATATCACTTCATTCCTACTCTGACAAGGAGTGCCTTCTCCAGTTTTACAACTTTGAACTTCTCACACACACTTGAAATTAGCTCAAGTTTCTTCTACCATTCACCTCCTAGCATTCAAATTCTTTGCCTTTTCTTTGTCCAAGTCTTCCAAACTGGAGATTGTTCTAATTCAGCTTTACCTAAAAAGACAGACCAAAAACCTCCCCAAACACCCTGAAAGAAGTAGGTAAAATAATCAGGAGATTAATTCAAATTTAATTAAAAAAAAAACAGAAAAAATATTGGATTGTTAGAGTTTAGAAAAAAAATCAAAACTATTTTAAGTAAGTTTTGCCTCTTTTTATTTACCTGAATATTTGCATAATTCCTGTATGTCCCACCCACAGACCCTTTACCAGCCACCACATACCTGGGTGCAACTGAACAGCAGAATCATATCCCAATACTATGTTTACAGAATTCCAACATCCACCAATGTAGTTACTGCTGAATTTAGTGCATTTCTTTACAGTAACACGGTATTTTAATTAAAATCAAGGGATATATGCAAGTGGTTTAAAGACTCCTTCAACAGAATTTGTTACTGCAGCATGGAAACTAGTGGTAATAGTATTCTCTTTTTTTAATATTGCATTTTTGAAAGAAAAATAAAATCCTGTAGTTTAGATTATATGAGCACTAGGAAAAGCAAAGAGATGTTTTCTTTAAACAGATATAAAAAAATAAAGTCTATATTGCTGTCCCTCTCTTTCATTATGAGGAAGTCTCCTCACAATTTTCAGTCTGCCTTAAGCCAGTCTTAGAATCCACAATGCAGGAGAGGAAAAGGAAAAAGTGTTCTGTAATTCTCTCAGTCACTCTGAGCTCCACACTGCAAACACCACACATCAATAAGCCTTGCTCAGGTGTAGATGAATGCAGTCTTGCACTCTTAAGAGCCTGAGACAGAACAGCAGAGATTCAGAGCTCTACCTCTTTCAAGCCCACTCCATCACCTTCCCCATTAGAAACAGAACATGGAGAAAGGAAATGAGACAACCCCCCCCATACTTTACAGTCTGCATGAACCAGTCTCACCTGAAAACCTTCGTTCCCTAATAAAAGACTTCTAGGATTTCAACTTCCTAGTGGATGCATACATCTGACCTCCATACCTCCCTACAAACATCTCTCCGAGATTCAACTTATCTTTTAAAATCTGTGGGCTCCCTCCTATCTTGATTCTCTCTCTCTCTCCAACTCTGAATGGCTGTAGAAAAGCAGCTTCTCATAAATCCTCTGCTTTCTCTCCTGTCCAGAGCTGCAGCAGTAATCTTTAACAAAGCAGCTTATGGAACAGCATCCACAAACTGTGGAACAATTTTCAATTCCTCACAGTGCTATGAATGATCTTAAAAATAAGAAGAGATGGTGACCTATGTAGTAGAAATATTTTGAAAATTGTGTTTTCCTGTTTTCCTTCCCTGCAACTTTGCACTTGAATGGATTAGTAATTTAGCAACATAACAGTGTAAATCTGAATATTTTAAAACCTTGTTCTTGAGAATCGGTCTAATACATATTCTGGAAAATATATACCTCTCTTGTGACTCATCTGTGCAGAGTACTGTCCACTGAGCAACATTTATAAAAAGGGAAATCCTTGGAAACTGTTTTGCTTTGTTTTCAGCCTGTAGCATGCCTTTCTTCTCAATTCTTCAGAGGGATGAGATACAGCTGTAGTCTGGTGTTATTCTTCAAAAGCATTAAAGCATAAAATTACCATTTATTGTGAGATGTAAGACAAATTAAGTAAGAGACAAAATATATCTAATCTAAGTAAAACCTCTTTTTACTTTTAGTATAAATGTATTTCTTTAAAGAGATTATATTCAGGTTGCTGATGACTTAGGGAAAGAATAAAACAGAACACCTAGGATAGTTTGCATCTACTTCTAACAGCTTTCATCAATCAGAAAAATGATATTATATGCCTTTTAATTACTGGAATCATTCCAATGTCAAGGTGAAACTGAACTGTATGTTCACAATGGAGTAATTAATTCATCAACTTTACTCCTGGATTAGAACCAGTCTTTTGCTCTATTTAAAGGAAGAATGGGAGAATGGACAAAAAAGAAAGGAGGGGTTCTATTGGCAATGTCTGGCACTCCCCAGCACTTCACCTGGCACAGAAACTGTGTTTATAATGCAAAGTCAGAAAGAAGGAATAAACTATACTAGTGACTGGTGATATACAGTGATGAATGGAGACTGAAAGCCTTATATATTTACTGTACCTTTATCAATGCACAACAGTAAGATTACAGAGACAGAAACCTCCATTTTCCCCAGGAAATAAACCAGTTTTCGTTAAAAGAAAAACATTTTTTTGTCCTCTTTTTGTGTAAAACTCAAATTCCACTGTTTGTCCATATAACTTCTGGAAAGCAAGCCTAATCTTCTACTTGCCTTTGAACATCTCTCTTTCCCATATTGAGAAGCAATTAAGGAATATGCTTCAGCTCTCCTTATAATGACCTGAAGGACAATCTAAATGCCACCAGGTCAAGGCACTGTCACTCGCACTCCGTGGTTCTGATGCTCTCCAACCAGGAAAACAAAGGAGACAGTTTAAAGAAACAAACTCAAAAATCAAACATCCAAAGGAGTTCAAAGATGTTCCTGCAATCTTAATCTGGTAATATTGGAAAAACAAAATTAGAAATATTCTGACATCCACTTCATCCTGTGAGAGAGGATAAGAGTAAAAATATTGAAGAACTGCTTTGTAATGCACACCTATAAGAAACAATCCTCAGGATCTCTGACACTGGAGCATTATGGACTTGTATTTTCTTTTAAATCTGTCTTTTTGAATATACCCCTTCTTCCCATAGCATTCAATATAAGCACATCTCCAAATAAAAATAATTCTCTGCAGAATAACATGGATAATTATTTAGTTCATCAGCACGGCCTGAACAAATCAGCCTGAGAAAAAAACATTTGAACCATCTGCTTTCTTCCATCTTGGTGTGAAATAAAGGTGGAATCAATAAGGGTGGTAAAAATCCACTGCTCACATGAAACCACTGGTTTAGAAACACAAAAATATTCCTAATAACTGAGCAAGTAATGTAAGAATCCCTAAAAAGCAGGTCAGTCTGTGCTTTTCCATCTATATTCTGCTTTCCAATTACCCCTCATTCCTCTCCTCTTAACTTGCCTCTCTTCCCTCAACACACACCTCATTCAATACCCTGCTCCTCACAGCTCCTCTCCTTGCATTTGAATTAAACTGTTCCACCAGTTTTCTATTCTGCTGAAAGTCCGGGTGGACAAAATAACAACTGAAGGAGACATTTTTTCATTAGCTCAAGCGCTCATCAAACAGAAGCCTTGAATAGCCAAGGGGAACAAACACAGTCACAACTGTGTTAAGGTTTAATTTACAAACCCAAAGCAACAAACAACACGCACACAATCACCTGCTTAACCAGTAAATTTAGGCTCTCTCAAATCCAGATTCCTGTCTAAATTGTGTCTGAAAGATAATTTGGAAGCTCTAAGGCCCACAATCACAATGAATACAGTTGCAAGTCATATTAAGTGGTTAAGGGTTTTTCTGTATAACTGGAGAAAAAGCAACATGCGATCATTGTCCCTGGTGCAATATTCCTGGATTAATAAAACAGCACGACTCACATGGTTTGCACACAAACAATAGGACAAACTGATTCCATAAACACTTCTAATCACATAACAGAGTAGTTTCTATGTATACTCACTCCCACTTTTCAACTTTTTAAGTAGCTAACAATTTTGTGTCAAATGCAAAGTGGAGATATTCCACTCCAAACACATTCTTATTTATATTTTCTAAGAGCATTGCCTCCAATGTGAAATTCCTCTATGCGAGCAGAAAGCTTCAGGAAAATCCACGGTGTCCTTATTCCAAATTCCAAAAGTATGAATTAAATCACCTTATCTGCCATTTTTACCTACTGGAAAAAGAAGGAGAATATTTTAAAATCCTTATGTGGTTCATTGTGCACCGAAAGGTTAGCAATATTTTGGCATGCGTCACTTACTAATTAATGAAAGTCTGAAGGACTTTACTACACATTTGCAGTACTTAACACACTTGGGTTCTGGCAAGTGGAGAGCAGCTGGACCGGAAAACCATGCCTCCCTCACAGCTACTGCAAGATGATTTTATTTCCACTGAACAGTATGAAGAGGATGAGAACTGCACAGAATCCGTAGCGGGCACAACCACATTTAGCCAGCAGTAGACACTGCACCATACCAAATCCCCTTGGTAAATAAAGCTCCTTACAGGAGCCTGGATATTAATTAGTTCAAACAATTATATATTCAGCAGTTAAGGTTTATATTTCAAAGGGTGTAGCAACTGCCTGGAAGTCAAAATAATAGGTTTCCACGGCAAAACACCTGGTTCAGCTAACATGCAGTTTTACAAGACTTAGTTTTTCTGTGACTTCCTAAAAATTCTTCATTTTCAGATGCTTCATTTCAGGTGTCCTGTATGAATACATAGGCAGAGATTCCATAAAAGCTCTATAGAATTTCTTAGGTTCTCTTACCTTTTGTTATTATTTTATTCTAATAGTCCTTACCACAGTCACAACCAGGTATTGCACTAAATTTTACCTTTCAGGATAACACAAAACTTGCTGACATCAGTGTTCATTTTGCTACTGCATGAGTGAGAAGCTTATATTTACTTCTGTGAACAGAACTTTTGTTACCAAAACTCTTGACTTATGCACTGTTAAACTAAGATTTAGTTAATGAAATGCTATGAATCACTCATTCCTTTTGTGATTGAATATCTAACACTGCAGTACAAACTTGCAACCAAGAGACCAGGGATCAATTTAACTAATTACAAATTTAAGCACTTGCATTATGCACCAGCAGCACTGAAATGAACAGAACTCATCTATAAATCTCCACAGGCACAAAATTAATCTACCAGTTACCTTGTTTCTTTGAGAAGAATGACAATCCACAGGTTAACACACCTGTAAAATGTCACAATGTCCTGAATTCAGTTGCTTCTTCAACACAGATTTCTCACACAAATTGGACAAATCAGAAATCATAATTCTGATTTTGGAGGATTTGTTTTCTGAAAGACATGAAGGCACTTTACAGACACGTCTGATGCAAAATCCAAATGTACACAAATTAGTTTTATGCACAAAAATCAGGCTTCTAATCTTTGTTTGTACTGCCTCTGGTGATTAAGAATGAGAATCTCTTTAGTTTCAGCCAGCAAACTGCAGAGCACAGAGGACTCTGGCAACTGTCCAGTACTCCACTGCAGTCAAGTAAGACTTTACATGGAGCAATGTCCCTTAAGAATAACTTAAGAAAGATGACACTACTCATTATAGCACTTGCTAAAAAGAAAATTTAAAATAGACCTAAATCTCTAGTGTACCTCTTGTTCTCTTGGAACAGCAACTATGCTTTTAATACATAACCATTTTCTGTTACTGAATTTCCTCTGTATTAACCCATAATTAAATACCAACACATCTGTGCACACAGGCAAAGAAAAATTCAAGCATTTCTTAAACTGCCATGTAGACATTTTTGTGTTTTCTCTGAACTAAGTTAAATGCCTCAGTATCTGTGTACTCACCAGAAAAGCATTTAAAAATATTAGCCTGAGGATAAATGGGAGGAAAAATAAAGACAAAGTAAATCAAGGGATATATAATGATCTGTGATTTGAGCTAAACCTCTAACTACAATGCTAAATCTCAATTACTTTTGTGCAATGGGTAACAGTAAAGAGGGAGAAATGGCCTGAAGCAATTTTTTTACTTTACAGGTAAGACTGATACTGTGTCAGGGCCCAGACTGTCAAATGTCACCTGCTCATGGTGTTTAACAAAAAGAGGGTGTCACGTGCAAACCCCATGCAATACATTAATAATCATGGATTTCAATCTAGGAATGATATTGGAAAGAAGGAAAATTTATGCACAGTAACTCTTACTCTTGTCTTTTCTCCCTGATCATATTCCACCGATGTATTACATCACCACACGCAAGAAACTGGTGCCTTTATTGTGACTCAGGTGGCTTGGTTCTAACAGAACTGGTTAGAGAATTGTTCTTTCCCCAGTGTGTGACAGTGCACTTACATTCCATATCTAATTTATCCCACCTATGGGTGTCGATGCATTCATTTTAGAACGGAATAGACCAGACTATTTGAGTTGGAACAATGATCATCTCCAACTGCTTGAGCTACTCAGGTATTGCCCAAATCCCTCTACAACAACGGCAGGCCTGATTCTCTGAGCTGTTGAGATCCCTCTGCAAGGCAATTCCTCCCTGGAGAGTCAACAGCACCTCGTTGTTTGCATATCAGCAAACCTGCTAATGGTGCATTCAACTCCTTCCTGTGAGCACTGATCCATGTCCTGGAGAGCACTGCCCTAGAACTGAGCCCTGGGGGACAATCCTGGCCTGGAGGCAGCCCCATCCACTGCAGCTCCTTCAGCCCTGCCCTTGAGCCAGCTCCTCACTCAGTGCTCCAGGAACATGTTCATCCCACATTCAGGCAACTTGCTCAAAGGAAACTCTGAAGGGCAGTATCACGAGCTTTACTAAAATGCAGAAAAATTATATGCACCACCTTCCCTTCATGCAGTAGGTAGATGACCTTAGCATTGAAGAATATCAAATTAACTAAACAGGACTTTTCCTTTGTGACCCCTTGTTAACTCTGCCTGTTGATAGCATTACTCTTTAAATGCCTTTCAACAGTACCCAGTATAACCTTCCCCATAATTTTTCCAGGAACTGAAGTTAGACTAACAGGTCTGTAGTTCCCTGCAGTCTTCCCTCACATCCTTTTTGTAAATTTGGATAACATTGGCAAGCTTTATTGCAAATTTAGATGATATTGGCTAGCTAGTTTTTATGAAACTCTAACAATATCTGTGTACCACACAGGATTTAAATATAAATAAATACAGTTTTGAGAAAGGGCTACAACATATTACATAACTTATACAGTTCCATGTACATAAAGTCATTTTATATTAAGAAAAATAGTCAGAGAAAAAGAAATTAATCTGTTTTCATTTTCTTAGACGTGATCCTTCCTCTTCTCTAACCTTTTTTCAAAGTTTTCAGTGCTTGGTACTCACTGAGAGGTTGCATATTAGCCAGACCAATGGGCAGACAGGTAGGCAGATAAACACCTACTCCAGGCAACAAATCAGATGAATGGCCATGCATTTGTACAAAGCATGGGACTAAGGAAAGAAAATGAAGCCTGCATCTGATAGTTCAGTTATTTCATATTGCCATATGCCATTAACATTCACTCAGCAGACAAACATGGATTTTTTTCATGGCAAATGTGTAGAGGGGGAAGGAAGAGTGCATCTTACTCAGAAAACAACACAGCTTTTTCAAGTGTCAAGACACTTCCCATTTTGCTTTACCTAAACTATTAAAGCTCACTCATTTTGAGAGACCTATAAAACTGCAAAACACATTTCAACATTTCAGAAAACCCAGCCCTTCCCCAAACTCTCCATTTTCTCTCCTGTATCAGCAGTTTCACTGCCATGTCTGAGTGCTTGCTGACATGCCACCAGGCATCTCTTCCTGTTGATGATTCTGACCTTTATTAATTCAAGTCTGTGCAATCTTCACCACTGATCTGTCAAAACTGACACCTTGTCACACTAAGATTTTGCAGGGAGCATTCTGAAATAGTTCACAGGGCATTATATTGAATCTACCTGATACCCAAACAGGAAATGTATATCTTTTAGCTATTTCTTTTATATTTCTGTGGCAAGATGGCCATATATGTTGCAATTAATTTGCAAAACAGCTCAATACTCCAAAAGACTACAACCAATCCTAGTAAGTGACCAGCTGAAATATATTAATTTGTTTTTATAAAATAGTTTGCAATAGTAGGCTTTGTTTTTGTGCTCAAAATGTATTTCTAATGGCAATAATGATAAATCTTAACATCTTGAAGTTGAACCAGGTACAGTTTGAGGCCCTTATTCATAGGTTCAGTGTATAAATGTACTTCACAGGAGATAAAACAGCAGGCAAACTGTGTAGCCCTTTTAGCATCATCATTTGGAAAAGAACCAAGATTTGGAGAAACCACTGGCATAAATATTCCACCAGCTCAATTATTTTAGAAGCAACAGTAATAATGGTCAGTTAACAGTGGCTGCATTAGGCAACTTCAAGACTGACATTTCATCAGGTCTTTGCACTAATTCCCATAACACAGCAAACTCCTGCCATAAATATTCCTGACTAGTTATAACATGGGGGTGGTATTTTTTTTTCAATAACCACCTATAAGCCAGCTTAACACAAAAGGGTAATGCTTCTGAGCAAGAACTACACAAGAAATGTTTTTAAACAGTATTATTTACAGTATTTACGGGTTAAAAGTTATTACTCTTATATTTTAAGTCCTGTACAGTGTGGAATAACCTCTGAAGGATGAAAGTGTATGAATATCTCACTGTAACTAAGGCAGACTGACTTTTTATCTGCTGTAACTACACTGGAACCAAGTGAAGGAGGAACTAAGCTTACTTGAGCTGAGACTGTGTTAGAAACTGCAGTGCTTCATTGACAAGACAAATCCCTACCTGGAACATCACAATTGTACAAAGTAGTTCTTCTCAGCGTGGGTGTACTCCTGTTAATAAGAACATTTTGGAGAGTCACATATTGGCTGCAGAAATGTGCAGGTTGGACTTTCTTCACTGATCTAGAACTTCTCAGCATCCTACAGTCTTTAACATCCTCTTGAGGAAAACAGACCTTTTATTATAGGACGCATTCAACTTCTGTGCCAATGCACAAGGATTTCTGAAGTGCCAAGTGCAACTAGGAAACTAATGCTGCTGGATTGTTTGTTCAGAGAACATCCTCTCAGTTTAATTCCTGACAGAAATCATATGGCTACTGTGTTCTTATGGGCCTTCTCTAAATCCACCATTTTGTTTAAGACAAGGTTGTTATCTCCTGTCTCTACAGACACTAGGGCGAAGTAAAGCAAAGATCAGTCAGAATTACAGACCAGTTACAGACCACTCAGCTGCACTTCAGCCCTGGGCAAACTGATAGAACCAATACATTAAACTGACTATTTATAAGCAATTGCAGATTAACCATGAGATGAATAGCCATGCAAACAATTTTCTGGAGAGCAAATCAGTTGTTTGACAGTCAGTCCAACTTCCTCCAAAACAAACCTGGTAGCTAAGAGGAAAGCAGGAAATGTCACAACTTCAGTGACCCTCTGAACAATATCTAGCCAGATTGTCTTGCCCCACCTGAACAGACAGGTTATGTGAAAACCCTGTAAGAGGGGTGAAAAGCCCATTGGATAACCATTAGGCACATTTATGCATGTCCTTATTAATGATGTCCTGTCTTCAGCTGCAGCAAAAAGATCCCAGTTAAATGCTATTAAGAGGTTTCAAATACAAGGGACAACAAAACAAAACTAAATTGCATAATGAGGTCAAGGTGAAATGCCACTAACAGCAGATGTGAAGGAGGACAGGATATTTGTTTTTCAGGATTTCTGACCTGATTTCTAAAACATAAAATTTACAAGGAATGGTGAATTCACTTTCTACAAGATACATTTAGATTATTTACTCCTAGTCCAACTTCTTCACTACCTTCTCAAGCCCTTTTCATATCTGTAGAAAACATTGGTAGAAGTCTGGAAAAAAATAAAGTGAGATGCAAACAAAATCCCGTAAGTGGTTACAAATTGCAGGCCCCTTTTAAAGTTATTGCAAGTTTGATGATAAAATGAAAATCCATGTAAATCACCAATTTTTTAAAATCACAATTCCCAATGAGACTAAAGAGTGTTTGCCACTTGCAAGGTATATTAATCAACTAAGGTAACCTCCAAATTAAACACTGTAGTTTATCCTAAATGCAAATAAAAACAGTCATCTCAGGAAACATGACAACGTGCTGTGAACATTTACCATTAATTGATGTAATTCTTAATTCTGTTATCTAAGTAGAAGTCAATCTTAGGAGTGGCAGTTAATTATCAAATTTTCTCAAACTGTGGTTCTAGCACTTGATACTAGCAGGACCAGATTGACAGCATGACACTGCATGGCATGAGAACTCTGTAAGTAAGCTGATTTATCCCCAACAGCAGCACTTGGACTACACAGGAAGCAGAAAATTATCTTTCATAAATCTTAAAAATATGGAAAAATACACTACAAATAACCAACAAGCTAGACAAGAATAAGCTAAACTTTGCTATCAGAGCCATTAGGTAAACAGGAATATGCTAAAACTGCTGGGAGAAAAAAAAAGTAACAAATAAACAACAAACTTGTAGTATTAGCACTGCAGTACTACAGAACATGAGCTAGATTTCAACTACAACCACTGTAATATGTGATTATTCATTGTCATGAGTAAGGGGAGATACATTTAAGGCTATGTCAATCAGTGCATCTGCATTGATACCTCCATGAAAACACAATGCATGTTTCATATACAATTTATTTTGTGGATAATTCATCAATAGTTCGGTTCCTGACTCAAGATCCAGCTGCAGAAAGCAAGATTCCTGGGCCAAAGAGAGAACTTTATGATGTGCTGCACACAGAATCAGGTCTGATTCCTCACAGTGAGAAAATGGCAAATCATGAGCCTCAACTCTTCTGAGCTTGGCATAAAACACACACAGTTCCATCAAGTGCAGTTCGCAGCCTGGGAAGTCTGAAGTTAAACACAGTTAAACACCTTCCCTAGTGTCTAGGATGAAGCCTTTTCCTTGATAATGTTTTGTTTTTAGACAAAGAATTTGCCTAGAGAACTGATCAAAGAAATGATCTGTTGGACAAGAAGATGAAACTGCATATCTTCTTTTCTGATATATTATTAAAAAGTATCACTGTACCACACACTTCATGTTTCTACTAAAGAATCTAACTACTCAACCAGAGATTGTTGTCGGGCTTTTTCCTCCCTTTTTAGAACTGAAACGGGTGTTAGAGGGTCTTTCCTACCTGCCTTTTTGTTAAATGTGGCCAGCTTTGAAGCAAGTGTCTCTGAAATGAGGCAGATGGTGTATCCTTTGAAGTACCAGCTTATTCAAAGTAGAAGCAAAAAAGGAGAAACAGCTCTATTGCTGTTACTTTATTATGCAATGCTTTTTTAATCTCATAGGGATGACCACAGAGAATCAGAAGATGAAATCATGATTCCTCCTGCCACTGCTTTGCAAAAAGACAAATAGAACTACAAGGAATGGGTTCAGGCTTCTCAATCCAGTGTATGGAAAAAAAGCCCCATTGTAACGATCCACTGTCTCACAGTGACAGAGTATGAATGCCATAATGATTTTTAAATCATCAGGAACTACGCAAGTGCCTGCATTCCAGTCTAAAGAAAGATGGAACAGTAGAAGCTCTTCAGAGGATCAATCTAAAGAGACCAGAATCTGTCTTCTATCATCAAGACTGGGCCAGCAATATCACCTATTTGACAGGTCAGTATAACCAGATGCAAAAGAAAGTAACAAATGACAGGACAAGAGGAAACGGCCTCTACTTGCAACAGGGGAGGTTTAGGTCAGATATTAGGAAAAACTTCACTAAAAGGGTGGTCAGGCATTGGAACAGGCTGCACAGCAAAGTGGTGGAGTCAGCACCCCTGAAGGAGTTCAAAAGATAGGGAGATGTGGCACTTGGGGATGTGGTTTAACAGTGGCTTGGCAATGCTGAGTTAGCAGCTGGGCTAAATGATCTCAAACTTTCCTTCCACCTAAACAATTCTAGGTTACTATGAGTGAAAGATACCAGTCCAAGCAAAAAATGTGCACAGTGAATATCAGACTGCTTTTCAGAAAGACAAAAAAGTGGGATTCTCCTAAGGAGCAGTTTCCTCAGATGCTGCAATAAAAAGGAAAGGCACCTGAGGAAAAATCTCTTTTGGTGACAGCAGGTTCCCATGAACTGAAAGTGGTGCCTGCTGGCAAAAAAGTGTTAGCTTGGGATCCCAGCAGGGAACATCGAAAAACTTGCAGCAGCTAAAAGCTTCTGGTTTTGTAAACAAAAAATATTTTGCCAGCCAAATGGGGTTTTTTAAGTGCTCACAGCTCCAATATAAAGGATAGTCTAAAAAGAGTAAACTGTGGATACATGCAGGTACCAAACAATTCTTTTTTGTCGCTTAAATAATTAAACTGAATCTTATTGACTAATTAAGTTATTTAAAAACATCAGAGTAACATTCCAGCCAGCATAAGCAACTGTTTTTGCCTCAAGTGACACGTTCAGAGCAGAAGATTTTATTTCCTCATAAAATTTATTCTGTCATTTCTACAAGAGAGTTATTTTTAGCTGACACATAAGATAGTAAAAAAATATATACATGCAAAGCTTCAAACAAAATGCATAGTGACTCATCAGTCTGAAACTGCTCTTGTAACAAGAAGAGTCAATGGAATAGGAATTGGCCAATGGTGCCTTTCCTTAGTAATATAAATACTCCAGAGCTCTCAAGTTATATGCAAATTTGGCAAAACTAGTACAGTGTGTGTCGCCTACATGTCAGACTGGCATTGCCTCGTAGGTAGGAAAACTATTTCCTAAAAAGTGTCACAGGCATCATTTGCATATCCCCCAAAAATACTCAAACTACTGATAGTTTGAAAGAACACTGCTTTTTACTTACCAAAATAAGCACATGAAAAGCTACTTTTAGCTGTGCACCTGAATTAGGAAATTGGCCCCTCTGTCTTCCAATAAGGGACAGAGAGTACACAGACAGCAGGAGAGGGGGAAACATCAGAATAATTCTGTCCACATGACTAGTTTCTTTACTACAATACTTCCCAGATTATCATCACTCTATAGTTATTTTATTATGTTACCTTCCTGAAAAAATTAGAATGACTGATCTTCTGTCCAAGCTTTCATCAGGAAGCAACATTACAACACAAGGAAGAATTAATTACAGAAAGGATGACAGTGAACTTCATTCTTGACAGTCATCTTTCCATCAGGTGTTAGGCTATTTATCTTTGTATTTGCTGTGAGCTCTGAGACTCTGCAAAATCTACAAGGTGGATTTGTTTGGTTTTATAAGGTACACGGAATTCATTCTTCCAGCTTGTATTTTTGCATAAATGTCAAATTTTCTTTACACAAAATGGTTAAATCATTAGACACAGTCAAGGACCCCTATTTCCTTTTCTGAAAAGAAGAGTCCCATGACAATAACCAAATCATCCACCAAACAAAAAAAATCTGAATCAAGACACTTAAACCTAGAAGAGTTACCCATCAGTTTAGCTCGGATTTAATTTCAAAAGCTAGCTAATTCACAGAGATGAAGTGACTAAAAAAATGCTATATGCTATAAAATCCCCTGACTGCAACGTAAGCACAAAGAGATACAATATGTTATCATAGCAATACAGCCTGTTTTAAATGTCGCCTTTCCCATCTGTAAGGAAAGAAGTGCTCTAGTTTAAAAAGACCCAAGTTACTTTAGAAACTTTTGGAATGGACAGACTTTCCTCTGTAAGCATTCCAAATCTTGATTCTCGAGACTGACAAACATTTAGACGTGTCTGGGGAGGGGAGCAAAGCATGTTTTCTTCTGGAGGGTTTTTTTTTTGGTGGTTTTTTTGGTGCCCTTTGTCTTTTTCTTCCTGTTTGTTGAATTGTAGGGGTATTGGTTGTGGGATTATCTTTTGTGAGGTTTTAGTTTTTTGGTTGAATTGGGTTTTCAGTGTTTGTTTGGAGTTTTTGAGCAAAAGGGCAATCCTCACATCTCTGTAAATGAATAGGAGGGTTGCACAGCCATTCCTAACATTCCTAATAAGTGATTTGCTCCAGCCCACATTCAAGTGGCTCTCAGGTCTCTGCCAGATGTCCACCACTACACCCATTTCTTTCTTGTACTGGGGAAGCCCAAACTGGACAGCTGGGGACCCCAAATGTGCTCACAGGTCTCTCTCACAGCCCTGCTGCTCACACTCCCTGTTAATACAGCCCAGCACACAGCTGGCCTTAGCCACAAAGGCAGACTGTTGAGTCTTTCTCGATCCACTGTCACCAGGACACCCCCAATGCCCTTTTCTGAAAGCTGCTCTGGAGCCTGCTGGCCCCATCCCTGTGTGGTGTTACTCCACCCAGGTGCATTGGCTGGCTCTCCATTTCACCAGGCTTCTTTCGCACCTTGTCTCCAGCTTGTTAAGAGTAGCGGCACTGCTTTAAAGTGAAACTATTGTCCTGGATTTAGTCCCACTCAGACTAGCAAAGTACACTGTTCATTCCCCTCAGTCAAGCTGTTAATATTTTTGTCAGCACTGGCCCCACAATTGCAAGATGCTGCTGCTACCAACCACCTGCCAGCTCTGTATCAACAAGTCCTGCCACTTTTCCACATACACAGCAGTCCTTAACCCCACCCATACCTCCCCATCATGGCTATGACATACACCTTGTCAAAGCTCTTGGTGCAGCAGGAAAACTTCATGAGAGCAGGCAGCCTCAGAAAACTGCCAGGCTGATCAGGACAGCCAGGCCGTGTGACCCTGGTGGCTGCTCCCTCCTGCAGGTGGCCAATGCCTCCCCAGATCCTCCTGCTTGGCCTTCTGAAAAGGGGAATGTTTTCTTTTTTCCACTCCCAGTTATTAGGAACCCATGCCAACCACCCTTCCTATTGTCAAGAATTAGAAAATCAGGTATGCAAAACAACCTAAAAATCCCATCTTAAGGAAACTCATCTATTTGCATAACTCCACAACCTACCATCTCAGAATCCAGTTAGTGGATTCTCAGATTCAAAAAGCATATATTCTTAGTTTTCTCCAGTTTTTCTTCACTCAATCTACTTGCCAATTGTCAGTGATGCTTTTTTCTATGCTCCCTCTCCTTTTTCTTCATTTACTGAAAACTTGGTAAGCAGACAGAAATGCCAATTCAAGTAATTTCTATGTCTGGAGCAAATCTTCGTGTATGCAATGAAGTTTCTCCAGGGTTTTGTTTTCAACAACTGTTTTAAAGAGCTACAAACTTCACTCTAAAATATTTCTAATCATTGTTGCTGCTTATATAAACACCTGACATTGAAGACATGCTTTCAGAGTATATTACCAGAGAAGCAAAAACATTCTGCTGAAATAGTGCAGAAAGTATTTTTCAGTCCTCAATTGTTCCTCATTTAGTAACCTCTGTGATTCTTTGAATTGCTGGGATTCATTTCAGTCAGACAAACACAAAAAGAATATATTTTAAACTAATGAGCTAAAACACCTGTTAGATACCTGTCAGTGAATACTATTTATTTGTATTTGCTTCTTAGACCCCCTCCCACCAAGGAGCACTTCTATCACTTGCAGTCCTTCGCACACCAAGGGACTGAAGAGATGAATCAATACCCAGTGTCACACCTTTCCTACAAACTGGAAGAGAAGCAGTCTATCAGACACTCCTCTATGGCTTTATGAATCAAACCATGTGTGGCTTTATGAATCAAAGCTGACACCTGAAATTGCACCTAGAATTACAGAGAAAGACAACACAGTTGTCAGGCAAATGATTTAATACATTTACTGTAGCTCTCCCCATTTGATAGGCAGGCAGCAGCTCCAGTGTGCAGATGTACACATTAAACAGCAACTCAAACACCTGCTTGGGGATGTTTAATCTAGAGCACAGATTACTCCATCATAATCAAAAATAAGTCCTAAACCCACACAGTCTTATTAGGTGAAGCAAATATAGCCAGGTTATACCATCCTATACCTTACTGACTACTCTAAACAAGCAAAGCATTTAGCTGCATTTTACAGCTATATGAAATACTGGACAAACTCAGTTAAAGCTGTATCCAGTTCATCTCAGACACAGAACTGCACCTTCAGAATGCTCTTCAGCCTCTCTGTGCTAACTTGATCAAGCTAACAGAAGAGCAACACACTGTGTTGCTGAGATGTGCCCACTGTGAATTGCTACAGTGAGTTCTACACTGCTTTTTGTAGATGGGGAAGAAGACAAAGCACCTCTGCATACAAATCATATTTAAAAGCCCCCATACAATACTCACTGCCCTTCAGCACTAGACAGATACTTAAGCAAAATATCAGCAGGCCAACTATATAGTACAGGTTATCAATTGTATTAATACAGCAAGATCACAGATGACTTCAGTAAATCACAGAAAGGATGGCACTACCTCCCTTCTCCCATATATTATTATCTACAACGATGTGATCAATCGAGACGGAAAAGTAAAAAAAAAATTCCTTCACCTCTTTTTCAGTGAAAATGGGCTTTGTCAAAGATGATGAACAACATGTACCTCATTTCTTATTAACAACACGTTTGTAATGTGAATTTAGGAAGTTGTGATATCTGTGACCTCCCACAGGTCATTTGTAACTACATCTCCTATGAGTTATGAGCTCTTGCCATCCATGGACTAACTTCAATCTGGTGACAGTAATGAGACAAATATGTATTAGCTTCATGCCTCTGAAATTGTAATGCCCCGAGTGAATCCTTGACATTTACTATTTGCAATTTCCCCTCATGTAAAATGCAGTGTAAAAAACAACTGAAATGCATGAATGTGTTGGCAAGTAATTCCAGCTTCATAGCGACTCATTAAAGTTAAAACATACTCTTTTCCAAATCACTCAATGAATAAAATTACCACATATAAAAAAGAGGATGCCATATCGTGTTTTATGACCTCGACACCAACCCTTTGTCACTTATTCCTAGATTTGCTGCAAAAAGTTGAAAAACTTTTTCATTTTGTGTTTATTTTGATCATCTTCCTTATCTTTTGTTGGACTTTACTGGGCCCACTCAACTTTGAGTATGACTCATTTCACTGCATTTAGTGAATTTTTTCAAATGCAATGGCTGCAGGTGCTCTGTATTTTAATTTATTGATAAAAATCTAGATAAATCCTCTATTAACTGAACCTTCCCAACCTCAAAGACACTGAATTTTTTATTACATAGAAACGATTCATCACGACACCCACTATACTATCTCAGAATTCCCTAACTAGGAGCAAAACATCTATTTACAGTGACTCAAAAAAAAATCTTCACAGTCTATTGGGTAAACAACCCTTATTTTAGGAATCCTTATATTATAATATGTAATTTAAAGACCAGAATGGATATTTTGTCTGATGGACTGTAATGGATCCTGAAGAAATAACAGGTATCTTGTGAAGTATCTTTATATATAATTATATGATGACTTGATGCTAAAATCAAACTGGAGACACATAATATATCATCGATCTACAATTACATACGAAATTTCAGTGTCCTATTCTAGGCCACCTGTCAGTAATTATGGAGTATTTCTCAGCTCACGCTAAATAATATGAAATTGTTAATGTCTGCAAGCATTACCCAGTGCATTCCATTTGGTCCAGACTTTCTATTCATAATTCAGGCACAATTTTGTACCTCCCAGCAGGGAGTACAAGATCATGACTTCCTTATCAAATGTACTTCATGCAGTACAAGACTTTTCCACAATCTTAATTCTATATGAAAAGCTATGTAGCTGGCATGTTTAATGTGTAAAACCACTGTAGGATGCCTTCACACTTGCTTGATAATTTTGAACATTTGAGGGGTCTGTACTTTTTAGATGAGTGCAGAGTGAATTAGGCCAGTCAATGCTACACACACCCAAGTCCATTCCTATCCATTCCTCCTGCACACCTGCCTCTTTCCAGGCAATAAATACAAGCCTAGAAGGAAAGCAGTAGCCTGAAGATTATGGGCTTTTGAAATTGGAAAGATTAGTCATAGATTTCTGTAAATACTCTGTTCTCCAAATAAACATTACAAAAGATTGCAAGATGACACAGTACAGGGAAGGGCTGCTTAGGGCTAAAGTTAAGAGGTCTGACTTAACACAGCCATCACATATCAAATTACACACATGCCACTGAGAACAATTGATAATAAATCAGATGTCAAATCAGATGCCAAAAGAAATGAAAGATTGAAATATGAACAACAGTTTGACATGAATGCTCTGCAATTAACAACTAAATGATGTTTGGCACACTCCTGCAGGTACAAGGCACTATTCCCTGACATATATGGCAATCAAGGGACTATTTAGGATCTTCCCTAACATTTCAATCAGAATTCGAAGATTTTCTTACAGAAAGCTGAGAAGAGTAGAGCAAGGGAAGTGGTTTGTAAAGAAGTCTGTAGATCCCACTGCAGCAAACTGATAGAATAGATCACAAACTATCCCAACCAACAAATACAGGCTGGAGGTTCACTGGAGTATCTGCATTTTTCCCCACAGTACAAGAATCATGCAGTTACAGTCTTCAAATTGAAATTTTGTGAAATTAGCTGAAATGCAAAATCCGCAACTTTCAAACTATTTCTCTGGAATTTAACAAAAAAGACTCACAACTAAGCTGGTTGAGAAGTCCAACCTGTCTTGTCCACCCCTCTGCAAAAGGTACCTTTTCAGAATGCTTGACTGTCTTAAAAGTGGTTACTGGAAATTCTACTCAATCAAACATGAGAAAAGATTTTTCCCACTAGTTAATTTGAATGACCAAATAGTGTTTACTAAAATAAATGTACACACATATCACTGTATCAAAGTGTGGAACATTCAGAGACAATTACTTCAAGAGACTTTCCAGTTACCTTCACTGGTTTATTTTTAAAGCTATCCTTACATTTGAAATACAGTTTCTTCCTAGCACATAAATCAATTTAACTATGCTGCAATTGTTTCCTTTTCCACACTACCCTTTTATTTTGCCTGGTGGTAGAGGTAAACCTGATACAAAATATCTCAATAAATAGAAGAAGAAATTCCTGCTAGCTTTGATATTGACGGCGACAATTCCTGTTGTCACTGGTTGAACTATTGCTGGCCATGGTCTCCTGGGCTCCCATATGGAAACACCAGTGCTAAGAACAATTACACAAAGAGGCAAGTCTATCAAATATGAGAAGCACTATTAGGATTTGCAATTGTGTAACACTTTGTGATGACATTCAAAACTCCAGTCAGGGCATGACTGGCTCTAAATGTTTCAACTGTACAGGACACCAAAACAAGGTACAGGGTAGCTCAGAAAAGAAAAGCCTTGTTCAGCTTAGCAGCTACAGCTAAGATGATAAAAAACAACATAATTCAACCATGATTTTTCCCTAATATTTGTATATAAATAAAACTACTTGATAAATCATATATTCTGCGACCAGGAGCTAAAACGTGACTTGAATATTTAAGAGAAAACTGACATGACATTTTTAGAGGGCAACCTGACTCAAGGTACATAAACCATAATAATTTCAGCATTTATTATCTTCCAGCAGATTTCTGCAGCTTTTGCTCCCTCTTATATTACTTCATCTTTAATTCTTACATTCTTTACAGTCAGTGAGAAGAAACTTGCAGTAGAAAACATGGCTGTATCTTTTACGCTTGCCTCAAATTTTTCTGCTTATTCTGCGTATGCAATAATCACAGCTGCTTGCTAGAAATTAGTGCTATTTTAATGGGAAGAATCAAAAGATTAACATTGTGGCATTGTACAAATACACATATAGGTTTTACTTAAGTTTATTCTTATTGGACAAAAATCTCATTTCCAGCAGGGATTAAGAAAGTAATAGAAGATCTGGGAAACTACCAAACAAAAAAAAAAATAGCTTTTATAATGACTAGAGTGTTCATATACACAAATATTATAAGTTATTATTTTCTCGAATTCTTATCAGAAAAAAAAAATCCAGTGAAGTATTAAAAGTGAAAAGTAGATATTTTCAGATGCAGAAGAACAACTTCTATGGAGTGATAAAAGATCAAAAGCTTCTGAGTCACAGTGGCCGGTATCTAGGTAACCACAGATCCTGGCAACTGCCTTTCTTTATTTATTGGTCTGATTAACAAATAGATATCTGAGTGCCTTAATCCTTGGGACATCTCCCCACCTACCATTCCTAATTGACTGATTTGCTGCAGCCCACACTGGATGTGAATCTGAGGATAAACAGTAGTAACACATACATTTAGAGAACTCAGAAAAATCTTCAGTATATTACATAACCTGGATTATGGGCTGGAAACTCATTCAGTTATTATCATTAAGTAACCATTTGAAGACTTCAGTAAAACAAATGCTTTTTCTGATTTGATTCAAGTTGTATTTGGCCACTATTCTAAAACCAGCTTTTAATTTCTCTGAAGGACACTCACATCAGATCTGAAAATTCCTAGTTTCACAGCACAAACAAACACTTATCTACTCATCTACTCATGCCTAGCAAATTTTATAATTTTCAATTCCCTTTAGACTTTCAGTTTGGAACCCTATCAGTATTTAACACTGCTTCTCAGGTGCTTTAAGCAAATAAACCTGCAAAACAAAATGGTCTGCATATTGTCTCAGATGTGGAGCTCTTCAAATGGCTGGCAGTACCCTGTTACTAATATTCTAACATCAGCACTAAGTGTTCATACAGAGTAAGGCTGTACTTTCCTCTTTTTTCCTTTCTAATAACATTTTTCTTAAAGAATTTACTGCTTTTTACCTAGAGTATGTTGCTGAGGAGGTCTCAGAGCATGTGTGCCTTCTCTTATTCTAGGTGATTTTAGTCCTATCCTAAATTAGCCCTTAATTTGCTTTCATTCACTTCAGAGGAAAAACCCCAAGCAAACCAACAGCCCGCTGTGTGACAGTCTTTTTCAGTAGTTTTCATTTATCTGTTTTGCCTGTGAGTAAAACAGTTGATACAATTACATGGGTTGTTTTGCCTATAATATTCCACAAAAAAAACTCCTGCAAGAGGCTGGTCTTTTTCTCCAAAGGCTTGGGAACAAGAGATTATTTTACTGCAGCATGTGGTCTCCAGTGTAAAGGGCTGTTTGTCCTTGCTACATGAATGAAAACTGTAGGAGAGAAATTTCAAATATACACTATAGAGTGTGAAAATTAACCTTATAGATCTTGTTAGTTTTTGAACCTCGTGTATCATCACCTATTGCCTGTGAGATTAATCTTGAGCCAATTTTACAGGGAAAGCTGGAGTTAGTTAATTTCAGGGAAGCCGTGCCCAGCCAGGTTCATGAAGTTAGGAGGGAGCACTGCTCGGATTTCTTGGCAAAATTCATCACTTAGCCCAGCTACATAATGAGGCCACCAGCAATATTTCTTTTATTCTTGAATTTAAATCAAACTTACAAATTGAATTCCAAGTCTAACAAGTTCATAATTGCCTACAAAGGGTTTGAACGTAGCCCTCCCTCTCAAAAGACCACCCCTTCCTGCCTTCATTACCATTACACACGCACTTAACGAGATCGCTTATCCACGCTTCCTTGCTTTAACTTCCATATCAATCATACTCAATTTCCCTTACCTATTAAAAATGCAATTAACATCTTAAATAACTCATATATATGTATCTGTTGCTGTGCCTTCTCCTCTGCACTTCCGTACAATTGCAAGTTTTCCCTGGTGATCCCAGCCCCGCCTCGCACCGTTACTGCTTTATTCAGAATCAAGTGCTCCAGGATCTAACTTGCTCCAACTATTTCCTCATGGGAATATAACTTCATATAATACTGCCCTGATGTTGTTTTGGCAATCTCAGAAACTATGCATTCACTAAGCAGATGAACTCTTTGAACTATGAACTCATTGTCTTCGAGGGGACAATACCTCTCTGGACATGAAATCCCCAAAGTTTCTTGGAGAGTACTAACCAGGTCTCCAGTTTTTAATCCACGTTAAAGATGATGATGTCTCTGACCTGTTTCTGCTCCTTCCAGTCCCTCAGTATTGGATTTCCTATGTGGATTAACATAGATTTCTTTCCTAAGAAAGTAGCTGTAATCCTGTAAGAGCTGGTTTAGCACTTCTTGCACACTGCCCTGGAATTCCTCATCCTGAACTTTCTCATCTTCAATTATTTTTCCTGAAGTAAGAGACACTGAACTCATCTGTTGTGTCCATTAGGAAAAAGAAAATTTTTTTTAGATTCTCTTCCAGGTTCTATTCTGTAATCAACATCCCCAGTACAAGTTTTTAAGGCCTCTCAATCACAGCAATATCTATATGCTTCAGATAGACCACAGCAAGGTAAAACTGGAAACAAATTCGAGGTTCAGCAATGTTTGGGCACCACAGCATCAATTGTTCAAAGGTAAGATAGATTTGTATAGCACTTTTCTATGGGACATTGAGTTAGGATCTCTGAAACACTTCTCTTTGCCCGTTTCAGAGCACTGGCATGTAATGATTTTACCTTGTGTATTCCAGATGGGTCTGGGAGACAGATCAAGGGACAACTTCCCTTTACTATACCTGTTGCCATAGCAAGATAAGCTCCAGGTAAAGTGTAGTTGAGAATAGGAATCACTCAGCTTTAAGAAAACACTATTAAATACTAGAAATGCTCAGGTAAAACNAAAAAAACCCAAACAAAACCACCTCCATGTACACAATACACATTCAAATTCAGGTTTTTCAAAAAATTTATCCACGGACAAAAGCCAAGTGTGGGTTTTCAGGACAGTTCGGAACACTGAGTGCATACTGACTAGTAACCAAAGGCTATCCCTGAGAGTAAACACTAAAGTATATTTCAGAAGCAAACCAATATTACTTTCAAACCCAGACTTCAACATTATCAAGTCATCTTACAAAAGCACTCAGAACCAGGCAACTAAGCCACTTGGCAAAGCAACAAAACCCCGAGCCCTCATCTCAACTTCAAGAAGACTGCAGTTGGGTTGCCTTGAGTAATTTTTAAAACAATACCATAAAATATTTCAAATCATCATTAGATGTAGCCTTGCAAATTGTACAGAGAGCCAATAGTGCTGAGGAGCAAATCTGGATGGTAATCACAGACTGCAGAAGTAAACCTGTACATTAATTTCATTCCTATTTTAAGCTTTTTACATGAGATACAATTTCATGTGGGATTGTTTTTTGTTTTCATTTATTTGTATTTTTTTCCTCTCTCATGCTTTCATTCATCTATTCTGATGGGACTTTCTGCCACTTCTGATGTCACCATCAAACCCCACAGAGGTTTCAATAGACAAGGTGGATTCAATGGATCCTACAGAACTTAGAGAGTAGGTCCAAAGTAGAAAAATCTGAAATAAATCCATGTAAATCTGCAGCTACACCAATAAAAACTAAAAAGTGCAAAATGAGAAACTGATAGGAAGTATTTACTGCCACTCAGATATTGAAAAGGATTAGTTATCATTTCATGCTTTCATAGGCTAAAGAAAATTCCTCCTTTTTGTGAACTGCACCTGATATAACATTACACTGGGACTACACCAGGCTCCATTTTATTATGCAGTGATTTAGGGATCTGCTTGATTTCTGTTATACAGGTTTCCCAGCTGATTCATAGAGCTTACAGCTCCAACAACCCTTGGAAAAAAAGAAATCAAGAGTGTACTACAGGATGCACACTAGTGCACTATGAAGGACATACACCAACGTGAAAAGGGTGCTCCATGACTCATCAGATGTGACAGAACTTTCTGCATAACTTTGAGTCAGTCCCATTGCTTCTACTCACATCCCCATCTTGTCCTATCACAGAGCCCACTTCCCATTTCTTCTGTTTAAAATGCTTTTGGTATTTAACAATAAAAATCATGTTACCTATTGCCTAGCCTAAGAGGTTGCCTATCATTTCCCTTTGGCTTAACTGTGCAGTATTTTACTTCATGGTAGGAATTGATTCAACTTCTCTTCCTCTTTCTTGTTTCTGACCTTAACAGCATAGTACCAAAAAGTTTAAAAAAAAGTTATGCCTCACTATATTCTGATTGTTATTTGACATGAAGGATGGGGAGAGCAAAAGAGGGCTGATTTGTCACTTTTTAAAAATCATATTATGATTATTAATGTGACTTCATCCCTCTGGGCTATGTTCTCTTGCAAGTTAAACCAGCAACAAACTTCTACATAATCTTGTAAATTCATGTAAATTAGATAGTAATTAAGTAGTATGATAGTTCAGCACTTCCAAAAGTTTCTCTGTAGATAAAAAGACTGAAGTGAGTGAAACTCCATGGACAGTAGTCAGGATTTTCTCTACCTTTTATGCCAAACCATTGTCCCTGATAAATGGTGCAAATTGAGTTCATTTCTTGTGCTTTGGACCCTTGTGATTTAATGTGTTAAAGGCCTCATACCCTATTATGAACACTTTCATTCCTTGATTAAATATCTCAGTTTTGCTATTCAAACTCACACAGCAGTATGTAAATATCTTGGAAATACTTTCACTGAAAAAAAAAAAAAGAAATAAAAAAGCAGCCCAACAAAAAATCATACTCAAAATCAGAACTTAAAATAGCACAACTCTTGCTGGATTTTAAGAGATGTTAAACATGAATTCAATTTAAAGTAAAATACAATAAACCTCATCATAGTGTTTTTAAAGCTATTAAACATAGATTTCCATTTATATAGTCTTGAATGTTAGCAAACTACTTAGTGACTGGACACATCAGTATTTTATGCCTTTTGGATTCACTGAAATAGCCAATATTAGCAAGACATGAATTTATTTTACCACTGGCAAACAGGAAAGCTAATTAGCGGCAACAATTTACTTCAGAACAGGATTTTTATGATTTGCTGGGTCATGACCTATAATTAAATGTATTTTATGTGTTTCTTCCACCCAGATAATTGATATAATGCATAAGGCTAGATGTTTTAGGGCCATTTTTTTCTTAAAATGCAATTAAAAATAAACCGCCCTGTAAAAGATAGAATATGTTGGACATTTTGAGGCTCAAAATCTTTATGTCAGTGTTATGTGGTTAATAAAAACAAAAGAGAGATGAGAATGAGCAATTTCTTTAAAGTGGCACTGAGGAAATCACGTATTTCCATCTAATCCCATGTGCTTGTAATGGAACCCAAGTAAGGCTAAAAACATGAAGAAAAATCAACTTGCACAACAGCACTTTTAAAACCTACTCATCAGCTTAGTGTTTTCAGAAAGACCTGAGCACATCACCTGAAAAGAACTGCACCTTTCCAGGGGATTTTCATTCCATCTTAAGAAATGTTATGTTTCCCCTGAAGATGTCTTGGGAACAGACAAACTCTACAGAATATTAAATCACCAAAAAAACACCATTTAAAATGATTCAATCTGAAGGCTTAATTACATAATTGAGAGCAATAAAAAAATTAGGTTCTTTTTTAAACTTGTGTGCTAACAGCATACAAAGATTTATTTTTTTTTAAGCAGTAAGGAAAGGTTGCACATTTACTGAAGCTATCACTGTGACAGTCTCTAAAACGTGTTCCTCCTGCCTTTTCAATCAGTATAAACTGGTTTAAGTTCTTTTCAGCATGATTTGTTTAAAATACTAGTTCATGCTCAGATAACATTCAGCAGGTAATATTTCCCCTATTTTCAGGAACAATTACTGTGCTATTGAAAATAATTGCAACTGACAGAACAACATGCGAGTCTTAACTGAACTTGAAACAAAACAGGAAATGAAAGGAAAAGTGGGAGTCATGGGTTGAAAGGCAAAAAAATGGACACAAATGTGAAAAACAAGTATTTAAGTTGGAATATGGCATAAAAAAATGATAAATGTTTTCATTTGATGCCCATGTGCTCATCAAAGTTTTCAAGTGTTTCAAAACTGTAAAACACCTAGCACTTACAGAATCCTACATTCTCAATTTCCATTTTCAAATCACCCGTTATTTTCTTGGGATGGACTAGGTTTTCAAAGTCAAGTTAAGACTGGTATTAACTAACTCAAAACAGGTAACCCAAAAAAGAAAAGCTTGACTTTAAACTACTCACCAAAAGATGTCCTGCACAAGTGATGCAGGTGTATTAAGAACTGCAAAATAGAGCTGTAAAATACCATGAAAATGGATGACATCAAAATTAGTTGAAGACTACATCCTTAAAAACCAGCACTTAAGTAAAAAAAGTCAGTGTTATCAGACCTTAGCATAAGCACACAAATAGATTTAATATGAAGCTAATTTCAGAAGAGCATTCATTTACATTAGGGGAATATTGTAAAACTGATGTATCACACATCCTAAAAACACAAAGGCTTTTTTTTTTTTTCTGAGACCTGTTCATTAAGAGCAAAAACATACAAAGTGTGCACCAGCTGCTGTGGGTGAAGTGTCCTGGTAACCTGTCCTTGTGCTGTGTAACCAGCAGTCCCTCAGCTAACTCTGGAGCAGAGGTGACACTGCTGTGGGCCTGGGCTCATTCAAGGGCACATGGCCAAGGTCTGAGTGAGCACCACAGGGACACAGAATCTGAGAAACTCCAGAATTCTTGGGTGCTGGAGTCCAGCAATAACTGAAGCTGCAGCCTCCCAGACACCAAAATCCTTGAATTTTGGCAGGAGCATAAGGGACGAATGCAAATATAATCTTGCTTCAGTGGAAGACAAAAGAGTAGGGACTTCTCATGAACATCCATGCAGAAGATCGAGGCACACACAAATCACCAGCAATCTGCACAATCCATCCATAATAACCTGCCTGCCTCTGATCACATAAACCACTCATCTTCTCATTCGTTAAAGAGTTTTTCCTGATGGGTAATTAACTGCCAACTGAGCTCTGCAAGGGCTTTGTTTGGGTTTTTGTTGTTTGCTTGTTTTGGTCCTCCCCTCCTTCCCCCAAGACAGAAGTCAATATTACCAGTTAAAATATTGCCCTCGTGGATACAGCAAGCACAGTATTACTGCAGGCATCCTTTTGCCTTTTGTCCATTCACTTTCTAAGGAGGTCTCGAATTTACTACAGAAATTTTCACTAATCAATCCATCATTTTATAGTGGAAAAGTGTCCACAGCATTTAAAATGAAAGCAGCAAATTACCTGAGTTACTGTAAACTGTACAAAATCCTCAAACTCATCTTCATTTAAATTTTAAAACAAAATAAAAATGTACAAAAAAAAGCCCTAAATAAAAACATTCTGTACTAATTATTTCTTCAGAAAAAATAATTAACAGATGAGTTGTCAGAGGGTACTGCAATACTCTTTACATGTAAATATTCTCTTTAAACATTAAACCACTCATCACCTCACTGAAAAAGAAATATTTGTTACACTTACTGCAAAAATTTTCTAGTCATGAGGACCCTGATAATAAAATAAGTGATAATTTTTTCTATAAGCAACACAAAAATAAAATTATGTTTTAACATGTAGCTATCAAATCTCTTTATTTCATTCCGCTGGATGAACTAAGTGAATGCTTTTATTTTGACAGAGAACCTCCTCATCCTCTCTCAGCTTTCTTCTCACTTGTGAAGACATCTTAGCCCCCCTCTGTCAACTTGAAAGCTCTTACTGTCACCAGGCAGAAAGAAAACACCTCACTGTGTATGAGGACTGTCGTGTGCCAATGGATTTGGCTGTCAAGCACTGAAAAGTACTGTCACTCAGTGTCAGAGGACTAACAAAGCAATTATCAAAAACCCCACATTCATGAAGCTGAAGACATGCAGATTTAAATGAGACACAGACAAATCTAGCTAGAAATCTCTCTCCAGACTAAAAAGGTGTGACTTTCATGCAGATTCCACTAAGCTTTGTTTTTTTTATTATCCCCTACATGAACAAAAGAACCCCCAAAACCCCTGTTCATTATTTAAGACTTGGTAAGTATTTGAAATGCAGTTTCATAGGAAATCCTTTTAAATCAGCAACTAGAAAAACATCATTTTCCTATTGCCAGCTCTATGGGCAAGAAAAGTTATCACTTTGAAGGCTGGTCAGGATAAAAAAAACTAGTTTAAAGAAGACAAATGCATGGAGGATGATGAATTTAGAAAAGGTAGAATTGTGTATGAAATAAAGTCCAGACGGCCAAGAAGTTGTGTCAAATGCAAGATCAGATCCTTAAAACCACACAGAAAATTGCAGCTACTGAAAATACAGTATTTAGTTGCTCAAGAAAAGTGTTCCCAAAGAAGACCATAAAACTCCTAATGAAGAAAAGCAGAGAACTGGAAAGAAACACCTGAACAACACTGACATTCATCTGTTCTAAGGAGCAGCAAAGGACAATCCTTTCACATGTGTGATGGTACAAATTCTCAGCCTACCAGCTTTGCCAATATCACATATTCTTATGACATATTTCAGATGCAATAACCATTTCATACTCCAAAATACCTTCCTTAATTGGTCTCTCTGCACACTTTAAAACCTGCCCAAACAAATCGACTCACAAAGAGGGGGTTACTTTCTGACAGGTAAGTCGAGTTAAAAGAAAGTTCTTAGCCTAAAAAAAACCAAACTTCTTCTTAATTTCACATTTCATTAAAAAGAACAAACAAACCCTTCATAGTTTTAACATTTTTAGTTTTGATGTAGCTCTGAAAAAAAATCCCAGAAGTATTTGCACAACTCTGAATAGTTTAATAGCACTTTTAGATCTGCACTTACTTAATATTGCAAGGTAGAAACAGCAGAAGTGATAATTTTCTGGATGCTGGGAGGATAACTGTTCTGCTGAGTCCATGAAGGTAACTCATGAACTGGAGTCATCCTGTTCAAAAGCACGTTTTTCCTTCCTTGCTTATATTTTATCCTAGATATAGTAAGATTCCTTAGACTTTTTGAAATGCATTTAGGATTGTCTGCTCCCACTTTCTTATCACTATTTCAATGAAGACTCTTGTCATAATTTTTGGATTGTTTGGAAGTCATCAGATATGTATCCAATACATGTTAAGAGAAACATCTAAAGCTTAAGTTGGTGCCAGATGCTCAGTGAAGTTTTAAAATTTCATAAATTCCACCAAGACACATCAGGCTTTTACATTAACCTTGAAGGTAGCAGTGCACCATGACAGGAAAAGCAGGAGACACTGCTCAGTGTCAGTCATGCCAAACCCTAAAATACGAGAAACTTGCAGGTGGAAAAAGTGGTGTAAAATATATGGTATGATTTTGATAAATGAGACACTTCACCATCACTGGAATAACTACAAATTACCAGTCTGCAGATATATTTAGGTGAGCAGTCTGTAGGATTAATGAGAAAAGCCTAAAAAGATACAAAAAGACCTTCAAGATGTTTTTCCTTTTCCTATACTTAAAAAATTCACTAGTCTTTGAAAATTAACTGCCTTTTAAGATATATCTAATTACACTTTAGACTCAGAATTATATATAAAAGACCCAGTCTCTGTGTTCTGCCTCTTGTAATGCTATGTTTGCAACATTTACTGGCCCAAGGGCTGCAGAAGTAGAACTGGTGGCTGTGAATTTATGACATCTTCCAATACAGTGTATTGTCTACTGCCCATATATTTTTCTTTAATTCGCTTTTCACTTACTGGTTTCTGAGTTAGAGTGGTTCAACTTCAGGAAAACAACATCACAAATGACACTTCTCTCCAGTGTCTCATCTATTGGCACAGGCACTAAGAACAGCAGAAGTGGTCAGAGAGAGCTAAGAGAGAAACTCAATTGGGGAAAAGCTAATTTCAAAAAAAACAAGCCAAAAAAAAAAAAAAAAAAAAAACAAACAAAAAAAAATCCACAAAAANAACCAGCAAAAAAAATCACCAAAAAACAAAGAGGAGAGCTTTGAGCTGAACTCAGTCCCAAGCCAGCACAATCCAGAACTGCACATATAGGCTGCTTTTCCAGAGGTTTGCTGAAATCCTGGCCAAGCTGAGATTTGCCCAGCTTGTGTAATTTCCCAGCAGGCTGCATTTAAAAGTTATGTCACCCTCCAAATTTTCTCTGGTGACAAATGTTTCCATAAATGCTAACAGACTTCAGTGCTACTTCTTGTTTTTCCCGTGTGTGCAAGAAGAAAATGTTCAGGTCATGAAAGTGATTGCTCAGGGCTCTCCTGCAGATGGAGGGACAGCAGTGGCAAGCAAGGCAGAACAATTGTTTTTTAAAAGGTCTCCAACAATTAAATCTTCTTCAGATGCTTGATAACATGAAAGTGATTAGAGGAAAAAACGGTTACAACCATACACACTCAGATTTGCCTTTTTCTTGAGTGTGAATGCCATTTACACACTGGGGGTTGAATTATTACGCTCAAAAGAATTGCTTCACCCTTTTAGTTGAATATTTCAGGAATGTAATTTTGTTTAAAAAAAATTAGTAATTGCTTTGCGTTTTAACAGCCATAATTATATTCGGCAAAAAAGTCCACAGGAAAGGTGTGTGTCCTTTTTAAGAAAAGCAATTACTCTGCTCCAGGTTAAATCATTTCACCTGCTGTGAAACATTCAAAATCTCTTTTGCTATTGAACACAGGTAGTTGCTTAATAAAAGGGTCATGCAGGCATTCACAAAACACTACTTGCAAAACAGTCAAAAGTCTGCCAATAGTGGGTGCACTCTAAATTTTTTTTGTATAATTTTAATTGCCAGTAGACTTGCAAATCTTTTGTAGTGGAGGGGCACTCAGAGCTGCTAGAAAGTTCCACAAAACCAATTTGTCTTAGAGGACTTTAAAGAAATCATTCCTGCTATTGTTAACAGATTGATGAAAAAACCTCCAAGCACATAATTCTAACAGATGTAAATATACCTCCTTTATGATTAGTGATGCCATTGCTACAGCACACACCTCATTTTTCTCCTTCTACCAGAAAATCAGTGATTCCAGTGCACTCTCTATGGTTTTCCCTCACACAGATTTGCATCTCAGACCTGCCTTTCAAAGAAACTGCAAACCTGCACTCAAACAAACAGACGAGTTCCTCTGCCAGGACAACTTCCCTGTATGATGCTGCAGAGATGGGAAATCTTTAGACCTGATCTGCCTGCAAACAAACACATCTCAGGAGCAGGGCTAACAGCCAGGACAGTGACCTCACTCTGCCAGAGAGAACGCACCCCAGTGGGTCCATTTCAAACAACTGTTCAACCAGCAGGGTGAGAGAGACAAGCCTGAGGCTGAGGCCTTGAGCAGTGAAGACACTGGGTGGGGCAGGGGACAGCAGGCACTGGGTCACAGGACACGGGGCACAGACTCAGCACTGGCCACCAAACACTCCCAGTGCCACTCAGCACTGGCCACCAAACACTGCCAGTGCCACTCAGCACTGGCCATTGAACACTGCCAGTGCCACTCAGCACTGGCCACTGAACACTGCCACTGCCACTCAGCACTGGCCACTGAACACTGCCACTGCCACTGAGCACTGGCCATTGAATACTGCCACTGCCACTCAGCACTGGCCACTGACACCTCACCCTGCATCTTGACACAAGTGGTTTTGGAGTAACAAAGACAATACTCAAAAAGAATATTTAACACGTGTAACAGCGACTGAAACAACACCCAGCAATGGAGAGTGAGAGATACAATTCCATCACCTTCCATGCACGGTTTGGAGCTGTCACCAGCCGTACCAGCACGTTTCAAGCGTTAGGTCTGACACTATTCCTTCAGTTCCCTAAGTGAGAGCGCAGTGTGCCCCAGGGAGTCAGTGACCTGGAGCAGTTTGTTTGATGCAGCTGCTCTGAAAATCTGTGCTTGTTCACAGTTCCTTCAGGATCGGCTAAATGGCACTGGTGCAACTTTCACTAACACAGCACAGCTCCTTGGCTGTTTGGAAATATTCTTATCTACTACAATAAACACAAATTCTTTCTTGTGACAAAACACCAGGTTGTCACGCAGCAGAATTATACTTGTAGAACAGTTAGCAGAACTTACAGTATTTATATTTTATCATCATGATAATGAAAATCATAGCTTAATTATATAATTAAATCAAAATCAGGAAGTGCTTAAAGAAAGTAGCATGATACACCAACTGGTTCATTTCATTCATTTAGCTCAGTCACTTGAAGACTGAACTAAAATTAATAGATAGCAGCAATTTTAACTCTTCTGCTGAGTAATTAGCTAGTTTGCCCCCCCAAAAAAGTGTAAAAGTTAGCATTAAATTGGCTTCGATATTTTAAACTACTTTTTAGTTTTAAAAGCAATTTCAGAAAAAAAATACATTGGGTCTAAAAAGGCATTTCAAAGCCTTTTTAGGCAGTTTCACAGTCTTTCACAAAAATTAAATGTATTTCCTGCAAAATCAAAACAGAATAAATTTCTAGTCTTATTTCCTGAAAGTCTGTGCACTTCTTTCTCTGTATCTGTTTCAAGCAAGGGACTAAAATACCAACATAAATAATTTCCAAATCTTTGTCTGAGAGCATATTCTTCTTCAGGCCATACATCTCTGAATATTGGAGGGTTTTTTGCAAGTACTAAAATTAAAATGGCAGACATTTACCACTACAACCATTAATTGTCCCTCCACATCCATGTGTAATCTACCCTGAAGGAGTAATCAATTCCCACTCCTGGAGTTTATATGAATGAACCAACAAACAAATGCAAGAGCTACCTGGCCAGTGAAAACAGACCTTCTGTGTCCAATGGGAATGATCTACACAGTAAATCCATTCAGTGAAAGCAAGGATGTCCAGAGGCTTTTAGGAAAATCTGTCTGAAATGAAGGAAAATACAAAGAATTCCAGAGAGATCCTCCTTTTTTTGTTCACATTAGAAGCAAGAAGTTGTATTAAATGTACACATTTCCAGCCAAGGGTATGAATCAGACAGGGAGATGCTGTACATCCAGATCATTACACTAACGACCCACAAAGTAAATGAGTTCTCAAATGTATGGCCAAAAAGCCTTCACAGAGGGGGAAAATAACTTGATAATGAAAGTTGCCACAGAATGTGCTCCAGCTATCCCAAAATCTGTGCCTTTGGGATCTACCTGCAAAAGATTCAGATTAAAGCAGTTGATAGGATAATCCATTTAAAGAACAACAACAAAAAATCAAACAAAAGAACTCCACAAACAAACAAAAAAACCCAACCCGACAAAAAAACCCTCACACAAAACACCTAACAAACAAAACACAGTAGCTGGAGAGGCAGCAAATCTGATCTAAGGATTATGAGCTATTTGCCTGAGTAACACCTCTTTTAGTTGCAATCCAGAGAGAGGAGGCACAACTGGGTAACTGATTACCTTCCTCACCCATTTCTGCCCCAAAACACATAATAAAAGAAAATAATAAAATAAATGGGAAGAAGCCAGCGGTAATGAAACAACAAAGAGCATCCAGACACTAGCAGATATGGACATCAGAGGACTAACACCATTCATGACAAATTTCTGGGTATCAGTTTCTCAACAGCTACCAGCGGCCATGCTAATCACTTGAAAACTTTCAATCTTTTTGAAGCAGATAAATAATACACAATAAAACAGTCTTATTCCATACATCAAAGTAAAAAACACCCTAAGAGTAAAAATGTCCATTAGAGAATCTCAATGACACCGATTTGGCAAAAATTCAATTAATGAGAAAAGCTGTTAGCAAAGGATGGCATGGGCTCACCAATTAACATGATTTTTGACAGTGTTACAGGATGATAATCAGTCTAATGGCTTTTATGGATTTCAGTCTTCCAGACTGGCTTAAAATAATAATTCTGCCTTTAAACACAAGGGCCTGCAAGAGTCTTGTTACACAGACATGCAGAACAACACTCGAATTCTCATTCAGAGTTGCAGTATGGGTAATATGGGCAAATATTCCATATGCAACACAGAAAACCCACAGCATATCCATGTGCTAGCTTGAGTTACAAGAGCTGCTCAGGGTGTCTACATTAATTACGGGGTCTCCTCCATGGATGTTCTGAAAACATCCAAGTTTTTTTACTCATTTCAAACACATAAGCTACTCAATATTTTAGTTTCAGAATCTGCAATTCATTCAGCTCTCACTATTTCATTTGACATTCCTCTCACTCGCCGAGTATCACACTTCCTTTCTCTTGGTCTTCTCCTCAGCTGCCTGGCAGTTGGAGGTACCTAACAAACAGTTTGGTGGCTTTCAGCCCATTCTTCCTAAACAGTTGTTAACTGGGCACAAATCTTACCCCATCAGATTTTACTGATGTCATCTGCTAATGGCTAAATTTATCAAGGACATACTCTACATTAGATTCAAAAATAAAATCCTTTTGATTTACGCCATCACTTACCAGCATTTCTCACAGCACCAGACACTGCCCAAAGGAGTGTTTTCTGCAGCTTCTGCACTAAGCTGCAATTCACTGTTTGGGGTATGCAGAGCTCAGAGAGCACAACGGGAACCACTCATTCACATTCTCTGCTAATTGTCCCCAGCCTGAGCTCTTTAGCACTTTCTACAGACCCTGCCACTTGGGAAAACTTCTATGGTAAGAATACTTCGTATTTATTGTATGTATTGTATTTATGTAGAGAAAGAGAAGCACAGCTCAATCAGATTTTATGCCCAGGGGATATTGTAGCAGCTGCACAGGTAAAATTGCTTGTCAATGGCAGGGCACAAGCAGAAGACCAAACAAGTGCAGATTCCAGCATATCCTTTACACTATTCCTTCCTATTACAAGGTGTGTCTGACAGGTGTTGGGAGTGTGAAAAGACAGTGAACATCAGATAATGAAACACCCATAAAGCGTCAGGAGGTGAATGTGCCTACCTACATTGACAGCACAAGAGAATGCTCACCAGAGAAACACAAAAAAACCCACTCTACCCCTAAATGATCCAAGATAGAAAACAAAGTACAGCAGAATAATCTCTGTTAATCAATGAACATGACCAAGAACCTCAAATACTCTGCAGGTCTTCCGAAAACAAGCCAGATATTACCAGGCACCAAAACACCTGTCTGATAGCATGATCTGAATATGACACAAAGCTGGTTTAGAATATAGTTCACCTGGATTCAAGCACAGCATGAATGACTCTGATTTACATTTTAGGACTTATGCATCAATTATTTTACATGGTGACTTGCAAACTATGATGCAACTTCTATTTTTTGTTTTAGTACCTGGCAATTTTGGGGGAAACAGTCTTATTTGCTTTCCTTAGCCTATAAATAAATCCAAATTACTTCTGTCTTGATGAGCAATAATCCTGAAAATTGTTTTCAAGTAAAAAGCAAAATAGTATCAATTTTAACCACTCACTTCTACTCTGACATTTCAGCCAGAAGTACCCGTTCCCTTCAGGGAAGACAACAGTCAGTAAAACAGGACAACTACTAATGTTATCCATGCTTTTATCCCTCTGTGACCAGCTAACAGGAAACACCAAGGTCATTCAAAGACTCCAAACCTGTTTTAGGGGAGAGAAAAATTAACTTCCTGAGTATGTGCATTTTCTCTAAGTGCAATATAATTTGAGCAGAAAATAACTAATGTGATACCAAGCCCACTTTTAGCAGAATAAAATCTTAAAAGCAGCAAAACAATAAATGAGAATTAGTTATAATATTGGCTTTATATTCAGAACTTAAGAAACAAAAAACCCTTAACTCTAATTCACATCAAATCCATGTAACTCTAAGTCTCTTACTAGGCTTTTGTTTTTATTTGAAGTACAAACTTCACACCTGATAGAAAAACAAACCAACCAACCACACAAGAACAACAGTTCTGCTCAATTTAGAGCTTGTTTCACGTCGTGGGGGGAGACTACAATGTTCAAAAAACCCCAGCTTATTTACGAGGTATTAGAATGACACATTTTGAAAAATGTACAAGCACTAACTTGTTTTGACGTTTTTAACTCTGCCTTTGCCTTCTGTATTTCACATTTAAGAGGAGAGAGCCTAAGTCACAGAAGTGCTACATTTTATTCACAGATTAGGTATTTGTTGAACTGGGATAATGTATTACCAAGTTCCCTGAATCAAGTCCCAGTCTCCATTTTGCTCCATTTTTTCAGAGGCCACGGAAGAGTCAAAAACATTTAATCAAGAAGTGATGAAGTGAAGCAGAAAAATAAAAACTAAACTCAGACTATGCACTTATAATCAGTTTTTAATCTTAATAAATCAGTTTAGGTTTTTTGTTTAATTACATTTGACTGGCCTTGTGGCTGAAAGAATGGAAATTATTACTAGAAGAAAAGCCAATGGCAGGAAGGTAATAAGAAAGCTTCTGTAAACTGATTTTGGGTCAGACCAAATTAGCAGAGACCTGTCTATTCTTCTGTTTTTCCACTCTGCCTAAAATGAGATGTGGAAAAAGACCACACCTCAGTACACCTGAACTATTGATCTGCCAGGAGACAGATTCCAAATTTCCCTTTCTTAGTGACATAGGAAATTCTCTTCTGAAAAAAGAGATCATCAGAAGGGAAACTACATGCAAAACTGGATATACTACAGCACAATGATTAAATTTATGTCACAGAATGATGGGAGAAAGTGAACAGGAAGCTCACTTGAGCTTTATAAAAGTGTAGCATTGGCAAATACCTACAGGGGATTAAAAACAAAACCAAACCACAACAGAACAAGGACAGCAACAAATGACAAGCACCAAACCCAGATGACTTAAACAGGCCTTTGATAAACTAAGACTATTTGGGCCCTTCACCTTTTTCTGTCTCCCCAGCACAGCGTAAGTCATCTTTGGGAAAATTATTTTAACATTGAGTTTTCACCTGATAGATCTTTTGCTTGTACCATCCATTCTGGAGGCATAACTTGTTTTCTTTGCTAAGATTTCATTTCCTCCCATCTCTGAACTTGATGAAATCTATTTCTTAGTTCCTCATCTCCCAGTGAAAGCTGACAACAAGCATCAGAAAAAATGTAGCTGTCCCATATGAGGTAATTCATTTCTGTCAAAGATTAGACTTTTTTTTCCTTTAACATGAGATGACTGATACTGTTCTGCAAGATCCCTAGCGACAGTTTAACCACTTAAGTGCCAAGAGATCCCGAGGACCGGCTTTTCTCCTCAAAGCACACGGTCCAATGGTGAAAGCAGATGGAAGCCTCTAGAAGCTGTGGCCATTTCCTTCCTTTTGATTTGAGGCCTTGCCTCACTAAATTTAGACCTAATCACTTATTTTTCACTTGAGAAGTTCTGCAAAATAGCAATATTTTGAAATTACATATTTGAACACTTCTAACCAGTTAAAACTTCTTTTCTCCTCTTTACAGCACAGGGAGAAAACCTGAGGTACATTAAACTTCTGATTATTCATGTAACGAATATTTTTAATTGAAATGCAGCTCTCACCTGACTTCCCATCTACGTTAAATCATAATCATCCATCAAAACTCAGGGAAACCCAGACCGAGTGAGCTCATCATCCAACTGCCTAGCAGAGAAAGAGGGGAGAGGAAGAAGGGAGGCACCAAGCCCCTGCAGCCTCAGCTCCGGTGCCTCTCCCCTTCCACGGGGCTGGGAACCCGCAGGAGCCCTGGGGTCTGTGGGACCAGGGCTGCTTGGGCTGGCTCAGCTGCTACAGTTTAGTGCTGCTCCAAAGAACAGCAAACAGCAGATGAGGGACAGAAACAACCCAACCCACCCCACCCCTCTCTTTTAGATAGCTAAAGGCCCTAGGGAACCTTCGGCAAAGGTCTGGCGAGGAAATTTGCTGGGTTGTGCCGCAGCCACAGGCATGGCATATTATTTAATTTCTGACACTTAATTGATGCTTTTACAGAGAGATAGATGAAATAAATAGAGAACAAAACGTTTTGGTGCTGGCATCTGATGTTTTCCTCAAGAAATAGCTCTTGATGCCAAAAATACTTGGGAATCAGCATTTGAAAGGTTAATTAGATTCTCCATAAGCTTTTCAATTACAGGAATGAGAAATTAGCCCATTTAATACATATTTAATATGGATCCCAACACATCCTACTTGTTTGAGATTTTCTCTGCCACAAGATTTTTCTTTTGCAGACAGCGTTATTAATCGCAACATGCTCTGACAACGTCATGTTTACAACTTAGATCACCTCTGGAGGCCAAAGGCTACTCTAATCAACATCTTTAGTTACAGTTGTTTGCTTCTTCCATCAGCAACATGAAACCTGCTCTATTCACAGCACCACAGCAGCCCAGAAGTGAACTGAGAGCTGTTTCCCACACCAAACCCTAAATCTGAATTCTGGACGATGAAGCTGTACTTGAAGACCCAGGATACTCTCTGAGTAGCCATGAATTATATACAGAGCTGCCCAACCTTGTTAACTGCACAGGAGCAGTCATGCAGAAATTCTGGTACGTAGTGCACCCTCTGGATTTCATTCTAGTTTCAAATTACATGGAATCAGACGTAGTTAAATAAGCATTTGTGAGATGAGAACAGCTTCATGTTTTGCAAGACCAGTTTTCTTTCTGAAAATGTGGCTTTATCAAGTTCAGAATATTTTGCAAGAATATACTAGTTGTTCCTTACTGTTATTTAGAAAGTAAAACTCACAATGGTTGAGCAAACTATAAGTATTTAGTTTGAGTTTCACTAATTCCATTTCAGTAAAACTTCTATAAACAAAAAAAAAGAGTAGTTAGTGTGCTTTAACAAGTTATAATTCAAGTCAAATAAACAAGCCTGAAACATTAAAAATTGGTGACAGATGAATAAAGGAAATGGAAATAATTTTGAGAATAAATGGTGATATCGTATTGCTAAACAGCCTGTTATAGGGTTTGAGGTTTGGGTTTTTTTTTCATATCCATAAGATTAATTTATAATTTTGCCCCTGACGTCAATAAGGGCAGAAATCCACCCAATGTATACCCAATGTCACGGGGAATAAAGTGGGAGAAAAACTGATTTGTACCATGCTTTGTACAATCTCTGTGTTCTCACTTTATGTCTTCTAGGGTGGTTTTTTTAATGTATATGTAATTCTGAAAACATCTGATTAACACACAGGATGCATTTCCCTCAGACTGTTTTAAATGACATCCAAACAGTTTGCCAGTACTGAGCAGACTGACACTCTGTGTTCCATGGATCTATAGCAGTGAGCCCAAATTAGTGCTCATTCACAGAAACATCCAGAGTGCTTGAGCTTTCAGTGAAAGGAATATTAGATATCTGCTAACAGAACCCAAGGAAATGTTAAAAGAAAAAAATGCTACATTTGCAGTATTTTTATTTTTTCAAAAGTGATCAGAAGCAGAGAAAAATAAAAATTGCTGATAATATCTTTCTTTGCCTCCCCATAACTAGGAATTAAGTTCACTTCAATGAATGGACACAATAGGCCCAGTAAGTACCTCAGCAGGCACACACGAGGTGCTCAAATAGGAATCTCAAAGCTCTGCTGTGACACCCAAGGATCTACGACCATTTTATAAATTATCAAAGTACTTCTCAGAAACTACAGTCTTTGAAATGGAAATAGTTTTTAGCTTAAATTTTACCTTTACACAGGTTTGGAAAGTTTTGTTTTCCTTCCTGATATAGGTTATATGTCATAATTGTCAATCAATCTAAAACTGCTCTGCTCTCTTTGTTCCCCCATCTCCTAGGGTTAATCCTAATCAAACCTACCAGTCTCATCCCTCTGGGCATTAAAAGGAAATGTTTTTTAGTTTTCAGGATTTGCAACTCCAATTATTTTTGCAATTATTTTCTAAATTTAATTTCTGATCTTGTTCTATAATCCCAGTTACAATTTCTGATCAATTATTTGATGCAACTTCAAAACAACTAATCTTAAATTGCACCTCATGCAAGATTCTGATTTATAAGTGCTCAAATGGTCGGCTATTGATAGGACTAGCTCAGAAAAAAAACCCAGCAAATCTTCCCTGGGGATTTAAATACTTGGCAAATTTTGCACAACAATTTAATTAGGAAGATTATCAAGGGAATACTTTGTACTACTGCAATATTTTGCAAGTTTTCAGTTTCCTACCAGCAATGCTTCCCCCTCTAGTCCTGAAAGACAGATCTGATTAAGTTGTGAGAGGAACACTGGATCATCTCTTATGGGACCAATTTCGTCACTTCACAATTTGCGGATTGCAGAAGGCACCTAAAGTGCATAAAGGTCATTCAAATTAATCAAATATTTACCACTTAATAAGACTGGATTTGATGGAGGAGGGTTGTGTGTGCATCCATTCCAGCTGCAGTTAAGCTGATTTTTAGTCCTATGTTCTTTTCTGGTCATTTTGCAATCTAAGCATATAAAATATTTTGATACGATTTTTGCTCCTGTAACAGATTTGAGAAATCACTTAACCACTCACAGCAGTAGTGGCTCACATCTGAACAGGTTTGAGAAAAAAAAAAAAGCTTGCTGCACAATGAGGTGCCTTTATTTCCTGAATTGCTCTCCTTGTCCTAAAGGAGACCTTTAAGGTGAATTCTGAGCGAGCAGCAGAGCCGAGAGAAACAACAATCAGGAGTCAATGATACAAGGTGCAAGAGGCACAGGGCTTTCGTGGCCAAATCTGTGTTAGAACCTCTCATTCACAAAGAGCTTGACTGCAATTGCCACCTGCAAAAAAGCAATTTGGAAAAGACATTGCAAAGATAAGGTTAATGGAATCTTCCTAAAAGCAACTCCTAAGGGATTCTCTGTTAAAAGAACCACTTCCCACTTTGGATCTTGGTTTATTTCAGTTATCAGTCTTACAAATTAAGGCAGGCTTCTGTCAATATAATGTGTATAAATAATATGCAGTCCTCCTTGAACTCTTACAAATTAGCCAACAGTGAGAATCAAGTGAAAGACCTCAAAATAGCATCATCCAAACAGCTGAATTTTTCTTCCCACAAAGAAACTCAAAAGTGAATAGCAACAGACTATTCGGAACAGAAGCTCTGTTGACTTTCCCACTTCATTCAACTTGAGAAGTCTGTTTGATAAGGGAGGTACCAGCAGAAAAGAGAGGGGCCATAGATCTAAAAATAACTGCACAAAAGTAAGAAATAGTACGTAAACTAACACAACTAGAGTGAAATTGTTAGAAATTCATATGGTTGAAGGCAAACTAAGAAACAACAAATTACCCAAGTCATTCAGATGCTCATAGATAGGAAATACACAAAACTTTCTAAATTTTGTCCTTGTATTTTAGTACAGGGCTTACAGAATACTTTTGCTAAGGGGAAAACCAGAAATACTTTAAAGAAATAATTCATTAAAAAAAAACCCTCCATGGAGAAGTGTGATGAAATTATTTTATTCTCTTGAACAGAATGCTCAAGGGAGATGGCATTTTCTAATTTTAAGACCTAAAATAGAAAACAGGATGTAGTAGATGTGATTTAAGTCAGGCACAGCTGTGTTGAAGTTGTACAGTAGGAAATGCAATGGTATTACAGAAAGGATAAATTTAGACTTGTGGACTGATGGCAAAAGCTTTTTGTATCAAGCAGTACTTTTTGTTTCTGATCCAAATAACAGAACACAAGTCACTGATTCTGAAGTGCTCTCATAATCACACAGTACTGTGAGTGTTTCAGCCCTCACATTGGAATGTCTGCAGAACTTAGTGACAATCCTTGTTTTTAGCTCTGCGTTAAAGGGGTTCATTTGCACAAAACAAGGCACTCACAATTCACCTGCAAGTCAGGTACAAACCACAAAGCTCCTTTTCAATCACAGCACAGCCAGGCTATTGTACATCGTTCCCATCAGTTGGTAATGAAATAGTTTTGCCTTCGAGATATTCCTTCAAATCATTTTCATATATTACAGGGACATTCCTGTATCGTTGGGGAAATATTAGAGGAGCACTGCTGTGTCATTTGATCCTTGGCCTGAATGGGGTCAGTGCCTGGCTGGCACCAACGTATGGAAATGTCTGGGAATGTGTACAGTCTGACCGCCATTGGAGTTTTGGCAAGTCTCCCACTTGGGAGCCAAGAAAGTGTGGTTTATGAAAAGGAAATAATCCTAAAAGTTTTGCTCATGATGGCTGTCCATAATACTAAACTCCTATTTTATGCAGAGTTTCTCCTATAGGATTGGATCCTGTTTAAAGGGTATAATGTAGAAAGGTATGTGCAAGCCCAACTCTAAACAGCTTGTCCCTCCCTCCATATTTCATCTATCTGCAGCCACACACAGACACAGCGTTATAGACTAGACCCTGAAAAACAACGCTCCACTTTCTATATACTGGAGAAGGACTCTGATCTATTAATTTAGCAGTGTAAGATATAATCAATGACCCAAAGCTTTCTGTCATTGCTGTGAGTTACAGCCTGCCTTTCCTCTAAGTTATTGAGCAGGAAGACAAAAATTATTATTTCATCCATAATTCTATCTGTATTGATATGTGAACTATATAGAGATATCCCAAATTCAGACTGCACTTTGAATTTTAAGTTGTATGTGCTGTTTGGCAACAATAAACAGAATTTTCCACTGGGCTGCCTGTGGTGGTTTTTTAGATCTTGAAGGAAAACTCCATATGAACAGAACTGTAATGTTAGCCAACCTGCCAATCAAGACACTAATCCTCCACACATCTCTACAGTCAGGAGACAGATACCTGGAAGCTGGTACACAGGAGATAAAGGGGAAAGTTGGACATGAACCAAAAAATGTTCAAAATAAAAATTAGATACGTATGTCCAGATAGATTTTCCTTAAAAAAAAAATCCAATATGAATGATACTAAAGAATTTCGACCACCAAAGATTAAAGAGAGCTGCATGCACATACTCATGGCTGTTGGTCACTTCCAAGTACCCTCTGGAACAGCATTTTGTCTTTACTGCAATTCCAGACAAAGGCAAAGTGTTCTTGAAAGTGAAAAAACCTTCACTGGTTAATTTTGAGTCACATCAATGACTGTGGAAGGCATATTAAATATTTAAAGAAATAAGCAATATTTCTATGTTCAAGTCTTCATGTCTGGATACATAAAAAGATTGTGAATTGGAGAAGCAGCAAAACTGTATTATAATACCCAGAACTCACTGCTCATTGAATATTAAACATTGTATTTTTTTATCCACTGCGAAAGAAAGAAGTAGACTGTTCTGTCCACTTCTACTGTTTTCTGACACATAAAGTTCAAGCAGATAAATTGGAATAATTTAAGCAAATGTTTTCTTTTCAGATGCTCTGTTCAGTAATGTAAATAATTCTTCAGATAATTGTAAATGTCATTTCTACCCACAGCTCTTGATCTGTAGCATATACCCAGGACATTCATAACGGTAATTTGACGCTCCAAGTTCAGCTGTTTTGACCATGAACATAAGTTACAAGAACTGTTCATGCTCAGCGATACACTGATTAGTTTTTTTGAGATTAGGCTCATCTTAAAACTGTCTGTGAAGTTATGAATGAGAATTTTGGATTTTGTGAATATTCTTGCAGTACTTAAAATTGGCTGACTCACTAAGTGTTCCTGCCAGTAAAGTAATTTGCTGGAATACTGTTGGAAAGCAAATACAGAAGGGGTGTGAATACAGTCAAAGAGAATTCATTTGCAAATCAAATGGATGGTGGAAGAGGAGTTGCATTCAATGAATTCAACAAAGACACTGTCACAATAAATACAAGAACATTTGGCAAGGATAACCTTTGCAAGACTTGCTATCTGTGTTCTGCAAAGGTATCCATATGTGTGAAGTTCCCATCTCCATGCAGGATTCTGTCTATTCCAACAGATGCAGAACTGGCCTATTGAACAGCTTGCAGAGCCAGATCACTAGACTAGCATTAACATTTAAAGCTGGAATTGAAACAGCTTTTCTGAAATCACTGTATAAATAACTAGCCCTTGTATATATAGGAAGAAGTTACATAATGCTTTATTCCTATTTTATCTTTAAAAAAAAACAAACCAGGTACCACCATTATTATCACAACAGTTTCATAAAGAAACTAAAAAAAAAAAAAGTGAATTGTACATTAGCAAGAACTNAAAAAAAAAAAAAAACAAAAACCAAAAACCCTCAGGAAATTATTATTTTCTCCTAAGATTCACAAAGAAACTGAAAACCAGCTCTGTTTACCTCATATTTCACAACAGAAGGCAAGTCCACTCCCCCAGTTATGGTCACTTGCCTCAGGAAAAATTCCCTCTTCACAGAGATCACATCATGGCTGTGGCTGCTGTCAGTGGCTGCTCACAGCTGACCTGTCCTGAGCACTTACTGGTGTTGTGCAAAAATACTGGATTCAGGGAACTCTGAACTCTGAACTCTGAACTCTCTATTTCTGCAAAGGGCTGCCAAAATGCTTATCCTGGCAACACAACAGAGCAGCTGGGCAAGGAGCTTCCTCCTCATCCTGGCCTGTACTGCAATGGTATCAAAACCCTGACAGGAGATCTTAGGATTCACCAAAATAATAAAAGTCCATTTCTATTCTCTGGGCTTTTGCAAGTGAAACCAGCATTGAAAGAATACAGCCACATTTCTCAAATCTTATCCATGTCCTTCCTGGCTATTCTGTAGTTGTCTGAACATGACAACTTGAGTTGTGACTTGACTTGTGATTTGACAATTTAAGACTGCACTTTTTTTATAAATATAATTACATTCACTTTCAGTAGAAAAGTTTAAAAATAGAAGAAATTAAATTTGAAATCAAGCAAAACCATCCTTTGAGATGTTTGTCCTGGCTAACATGTCTAATATTTTGATTTCATTAGATTTTAAAATTAAAACGTTTTGAAACCATAAATTTTTTTGTAAGTCTGGTAATTTCTGATAGACTATAGTTAGTATCTGTAGAGAATTAGGAAAACAAATTCATTGCAAAGCTTGCCTGATATCTATTTAAAAAAAAAAAAAAAACAAACCAAAAAAAACCCCCAAAAAACTATGTCCAAGTTAGGCAATGACAATTGTGTAGGGTCCAGCTTCCAGCCGAGTTCTAGAAGACGGAATAGTCCATAGTCCCTTTTTCAGTGAGACTGCCCAAAGAAGGATTATGGTACTCTTGGTCAGTACTGAGTTTGAACCATGCTCCAGAGATGAAAGCACATGAACTAATCTGTTGAGCTATGAAGTTCACTGCTGTGCTGGTTTATAAAAATCCTATTAGCAGTGTGACTGAAGGGTCAAAAGATAAGATAGCAGACAGCTGGAAATAATGGATCAGACAAATATTTTAGACAAGAAAGGTATTTCTTGGACATGGTGTACTTAACCATGTATTATACAACCAGGAAGTACTGGTGACTAAAGGGTAACAGATTCTCCCATTGCTTCAGAATTTTTAAGTTTTAAAGTGCTTCTGTGCTATCTATTAGGCCACCTTATGTCACAATGGCTTACCATTCATTTTAGCTTCAGCAAGAAATGCATATAGCATACATAATTAGCAAATTTGACAAATAAGATTCCATGCATTTTGTACCTTTTACTTCTTGAAACCTATTATGTTCTCTATTGTCTGCTGTCTTGAAATCCTGTCAATATGTTCATTATTTCTCTGCTGTAGGCAAATGGCCTGGCTCAAAGACCACTGGAATACCTAGAGAGAATCCCAGTTATACCACCAAGTTTATGTCCCCTCAGAATTCAATGTGCCTGGAACTCAATTTCTTAAAGAATAACATCAGCAGACTCTGAAATATCAGACATCACAAAAGCAGAAGTGTCTCATTTTGTGTATCGTCCCACTGCTAAGAAATTTATGGTTCTTTCACCCAAGGCAGATGCTGGGGACTGTACTCAGCTGGCACCTACAGTCAGTGCAGATTTGGGTCTGATCTACATTTGAGCTCTGGAAGAATAACCAGCACTTACCCCCTTTTGATCAATTGTGGGTAAATCTTTAAAATTCAAATTCTGGAAAATTGGTTAATTGTTAAAAAAAACCTCTTTTTCTACGAAACATGATGAAGTTTTAATATTTCAATCTATTTAATTCTTTATTGTTATAGAAAACATAATTGAAGGTCTAAATATGAGATAACTCAGTTGATGCTGAATTTCAAAACAGGCACAAATCAATGCCTGAACCTTCCAATTTAAGAGAGTTAAACTACAGAAGTGATAACTGAAGTTGGCCAGATAAGGAGCCAAATGACTTGAGTAATAAAATTAATCTCACTTTATGTGAATGCAAAAAACTACTGAATTCCTGTAAGACCAAGGCTGTAATGCTGTCTGGGCTTTGCCTTCCAAAAAACACAGAAGGTCCACAGTGTGCTTTTCAAATGGAATGCTAAGAATAAGCAATGAAACTACAAAGCACGGAAGAAGAAATAATTAAAAAGAATAGGTCAGAAAGCATTACATAAAAATTAAATGAACAAAATCCTAATGAACTGGATTTTGCAAAAGAAATTAAGCAATGAAAGTGAAAGGTTTTTTTTTGATTGTTTGGGGTTTTTTTGTTTGTAAAGGGAAAAAATAACTAGGAATGGAGTAGTCAGAAAGCCCAGCAGAGGTAACATAAATCTTGGTATGCTTAAATGCAAAGTAATTAAGAACATGTAAAGTCAGAACCAGAGGGAGCCACCCAAATTACTGAAATCAGTCCCCTCAGATCACAATGAAGACAAACAGTAAATATTTAGTCCAACATGTTGCACAGACCATACCCTTTGTAGTCAGTAATGCTTTGTAGCGCCATACCTTTCCTCATACCTTATAACAAAGTTCAAGTCAAGTTCAAAAACCAAAAGCCGAAATTACTACACGGCATAGTAGCAGGAAAAA